>JBBBDQ010000531.1:2025000-2052500 GCA_037127315.1 Ascarosepion bandense | reverse complement strand
GTGCCATACGATTATCACTTCTTCCACTCCCTGGATAATCATCTTCGGTGAAAATTCTTCACCAATGAAGCAGACTTGCGCAAAGGCCCCACGGATTTCTTTGCGTCAACCCCCCCACCCGAGTTCTACCGCGAGGGCTTTGAACAGCTGAAGACACATTGGCAGAAGTTGCTGGATGCCGATGGCGAAAACTTCGAAGACTAAATATAAGTTACAAATACTGTGAAGCGCTTTCGTTTTGCCTTTAAAAACGGACAGAATTTTTGTGGTTACTTTGTATACAAAAAATAAATATTTATATACCAGTATGCTGCATATGATGAGTTAATAGGCTACAGCATAACGGCATATAGTAAACTGATATTTTGTTAAATTCTTAATGTTTTACGTTTTCACAAGTGAGGTTTAAATTATATTTGTCTAGTTATTTTTTATAGTCTGCTCTTTGAGAAAGTCAGTGTCTTCAACTCCCAGCTTCATAAAGAATCTTCACATTGGTTGCCATTGTTATAACTAATGACCTGTTGTAGCAGAATGTTTCTGTAATAAGGGAGATAAACTTTCTACTCTAAAATGTTAACAGATTCAAAAATTGATTTATTAATAGAATTATTTATCTCATTAAGATATATATGCATAAATCCTATTTACATCGTAAGTTGTACGCAAACTATTTCTTCAATGAATTCTTCATGGTGGCAAAAGTGAGTAGAGTATTTTGGTAGCTGTCAGAAAAAAGTGTTGAAAAAAATTCAGTACTTTTAATTTTTCCAAAAATGAATATTTTTTTAAATATTCATTGTTAATTTCAAGCTTCATTCAATTGAATTCCATTGTTACTAAATTCCGAAATAAAAGGAATTGACTAATTGAAAGATTTTTTGAAAGGAATTGACTAATTGACAGATTTTTTGGCACAATTCACACAGGGGGAAAAATATGCCTACTCGGAAAATTAGCTGAGCTCAAAACCCTGATACCGATGTGAGAAACGCAATTCATACAAGTAAGCCAATGAATTTCAACAAAATTTGAGTCAATTTTGCATCCCTTTGAAAATAGAAAATTATAATTTTCATTTTAGATACTTGATGCTTGTTTATTACCGTAAAAGCAAAAAATGTCTTGCAAGCAACAAGAAAGGTATGTGCTGTTTATGATGAAGGTGCCTTAGCTAACAGGACTGTATGAAAGTGGTTCACTAAGTTTAGGGATGGGGATTTTAACATTATTGATAAAGAACACTCATGCAGACCCAACTACTGATGACGACCAAATCAAAATATTGATTGATAATAACCCGCATTACACAACACGGAAATTAGCAGAAACAATGAATATATCAAATCCACCACCCATAAGCACTTAGTGAAGCCTGGGTACTCAAATCGCTACGCTGTTTGGGTACCACACTACCCGAGTGAAAAAAAATATTTTGGATCTTATTGCCGTGATTTGTTGCAATGAAAATGCACCCTTTTTAAGCAAAGTGTGACTGGTGATGAGAAATGGATCGTTTACAGCAATATTCACCAAAAAAATCCTAGGGCAAGCAACATGAGCCAACTTTAGCCACCCAAAATATAGGTCTTCACCCTAAGAAAGTTATACTGTGTATCTGGTGGGATTGGGATAGAATCCTGTACTATCGGCTTCTGACAAGTAACCAGTCAATTGATTCTGAAAAACATTGATTGCAACTGAAGCAATTAAAGGAGGCAAAAACGCCTAAAATTAGCGAAAAGGAAAGGTGTTATTTTCTCTCAAGATAGTGTCAGACCTGATGGTTTTTTGGGGATCACAGTAAAATATTGTTTCAGCTTGGCTGGGATGTGTTAACCCCCATCACCCGCCATATTCACCAGACATTGCTCCTTTGGATTTTCATTTTATTAGCTCCTTTCAAAATAATCTCAATGGTAAAAATTTTAATTCTTTGGATGACATAAAAACCATCATAATGAATTCTTTGCCGAGAAACCACCGAAATTCTGAGAAGTTGAAGCAAAAATGGAAAAATAGAGAATACGAAATGGTTCGTATTTTGTTGAATAAATATTTAATGCCATCATTTTGTTTTGTGTTTTAATTTCCCTTAAAAAGCAGCATTTTTTCTTTGCTTTATTTTATATTTAAAAAAGGAAGAAAAGCTTTTTGTGTAATCCTAAAATGGTTGTCTTGGAGAAATTGGTAATATTGTAAAAATGTCTGATAATTTGGCACATACTGCGGTATAAATTTTAGAAAACAAAATGTCATAAAGACGAACTACAAAACTCATACAGATTTTCTATGAAAGTAGAAGGAAAAAGTAAAAACAATAAAAAATATTTCACAAGTATTCAATTATATAAGTTATTACAAGATTTCTCTGTGCTGAAATATTAATAGACTTTTGGAGAGATATATATTTTTATGCAAAATTTAGAAATAACTTATAATTAAAAAAACATCATTTTGTCTTGGCTTTCAAGAACATCTCAACACTTTATACTGTCTGTGGCTAAAGGTTAATTTGCTTTCCTATGTTATTGGATGTTGTAAAAGCAAGAAGTGACAAATGCTTAATATTAAATATATCAATATATCCAAATTAATGCATTTAAGTATATATTGATAAGATAAAATACAATGTGAATATATATTTATCAGTTATGCAGCCTGATTTTTCATTCTTAGTAATGATATATTCAATTACCATGGTAATTAGAGCATTACTCAGTGCCAATACGCAATGCCAATAAGTGAACATGCCTTCTTCTTCTCTATGTTCCCTCTCCCTTCAGGACGTAGGCGATCATGGCTTTCCAAGTCTCTCTACCCCTGGTGGCTGTTAGCACATCTTCTCCTGTTACAACATGCAACCCTCGTTCCATCATCCACCTGATCAGATCCTTCAAATATGTTATCCGTTGCTTTCCCTTGTCTCTTTTTCCCTGTATCTGACCTGTTAGTATCAGGTTCTCCAAGCCTTCCTTCCTCATTGCATGTCCCAGGAACTTCAGTTGTCTCTTCCTCATGCTCAGTATTAATTTTCTTTTTGTTTCCATCATTTCTAGGACCTCATCATTGCTCACATGCTCGATCCATGATATTCGCAGCATCCTTCTGTAGAACCACAGTTCAGTTGCTTCCAGCTTTTCCTTCATCTTTGATGATATTGTCCAACATTCACTGCCATATTGAAGAACTGACATCACATAGCGATCCAGTACTCTCTTCCTTGTTTCTAGCGAAATTGTCCTGTTTCTTAATACTTTACTCAACTTCTGGAATACTTCCTTTGCCATGCCATTTCGCCTTCGGATCTCTGTGTCGCACTTTCCGTCTTCTGTTATAACACTTCCCAGGTATTTAAATTTTTGTACCTGCTTGATTCTAGTATCTCCGAACTGTATTTAGCATATTGGGCTGCCCTTTTTAAGAAATATCTTGTGAGAATTGATGGCAGAGATTTCTTTTATTTTTTTTTTTACCTTGCTTTGAATATATTAACTTTAATGATTTAAAATGCAGACTTTTTTTGCGTAAGACAATCGAGTTTTACTCTATCCCTAAAATTCTAGATTTCTTAAGCAGTAAATATAAACAATATAATCGCAAAATTGTTTAAAAAATTTTGTCTGAATTCTTGGGATGTGGAGTTATTATTTACATTTGGGCTAATGTCCTCGTGTTTGTTTATCCTCTCACACTTTGGCAATTGCACTCTGCATCAATCAAAGTAACTGTCGGAGAATTCCAACCATAACCCATTCTTTAATCTATGACGACAGATTGTTTTTATTTCGTTGTCCATATCTCATCTTGTATTACACAATTTTGCTCACACAGTTTCAAGTTAGACTAAGTATGAACTCACAATTACTATGTCACCAAATTCATGAACCAATGCTTTAACACACTAGACTATTGTCCTGTGGGACAATCTTAAGTCTACAACTTTGAACCTTAAATATAATATTGGTATTTCTGGCCAATGTAAAAATCATTTATCAGGTTTTCATAATGTTTACAATTAGTTATATGTTTATTACTACAATTGTGTCTCTTTCTGGACACTCTGTTCTTTTCTTGTTGCATTTCCTATCCATTGGGCACCAATGAAGCAACTTTTGAGGTAATTTGTTATCATTTCTTGCGAATTATCCCACCACTCCACATTTCTATCTTCTTTCCTTTGCTCATCCACATTAATTTCTTTTAATCTTTGATCCACATCATTACATATTCTATTGAATTGGGGAAAGAACTGACATCACATAGCGATCCAGTACTCTCTTCCTTGTTTCTAGCGAAATTGTCCTGTTTCTTAATACTTTACTCAACTTCTGGAATACTTCCTTTGCCATGCCATTTCGCCTTCGGATCTCTGTGTCGCACTTTCCGTCTTCTGTTATAACACTTCCCAGGTATTTAAATTTTTGTACCTGCTAAGTGCCTCAAACCTGTTCTCTATGCCAATTTTTTAATTCCCTCGATCAGCTGCTTTCATTTAAATATTTGAATGACTCTATGTTGTTTAACCATGAATGTATCCGCCAATCAACCTCTTTCTCTCTGATTAAGGATTTCTCTATAAGAGGAAACTTTTTCAAATCCCTGATCAATTCATGATCACTCGTCGTACCATGAATAAAGGTTGTTATTTTTACACTTTTTAATTAGTGTTGTTAAAGTCCATTAGGTTTACAGGTAACACAGGTGACTTTAGTCTTTCACAAGGATCACCAGGATAGGGTGGATTCAAACACATCTTCGACAGGTCATCACCGATATTCCTGTGGATACTGAAACACAACGGGGGGATACAGGATCGGTGCAGATCGAGTTCGCCGAAAATGGACCAGCGAATCCGGACCAAATTAAGGATGGCATTCAGCGAAGCATGCAGAAACAGGGCTACAATTGGAACAGGGATGACGAGGATTTGACCCCAAGAACTCATCCAAAACAAAGAAAAAAACAGAGAACGAAGAATTCCCTCACCATTCCCTCACCAGTGACTATCTCTCTCTATCTTTCTTGAATCTTTACAAAATGTGATTTGTTTTATTAATGATGGCATGTACAAATATTAGTCCAGTTCATAGATTAATACCAAACGGTTCAAAGATCCCAATAGTCACATGTAAAGCAGTAGAGTAACGGTCTTGATTGGGTAGCATTAAGAAAAATGAACGGATCTACAAACAGATTCAGAACCAGTCAACTTGATCTACGATTTCTCTAATGAAATCACATCATAATGGATCGGTGAATATTTGGATGACCACACACATGTCTCTCGTCTAAAGTTGTTTGAAAAACTATCTGTCCAATATGGAGAATTCGTGAATTCTACAAATGATGCTAAAAATGAGAATTCTACTGATGCTTTAATAAGAATAAGACTCTAACAGAACTACTTATGAGGATCATTCAATAAATAAGGTGAATTTTTTGGTATAAAGACATCTACGATGGTCATTCAATAAATAAGGTGAATTTTTCGGTAGAAGGACTTCTACGAGGGTCATTCAATAAATAAGGTGAATTTTTCGGTATAAAGACATCTAAGAGGGTCATTCAATAAATAAGGTGAATTTTTTGGTATAAAGACTTCTACGAGGATCATTCAATAAATAAGGTGAATTTTTCGGTATAATGACTTCTACGAGGGTCATTCCATGAATAAGGTGAATTTTTTGGTATAAGGACTTCTACGAAGGTCATTCAATAAATAAGGTGAATTTTTCGGTATAAAGACATCTAAGAGGGTCATTCAATAAATAAGGTGAATTTTTTGGTATAAAGACTTCTACGAGGATCATTCAATAAATAAGGTGAATTTTTCGGTATAATGACTTCTACGAGGGTCATTCCATGAATAAGGTGAATTTTTTGGTATAAGGACTTCTACGAAGGTCATTCAATAAATAAGGTGAATTTTTCGGTATTTAAATTTACCTTATTTATTGAATGAACCTCGTAATAAAATAATGAAATTAGCTCGGTTAGCTTAATAGGATGCAGAATAAAGGGAAAGCATAGACGGTGCAAGTAGAACGAGCTGAGTACTTAAGAGAAGCACTCAGTAGTTCATTTATAAAAGATGACGTAGCAATGGCAACATCTGTATCATTATCTGTGGCATTGACAGCAGCAAGAAAAAGTGAGAGATTATATACGAGATACTGAACTCGTCCCAAACAGGTAGTTAGGGAAGTGAACGACGGAACAGGGAAAAAGTGGATGCCTATCCTAAAGTTCAGATTATTTTCAATCGACATACTGGGGCTGTGGAAGAACAATACCTAACGTAAGGAACTTTCCTGATAAATTAAGATAACTAAAGCGAAGACAAAGAGATGACACCAGACTAAAGGAAGACTAGAAGTGGAGGCACTATTAAGAGGCAATAAAAGCACACTTAAAAATACAAAATAGGGAAACTGAAGAGTAGGTCACCCCAGTAAATAAAGAAATGAACCAGAATCACAAATTAACTAGTCAAGATTGGAAAAAAATCAAGCTACAGTTAGAAAACAAAGAAATGAAACGCCCAAAAAAGGATTAAGGGATAACCTGAGAAAAGGAAGGAATATACAAGAGAGGAAGAGAAGAATCTAGAAGAAAATAAAAGACGAATTGATTGTAGAGACACGAAAAGCAAAGGGGTATGAGAATACGTACTCCTCACACAGAGGTCGGATATGATATGCAAAATGATGATAGGAGGGAAAAAGTAGAAATGTTCATTGACTACGAGTCAGGAATCTCTTTAATGAAATTAACCATGTTCAAAAAATGGAATTAGATATTAAAGATCTAAAAGAAATCAGATTTAATCGTAACCCATGCTAATGGACAAGAAATGCACATAAAGTGTTTGATTGAACTGTAAGTATTGATATAACGCATAAAAACCCTCTCAAAATTCTGTGGATGAGACTTTCAGATAACCATGATATTAAAAGAGAATTGACTAAGGAAAAATCGAACTCAAATAAGTTTTCACTTGAACTTCTTAACAATAGAAGGAGTCAAAATATCACTAGGTAGCAATGCCAGTAAGGAATCAATTATTTACTCAGTGAAAGATATTAGGCTTTCCCATCGCACGGCGTTTCCTGTTCTGCTAGATTAGAATCATCGAAAAGCAATGCGAAAGGTTACAGAAAGTTTATTCCAAGAAACAAAGCAGGTACAACAATGAAAAAAGATAAATCAAAAAGCAGTCGGAAAAAAACTGGAAAATCTAAGATAATGAAAAAATTCAATCAATTAAGGCGGCATCAGGAGAAAAACCTGAGTCTTGGACAGATAACGGTCTGATACAGGAGATGGGTTGCTGCATTACCTATCTGATAAAGATGAGGATGTTAGTCTGTGACTATACATATCCAAACTTATAATAAAACAAGTCCTAAGAGAAAGTCATGATCAGATGGGACATTTCGACGAAGTCCGGAACTATAAGAAGACGTTAACAAGCATGTAAATCCATGCGTGAATTGTAAGGAAAAGGAAATCCAATATGTCCGTGTTTCAGGCAAACACAACTTTTGACGACAATAGGTACTCTCTTGGTTTCCTGGTCTTTCCAGCGTCGTCTTCTTCTTCGTCGTCGTCGTCGTCGTTTTTTTCTTCTTCGTCTTCGTCTTCTCACTCAAACCATTCGTCCTTCCTCAAATCACCGCCTTTCCTCATTTCATGCCTTTTCTCAACTGCTTATTTGCATACGAATTACAACGGGCGGCTCGTATGTCGACATGGCCGCCCCTCATTTGCATACCTTGTAAAACCGTGCTCCTTCGCACCGGAACAAAGCGTTAGATCACCCGGATGAATACTTGAATTATCAGTCAAGGAGCAATAAACAGAACGCACGTTCATTGCTGGAGACATGCATTCCTTCCTAACCATCTGAAATTATTAGCATGAACATATCTGGTCCCTGCAGTTAAACTTCACGAGGTAACATGTTTATAGCTAGCTTTGTTGATTCACTCACTAATTAGCCTAAGGTGTACGTAGTTGCAGATAAAAGAGATCAAACAGTCGTCGATTTGATTTTAACCGAAATTTTCCCGAAGTACAAAACTCCCTTATAAATGGTGACTGATGATAATGGTATAGAAAACGCTAACGAAATTATGAGGGAAACATTATAGGTACCTCCACTCCATTTTCAATACCTAAGATTTAAATTGAATTTTTTAAAATAAAAAAACTTTTTCTTGAAACATTTATTTTAGCTTAATTGAAAGCTAAATTTAGTATTTAGTATTTCCACTAAGCAAAATACTCGGGTGTGTTTTAAACAGATCTTATACTCATTGGAATCTAAAATTTTGATTTTTTTTTTAAATTTTCAATTTTCCGGCCATTTTTTGAGCGATCGACACTTTTGTAAGCAAAAGTTAATTCTCGGTTGTAAAAATCTTGCAAAGATAAAATATATATCTTTCACTCGTTATTTTTGGAAAATTAGCCAATTTAAAGTTAAATTAATCTGATTTAAAACAAATATTACTTATTTATGGCATGAAATTTAAAATAAAAGTATTTCTTAATCACAAAGGTGTGACTCGTTGACCTTTCAAGTAGGCGATGACAGTACCTGTTATCAATCAAGTTTGGAGGTATGGTGACCAAAGATTGATATAATCCGAGTAAACGTTTCGTAAGAACAACCCTTGAAACACGTGACTTTTTAATGACAAGTCTCTGATAAGTTTCTATAGTAAAAAAAAATGTGTCGTTTAACATAAATAAAAAAAGTTAGAAATTATTTTTAAAATCTTAATTGTAAATTATTTGTATTAAGCTTCTGAATTTTCGATTTGTAAATAAAGTCTATTTTTCATGAATTAATAACCAAAAACGCAGAGTAAATGGAAGAAATTTAAAAGATGTTTGAAACTTTAATTAGCAAAGAAAAAAAATGAAAACAATTCTTATAAAAATTAATTATTCATCAATTTTCTTTTCTTTTTTTTTTTTTTTTTCACAATATGATATCCTAAAATTATATTTTGTATAAAATCAGTTAAAAGTTTATCTACATAAAAAAAAGCGTGGTTTTAATGCATTTTTCATTTTACTATTCGGAGCAGATTTTCGGAAAAATGGTCTCGTAATTAAAAAAATTCACATGATTTACATTCCCCAATGAGTCCTAAATAACTAAAAGATTGGTATAGATAATATATTTGTAGAAGTTTTATGCAATTACTTACAGTGGTGGGGAGTAACAGATGTAAAAAAAAACATTATTTTTATCAAGATTTCTTAAAACTAATAATTGGTTAAATAATTTCATTCATTTGTGAATAAGTCCTGAAGGTTTCATTAGATTTTTGCAAGAACTTTCAGTTTAAGTGTCTTTCAAAGGCAAAAAAACGACTTACGTAGAATTACGTTTTTCTTAATAGTCATACGTAAACGTGGCGTGAATCGCTGACGGAAAACAAAAAGAAATTTTAACTGAAATTTCGAACGTGTTAGAAAGGATTATTTTTGTTAATTAATGACAACAACATTTGATCTTTTCTCTTAATAATAGCAAAAACATTTTGATGATAAAACTTTCTTTGTTTTTTAAGTTTGAGCTCTTTTAAGTTTGAACTCTTTTAACATCATGCTATGCTGTTTTTAGTTTGTTTGTTTGTTTGTTTGTTTTTTAATTAAGTGGAGGTAGCTAATTAAATAGTTTAAATATCCAACATATTACTAATTCTCCGTACCATACTCAGAGTATTCTAGGGAGATAGTTTGTCAAAAGTGACAGAAACTTGGATGGGCATCTGAATTGGGCATTTGCTGCAGTGAGGTTGTCAATAAACCACAAAATTTTCACTGTACTTTATGCTGTTTGGTCGTGAGGTGATTATACCTATAGATCAGCTCCTTAAACCGCGAAGGAAATAGATAGGTGAGAACCATCACCAATTTATCCTTGACCAACAACATAAGATTTTTGTTCAGGCTAGAAGAAGAATTAAGTATGGCCAGAAGAAGAAAAATAAAGGGAAAATCGGAATAGAAGGAAAGTGAAACATCCTGTATATTACAAGGTACATGCTAGACAGGGTAAAACTGGGCATGAAGAGGATACCATATTACAAGATGGTAGAAAAAAACTAGCCGAGTCACGTTCATTATATGGGTTCAGATAAGTGGGGCTGTAGCGGAACTCTGGATCCTGATTGGTCATCAAATCGCAAAATTCAAAATACGTCAAAGAAACGGTTTTTCCACAGCTAAAAAAAAAATCATTCCGTGAGCTACTCCACGTGACGGGATTGAATATTTAAGGATGGTCTCTAACCGGTCACGGCGGTCAGTAAGGGCAAACAGTTTTCTGATACACATCTTCAAATCGACCCGGAGATAAGGTCAGGTCGCACCTTGTTCTCTTTCTCTTTCTCCTTTATCCCTTTCAACAATTACTACTAGAACATTTTGTACGAACTCTTGATATACTTAACTTTCTCAATGAACATTAATTTCTACAACTCTTGTTATTCCTTCTTTTAATAAATTTCTATTTTAACATGAAAAATGTATATTTTATTATTCCACAATTCTACACATTCCAACCTGTCGAAAACCAACCTTCTTATGAAAACCTTCTGATAATAATTCTGATGAATATTATTCTGCATAAAACTTGTAAGCTGTAGGGAGTTTCGTTAAGTAAGATACAAGGACAAAACAAAGAAACACTTCAGTGCCACATATCGAGGATAATGAATAATGATCTAAAATTAGCCGTATTAGAAAATTGGAATGCCTCAAAGGTTAAAGAAATAGATGAGACATTTATAAGAGCGAAATGGGTTGAAAATCATCTGGAAAGGCATTCAGATGAAAACATCCAAGTAGACAATATAATCTGTTTCAGAGCCCGAGATGAGCGATCTCATTCTGAAGAAGCAGAGAAACTCTCTTCCACAAAATTCAGAGGACTGGGTGACAAAGAACGAGATCCCATTCAGCAAACGACATCAAACCAGAAGAAACGGACGTAGGAGGATAAATGAGTGGCTCACTGAGGAGATTCCTGACATGATGAAAACGAGGCAGAAAACAATGCCAAGTGAACACAGGAAACTACACATAGAAATTAGGAGCAAATGAAGAAAAACTAAGGAAGATTGGATCAATGATAAATGTGCAGAAATAGAGATTATGCAAGGCAAATAATGGAGATATGCATAAAAAAAAATAAGGGAACCAAATGGACAAAAGACATGACCATTAACAGGATGCATAAAAGACCAGGACGGAACGCTCATATTAAAAAGTGAAATACTTCAGTGATGGGACGAATACATTCGAGATCTCTTCCACGAAAAGAGAGAGGAACTGGCAATACACAGAAATACCAGAAATATTAAAATCCGAAGTAGAAGCTGCACTGGCAAATTTGAACAGAAATAACGCAACAGGACCAGACGCCATTGCAATAGAGACGCTGACAGCCTTAGAAGATTTCGGCGTAGACAACATCACAGAAATAATAAATTAAAACCAACAATAGCGGTAATATCACAGAAAACCTAACAGGTTGATTTTTCATAGCACTACCTAAGAAGCCAGGTGCAAACGAATGTGAAATCCACAGGACAATCAGCTTAATGATTACAACAAAAACTCATCATCCGAATCTTGATGAATAGAGCCCGCAGTAGAATCAGGACAGAGGTCGGACAAGAACAGTGTGGGTTTGTCAAGGACACTGGAACAAGGAAAGCGATGTTCATACTTAGAACGCGATCAAAAAGTGCAATATGGACGTGTACCTGTTTTATAGACTACGCAAAGGCATTTGACAAAGTACGCCACAAAGACCTGATGGAGACGCTCGGCAAACCTGACAAAAAAGACATTAGAGTTATCAAAAACCTGTATTGGTAACAAACTGCCTGCATACAGACAGAAAATGGGAGTATATATAGATCTCTTCTACAAGAGCGAGCAACTGACAACACACAGAAATACCGACGGACCAGAAATATTAAAAACCGACGTAGAAGCTGCACCAGCCAAATTGAATAAAAACAAAGCAACAGGGCCAGACGTCATTGTAATAGAAAAACTGACAGCCTTATTAGATTTTGGCGCAGACAGAATCAAAGAAATAAATTAAATCTACAACACTGGGCCTAAGCAAACCAATTTCCATAAGAAACCAAGCTAAAAACATGTGAACTCCACCGAACAATCAATTCAATGAATCACATAACCAAACATATCCGAGTTCTGATTAACAGAGCCGGCAGAAGAATTAGACAAGAGATATGACAAGAACAGTGCGGGTTCGTCAAATATATTTGAACAAGGAACGCGATGTTCATGCTCAGAATGTTATCAGAAAGAACAATACAAATGAAGAAGAACGTGTACCAATGTTTTATAGACTTTGTACTGTAGAGCAGCTGACACCCCTCTAGCACTCTCAAATATGAAATGGTCTGTGGACCGAATTAGCTGTATAAATAAAGATTCAGAGCAGTCAGGAATACGGAGTGTCATTGACGATTATTATGGGACTGTGCTCTCTGCAACTCTAAAAACTGAACCTCTCCTCCCTTATTGTTGTTCTCTTACCTGTATTTGTCTTGTTTGTACTTAATATCCATTAGCACGGAAGTACGCCACAAAGACTTGTTAACGATGTTCGGCAACCTCGACATATTCGCGAAAGACATTAAAACAATAAAGAACCTATACTGGCAGCAAACCGCCTGCATACGAACAGAAAATTAATTCAACAAATATACAAAAATAGAAAGGGGTATAAGACAGGTATGTGTTTATTCACTGGATCTATTCGGCCTGTACAGCAAAACAATTCTGAGAGAACGAGAAGTCCTAAAAGCGATTCATCATTGGCGGCCACAATCTTAACAATATAATATACGCAGATGATGCAGTGCTAATAGTAGACACAAAAAGGACTAAACATAAACTCAAAAAAACACAATGTATGGTCATCAGCAAAAAGATGACCCCAAAATGCCAACTACAGTTCGGGGATACTAAAATCAAACAGGTGTAACACTAGTTTTGGCACGACAACAGGAAGAAATATGAGTTGTATTATTAATTGTTGCAGATCAAACGGAAGAAATTGTATTGGTTCGTATTATAAATTTTTATAAATCGAAAAGAAACAACCGGAAAAAAATTTAATTGTTCCAATATGAGCAGAGAGAAAAAAAGAAAGATTCCGACAAATAAATATGAATTAAGACATTGCGGTTGTGCAGATGCATTGTTTGCACAGAATTTAACCAGCCAGGTCAGACAAAGGTCATCGCATTATTGACAAACGGAAATTCTCAAACGACACAGTTGGTAGCTGGCTAGAAGCGACTAACAAAAGAAATGAAAACTCGATTGTTTTATTTCCTCAAGCAATGGAAAGCCCAAAACATGGCCGTAGATTGCCACCAATGCAAAAAAGGAGGTTTTGCGTATCTAGGCTTTGACAAATGCAAGGGATCGGATTTGATGGCTGCGGGAGATAAGCTGAATTAAAATTTCCAAACATAAAGGCTAGATTTGTTGACATCAAAGAAAGAAAAGACGGAAAGAAGTGATGTCATAGAAATAGCACTGTTTCATTGGTTAAACCAAGGGAAAGCAGTGGCTCCGCCCCAAAAGCTGGGGATGAGAATGATTCCATTGGCAGCAAAGGGCCAGAAAGTAGATTTGCAGGAACAACCCAGTGTTCGTCATCCCCTACACCGGTGAAGTAGGTGTAAATATAAAAACAGTACCCCGGGAGGCTAGAGACCAGTTGTTGCGCTGAGCTAAGACAGAGAAGACGAATTACCGCCGCCGCTACCCACCACACACAAAGACCAACCTTCGGCAGCTTCCAAAAAGCTTCGGTGAGAAGCGAACAAAGATATTTTTGAATCATTACAAACTTGAAAACTCCGATTGGAGTGAACTGATATTGCTGACCAGAAACTTGAATTAATGTTAAGAAGAAAAACGCTTCTTTTGGACGAAATTTTTGATCCGTTGTCGGCTAAGGGGTTGGAAAGAGACGATTAGAAATTGTTTATATTCTATTTATTTTTTTCTTTATTTTCCTTTGTATATAAGGACTTTTTCCGCAACTTATTCAGGCATCATTCAATTTATTTTTGGTGCCGTTTTCATTCACCCCCAAATGTACGCGCGTCCAGTCTGGTTTGGCTTAGCAGAAAGACATCTAGCAAGATTTCAGCGTGACTTCCTTGAGATCGAAATTCACAGAGTGGGTGAGGAAGAATATCGTTGTAATAGTCGACTCGAAGACCAGCTACTGAATTGAAGCCATCAATGACCAAGCGCCCGAGCCTCCATTCACACAGGTGCAGAAATTTTAAAACCAGGGAATTGTTCTAATATATTCATTATATATATATATATATTGAAAAGAATAGCACTCACTTACGCACACCTTACAAGAGATTAACTTTCCTTCTAATGCATCCTTACTGTAGCTCTGCTGCTTTAATTGGGGATGTGTAGTGGGGATTGAATAAACACGAAAAAGAATAATAATCTCCAAGGAGGCCTCTGATAGGAAAATTGATCTGCAGACAAAAAACGAGGGGCTTCACGGTGCCAAATACAAACCGAGAGAATCTCGCTCTTTTAACTGAGACTCTCAACGGGACAAGACGTTCCTTTTGCTCGTGAAGATGTTTCCCCTCAAAAAATAGCCGTGACCCTGCGAATAAAGTCAAGTCCTAGAAATATCTCTTGTCTCTCCTTTTTTTTTTTTCCGTCACTTATTTCATGTCAACGTACCCGGGGAATGAAAGTAATTCCACACGTATTAGATGTTTAAGTGAAAGAAACGAAGCCAACCTTAGCATTAATAACCACTACATTCATAATGTCTGTGTTAGTAAGTCGACTGAACTCTAGGAGCCTCTAATAATAAAAAAATTTGTCCATTTAAAAAATATTAATAAAAATTTAATTTAAGATTTTGTCTATGATATTATTCTTAATAATAACAGATATATCGACTTGTTTTTAAATTATTATTTACAGGTATTTAAAAAAAATGATTGTTTAATTTTACTAGCATTGTTAAAAAAGTAAAACAAAATTAACCTTATTTTTACATTATTTTTACAGGAATTTTTTAGACAAAATGATGCTGGTTATATAAAAATATTAATTGGTTAATTTTATCTAGATAATCGTTAGTGATTGATCTGCACCCCACCCCACCCCTCAGTAAAAAATGATTATCCAAAGTTTAATTTTCCAAAGTCTAAAATCCACATGTCTGAATCCTGGATTCTTTGGCTTGGCATTTTTAATCCATGTTAGTCTCTAAATTTCTACATTCATACAAATTTTTAACTTTAAACTGAAAACCTAAATTCCAATGTCCAAACCCTCCAGATCTTAGAATATAAGGTTCATATATTTTAGAAGCACCATAAAGTCTTTACAAAATAATAGTTTAGTTAATATCTTTTTAATTTCAATTCCCCAAAATCTTTCTCAAAATGGTAAAAAAAAAAGTACTGAGTAACACGTTGTCATGGTAACTATGATTAAGAAAATATGGTTTGTGTGTTTTGTCTTCCCCAAGATCACAATGAGCAAGAATTATGGTTTAAGATAATACCTCGAGACAACACCCTTGACAAAGCAGAAACTGTTGTTTATGAAAGGCATTTTCCATCTAATTATGAAACAGTGATTATTATAAGAAAATACAACACATAAATCCACCATCAAAGTATTTTATCATTTGCCATCAAGTGGATTGTGTCTTCCTCAACCCAAAATCAACAAACAAAACTTCTGCTTCTGTATGAAATGCAAAAAATGAGGAATTGGCACAGTTTCTAGAAAAAGACAAAATTCACACTTATGAAAACTTGTATCAGAATATTGATCAACAGGATTTTATCTCAGCAGTTACCTCAAATAATTCAAATAATCAGCTGTTCATCCAATCTGTTGATTTTTTTCACTGAAAGCATTACAATATTTTTAATTAAAATTTTCGAAAACTTGAAATTTGAATATTAAAATGCTGGTATATATAAAACAATTTTTCTTTTTCAACAAGTCAAATATCAATGTTTTAGCTCAGGTTACAAATCAATAAAGCAATCCGTTATCTGAGGGGAAAAAAAATTGATAAAATTTGATAAGAAGAAAAGTTAAAAGAACATATTATTGTTATATCACCACAAAAGGTCGAGACAAAACATTATGATTCTGATATTCTTATCAGGGCATTTGAATATTTTGTTCCATCTCAGCCATCATAAAAACAAACTTCAGGATGATTATAAATTACCCAGTCTGAAAACGTTACCAGCTTTGGCATAAAAAGTTTCAAAATTAGATGAATTTAATTTTCTTGATGATATTTTAGTGAAATCTCTAAAAATCAGAAAAAGCGTATGCCAAGATTGATCTACAATATCATGGGGGAAACTTATTTAGCTTGTCAGAAGATATTGAGGGATGAGTAAAGACATTATTGGGCATTATGGCGAAATGGAGAGCCAAAGATTTTATTTGAAATCTCCCTACCCAGTAAAAAACGATCCCAGTTGACATTGTTGATGCAATCAAACGGTGAATTAATTGTAATTGTATCCAACAATAACAAGACCCATCAATCTTTTTTTTAAAAATTTGATATTGTTTTTAATAAGCCTTGGATAATTAAAAATGGCTTGTACTTACTTTTTGATTAAGTTCACCTTTTTTAAAATATTTGGAATAACTGGATTACTAAACTTACTTGTGAATTACTGTTTTATTCTGAAGGCAAAGAAATAATAGCAAAACAGGAAATTGTAAAGGGTCTTTTTTTAGCTAATGAAAAACTCAAGCTCAGTAAGCTGTCAAAACTGATGTAGTTGTTTATCCAAAACCTGTTCTGTGACAAAATTTTTCCAGTGCTTAAAAGTTTCTTTGTAATCAAACTGTACCTAAAATGTACATTAAAATGCACACATTAAATGAGGAAGATACTGATGAAGCAGTTAATTTTATTGTAAAATTCTAAATTTTGGAAAAATTATCTGTCTCAAAGAAATATATGGTGATACTAAAAAAATGTGATATCAGATTTAGATGATGAACATGATACTTCTTCATAAATCTGGAAAAATGGCAGAATGGAAGAAAGTCAAAAGAAAAAGAATGAAATCATTAACAAGAGATGTGAGTTTAACCATTGAACAGATATGCAATAGCTTAACTGATTTTTGTAGAGATATTTGCTAATTAATGATTTTAATTTTATTATGCTTGGTAAATTTTGAAAATGAATTTTGAAAATGAAGGTAATGTTCTGAGGTGCATATTTCATAACAGTTCAAAATGTTTTTGAAAAGTTCCAATATTAGAAAAAACTAAAACTAATTCTTAAATTGAATTTTGAAATCAAAGAAAACAACTTACAACCGTAATTGTTCAAAATGTGGACATTTGCTTGATGAAACAATTTGACAACTTACCAAACCTTGAAACTAGTAACCTTAAAGATATTACATAGTCACTTTTGTATATAGTTACAAGAAAAGTTTGTCTAACAGAAGAGAAAATATTTAATATATTAACTTTCATTTTCAAGAATATGAACATCAAAAATTCCACTGGATACCACAGAGATACCAGATATATTTTTTATTTTCAATTTTCCCTCTTTTACATAAATTTAATTGGTTAACTTTCCAAATTATGCAGTTAATTAATTTTGTGTTCTTGTTAATGTAAATTAATTTTAATTTTTAAAACTTTACTGATAAAATCTATTACTTTATCATAAAAAATAAGTATTTCCTTCAACTTCTGTGGAACAAATTGTACATGTAAGAAAAATTGCAGTAAATTTGTTAAAGATTATCAAAATTATTATTTCTCTGAAATTCACATTTTTGTCAAGTATTTTCAGACTTTGTTGATACACGATTTTGTAAAATGTTTTCTGTTTGTATCATACAACTATAATTTCTTGAATCAGTTAGCATAAACAAATTAACACATTATTTTTAAATATTATCCAAAATACCAAATTTATTTTGCATGAAGTGATTTTTGCATATTTTAATTATTTTATAATGTTTTTGTTCTTTTATTTTTGCACATTTGCATTTATGGAAATAAGTCAATAATTGTAAGATGCTTCCCAATATTATATATAGTTATTAATTAACAAATTACTAAAATATACTAACAAGTTCTTTGCTAAAAATGTTCTCAGTAATTGTTACTTAGTAATAATTTAGGGCTCCACATGTCCATCCTTAGTCATGAACCCCAGTCGCATAATTGCCAAGCCTGCTATAAGGATTCCCTTGAAATTTTGCCAAATCCAAAATTATGGATTTAGATTTTTTTAGTAACTATACTGAAGAACTAAAAACATTAATTGGAAATAAATGAACTTTGGAAAATTGTGAAAAAATAATGTCAATGATTTTTGTTTTTGAGAACTTAGAAATGATTAGTCTTTGACATGATTCTTTCAATTGGACTTCAATGTTGTTTTCAGTTGATAAAGGAATTTTTTATTGAAATAAGTGACACAAATCAAATCTTTACAGGTCAGGTTTGTTTTGATTAAAACAAACAGAGATTTCAGATGGAGGTGACAATGAAACCTGTGATAATAGTATCAAATGATGGTAAGAACTCAGAATATGGAAAATGTTCCACTGAATGTGGATATGAGCAATACATGGCCACAATTTTGGTTGGCCAACCTGTGAGAGAAGGACTGACTGGGAGGGAGCATCTCATCTCTCCAACGCTTATGGCACAGGGTCATTAATTTGATTGAAGCACCAATCATATTGGATTCTTGGGGGCTTTCCTTCCCCCCTTCAAAACTTATGATACATACCATTGGTCAAACATCATTATTAGATAGCCAATCAGAGCATTGCAATTAGGATTTGCACCATACCCCATAAAAGTAGTTACCAAAAGAGCAGAAGTAAAACTGAACTGGTCCTGCCACTAATTGACTAACCTTTCCCCTTTGTTTCTGCAGTTATGACCTTAATCAATCATTGTATCATGAATAAAGGTTGTTAACAATACTAATTAATTAGGGTAAAGATAAGTTAATTAGGTTTACTGGTGACACCAGTGACTCTAATCTTTCACAAGGATCACCAAGACAGAGAGGATATAAACCTGATCTTTGATAGATCATCATTGATATTCTGCAGATACTGAAACACAACATGGGGATGCAGAATTGTGCAGATTGGGCTCACCAGGGTCAGACACAGACACAGACACAGACAAAAGTTAGGGTGGCATTCAGCAAAGCAGACAGCAACAGGGTCACAGCCAATTTCACTGAGAAATAAATGACAGCATATATGAGATTGTCAAAAAATATCTAAAAATTATCTGTGTCGAGATTTGGTGCAACCAAGAAAGAAGCAAGAATAAAATAATTGCCTTCAAAACCTTCTCTATTTTCATATGCTAAAAATGTCACTTGTAGTAAAAATTAGTGTATATTTTTGCTTTTCATTACTTAGTAAAGTTCAAAACAATCTGGCCAATGTATTGACCTAAATGTTATGATATCAACAATCAAATAAAATTTGCAAACTTTAATAATCCTTTTTTTTTCTTTAACAATTAGTCTCACTATTCAAATCATTTTACATCAAATATTTGTAACAAATATTTGGAATCAAGAAAATTTTGTCAAGAATGAAACATTAATTTTGAAATTAGTCTAAAATTAAAAATTAGGCTCTTTTTTAAGAAAAATATAAAGATTAAACCTGTATTTGTTGCTAATCAATATTTGATGAACAAGGAAAACTTTGTTGCTGTTTTGTGGTTTCTTTTCAGTCTTGAAATGTTTCTGTTCTGAATTAACAATTTAAAAGATGAAGAGAATATTTAAAAATATTTTCAATTCTAGATTCTATAAAACATATTATCAACAATTTTAGGGAAGAAACTCTCAAAACTTTTGTTCTCTTCAGTGAAAACAAAATTATTCACCTCAATAGCCATTTTGCTCAAATCATGCAAATTGGTTTTATTTTAAGGTGGCTCTATACATTGACTTTGAAGACAACAACAAAAATGTAAAAAGTCATAAAAATATTTTCTGACCAATACAGTTTCAATCAAGAGTTTGTTGTATTTTCGAGTTACTCCAATGCCTATATATGCCACCATCAATTCCACTCCATGGCAAAAGGCTAATCTGATCTACTACAATCATTTGCCTGTGGCTCCCTCATTTTAGTTGGGAACTTGCTTAAGACTTGAAACCCAATACCAATGACAAAAGAGAACTGCAGGAGTACCAGCACCCCAACATTAACAGCAGCAGCTGAGGTTACAAAATGAAAATCTCTTCTCCTACAATGTGATAAAGTGCTTACACTGTGTATATTTTACTTGTGCGATCTTTCTCTGCAACAACAATTCAAACTGATATACATGTGTTAGAATCCTGAGACAAACTTTCTCTAATCATTTTATATATTGCCTGAAACAGAAGCATGAATATGTTGCCATTATCACTTTAGCAATGCCTCATTGCCATTATCGTGAGTTACCTTCCATTCTATCTCTGTTTGCAGAACTGTAAACAATGCATGCAAACAAGATTCTATCATAATCATTAGTACCATGGCCCTCACAACAAAACTGAAATTATGTATTTCCAACTTGGATTTGAACAGAAATGAACTCTTTTGATTTTCCTGAAGTGATCCCCCAAAACTCAACAACTTCAATCAATTTTTCTATATTTCTGAAACGAGGTTGTATTTACAGTATTTACATTATTCGGACTATTGGCCTCATCTTTGTTGTCATTTGTATGATGTTTTGGCCGTTGTATGCTCCGGCCTTCTTCAGGTGCTAGAAATTTTGAACCAAACCCTTTATTGCAATCACAGAGGTATATCATTTTCTTTCATTTCAATCAAGATTTAATGAAACAAAAATTCATTTTCACATTGAATGAATCTTCATTAATTTTCCTTTAATTAGTTATGAACTTGTTAATTTCTTTGGGAAAAAAAGCAAACCTACCCTAAAATCTTAGTCAACTAACTAGCAAACAAAATAATGAATAATAAATAATGAACTTTTCATGTGATATGTGCAAAATCTTTTTAAATTAGCTACCTGTAATTAACAGCTTTTAATAAGTAAACATAAACAGTGCAAAAGAATGTTAGCTTGAGATTATTACAAAAAATAATTTCTCGAAAAAAATGAATAACAAATCTATTGCGTCAAAATATGTGTGTGCATGTGAGTGAGAGAGAGAGAGAGAGAGGGGGGAAGCTAAGTAGATATCATTAGAGCTTTTTTACTTTTAATTTCTTTAAAGTCTAAACTTTTCAATATCATGACGAAATGTTCATTTCTTAAAAAGAACAAAAATTTCTGTCGCCAATAGCTATGCAAAGAAGCTGGTGTCTTTCAAAATATTTCTTTCAAATGTTAAAAGTAGGGAAAAAAAGAGGAAAAGTCAGAGATTTCACTTCAATTTCCAGTTCAATAAATTAGACAAGGCTAAAACCAACAAGACTTGAATATAACTACAATCTTCTTTCAAAGACACAACTGAGCCATTTCCAAATTAATCCTGAACAAAGCAGATTTTTTTTTTTCCTGAGCTGAACATTCTAAAGATTGGAATATTTTCCAGCCTGTTTGAAGCTCCATGACACTAAGTTTCATGAAACAATTTTTTTTTTTTTGCCCCATTTGAAATGGCTAAAAGAAATTCAATTGAAGCTTTGACTTTTTTGTGGCTTCCGGTTGGGAGAGTGCATAAGATCTGCTCACAACTGGGAATCAATGAAGGAGAAAAGAATCAATTGAGTGCTTATAATAAGAATTTTCCAAATAAAAGAAGAAGTTTCTATTGTGGTGAAAAATGTGGACAAGAAAGGTCAGTCTGTAAAGTGAAAAGTGGCCACAGAAAGAAGAAATAAGACGTTATCTTCTCTGGAAAGAAGAATAATCAAGACCCAATTTCCACTGGTCTCTTCTTATCAAGGCTGACAACATATGTGGCCCTCATGAATTACCCAAAAACTAAGCTGTTTGTAAGCCAATGCATCCATTCTTTTCTCTAAAATTAACATACAAGTGATGTGGGGTTCATATTGGCAATAATATTTAAGAAAACAATCCTAAATTTATAGAGGGTCAATGCTAAATCACATGCACTCAAACTTTTGAAGAAAAAATAACACAGCTTTTGAAGAAAAAATAACACAGCAACTGGTACTATTTAAATATAATTTAAATACAGCATTGTGTAAAAGTATTAGGACAAGAACTATTTTATCTTTTATGAGACATTTATGAGACAGAAAATAAACAATTTAATTAAAGTAATTTTATTTGATTTAATCAATGAATGCTTTAACAAGAAAAAATACTTGTTACAAAATAAATTTAATATTTAGTATAATAGCCTTTTGCTTCAATCACAGCCTTCGTTCTGTCAGGCATTGACATCACAAGCTTCTTCAATGTATCTAATGGTATCTCCTGCCAAGCAGCTTGTATTTGTTCACAATGTGTGTCTTGCAAAGTAACATTAGATTTATCAATTTGAGAGGGGGGAATAAGAAAAAAGTCAGTCATATCTAAGGATAATAGAATAAGGAGTTGTTTCAAAATAACTTAATAGAAAATAGGAAAAATTAAATATAACTTAATTTAATACATTTCTTTTAAACGTAGTTTTAAATAATCAATATTTATTAGCAATTTACTTGGCTTTTCACCCTGTATTTGAATTTCAGTGAAGTTTTTAGGAAAATCACCCCTGTCCTAATACACTACCAGTAGTGTACAAAAGTGTTAGGAGAGGAGTGATTTTAAACTTTATTTTGATGCCTCATAAAAGATAAAATAGTTCTTGTTCTAATAATTTTGCACAGTACTGTATAATTAATATCCAAATAGAAAAACATAAACAAAATGAACACTATTTAAATTGTTCAGACTATTATCCTCATCTTCATTAACATATTCATGACATTTCAGTTGCACACTCCAACCTTCTTCATGGGATTAGAATTCCAAACTGAACCCTTTATTTCAAGGACACACGACCTCAGTGGATAAAAGCGTTGGTTGAATTCAGTGACTTGATCCAAGAGTCGTGAGTTCAATACCTGGCTGTAGCAGAGGTGAAAAACTTATTACTTCAGGTCTTTCATTTAAAAACCTTAATGAAATGAAAGATCCAAAGTAATGTCTGGATGTAAGTGAAAATATATTTTAGGATCATACAAACCCAGATGAAAGTTAACAATTTTTGAAAACTGCTCCCTTATTTTGAAATTAAACTTCCAGTTGTGCATCTTGAAAAGGATGTTGGAGAATCAGTTGATATAAAACATCTAAAGATACAAATAGGTTGAAACCAAGGTTGTCTAATTGACTGACTTCCAAATGAAAATATATATATTACTTTTCAGTAATGAATTGAGTTCTCCCAGTGTATGGCGTGTGTATACACCTCATATATATATAATACGCTGAAATTTCCTCCTCTCTCAGCCCTCTGCTGATAGCTTAGAGAGTAGACACGTCGATTGAATCAGTCGAATTTCAGTCTTGGCTGGAAGCAAGTGAATGTCTAGTCACACCGATGATACAGCAAAACAGGATTGTATGTGGATGACTAATAAATTATTCTCTTATTACAATTGAGCTCTCTAGAGTGGAAAATTTGAAAAAGTGTAACTATTTCTGTGTTTTGTGCATTACTTTTCAATAATGAATTGAGTTCTCCTAGTGACTTGTGTGTGTATACACCACATATATAATATTTTTTTTTTTTTTAATCATCTCACCCCAAGCAAGGCATTCCACTGCCACTATTGTGCATGGGGCTACATAGGGGAAGGTAAAGAGAAGGAGTGGTTAGACATAGGGAATGTCAGGAGGAAGGTGACAGATGAGTAAGGATAGCGAGGATGAGGGTTGGGCAGATGGGAAGAGTGCTTGATAGAATGGGAACAGGTTAGTATGTTAGGAGGTGTCTATTGACCTTACATTTAAACTCCTGGAGATTGTAGCTGTTGGGAAGCAATCATTTGGAAGAGAATTCCACAGTCGAGAAGTGCGAGGAAAGAAACTGTTGGAGTAGAAGTTACAGCTGCATTTTATCGGTTTCACTGTAAAAGGGTGAAATCTAGTTGCTAATCTATATATATATATAACACACTAAAATTTCTTCCTCTCTCAGTCATAGCTTAGGGAGTAGGCACTCCGACTGACACCAAATCAGTTGGATTTCGATCCCAGCTGGAAGCAAGTAGATGTCTAGCTACACTGATTAGCTGTGATACAGCAAAACAAGCTGTCACAATGATAAAGATATAAAAAGAAAAATGGCAACAAGTTTAAATATTTTTTGAGTGAAAAAATTAAACTTTGTATATTAAACCTGTAAAACACTCAATTGCAAAGATTTTTTATCACTAATATATATAACAAAATGAATAGAGGACTTAGGAATCCTAAAATACAGTTCATTGTGTATTAATTCCAAATATCTACCAATTAGAACTTAGAATTAAAAAAAAAAGAGCTTTTCTTCAATCAACTTTGATTGATAACAGATTCAACAACTTATTCTTTCAAACTTTCGAATTTTTTTCAAACTTTTAGATTTTGATTGATTTAAAAATCAGATCCACTTTACAGATTTTCAGTAATTTCTTTGTTAATTTAAATATATTTATCCATAAATAAATGCAAAATTATTTTTTTTAATTAATCAAGAAGATTTTCTGTACAAGACACAAAAACCATTACAATAAAAAATTAGCTTCTTTCAAATTCTCTCTCCACTGTTGCATTGGCTGCTGCTGATTGTTGTTAGCCTTGGTTTGACAGACAGATGAAGGCTTACTAATAATCCCTTTAGGGAAAAATGGAAGGTGATGTTTCAGCCAAGAACAGATGAGAGAAAGAAAGAGCAAACGATCATTCATTTGCCCAAAATTAGAAAGATTGCAGTTTTTAAAGTTGTTGACAACATCATAATCAGTTCTTTGACTGCTTCATTTGTCAGTGTTGGGTGAGGATCCCTAAAGGTACAAGAAACAGGCACCCTCCTTTGTTAGCGGTGACTTACAGGAGCTCTAGCATTATCATGACCATCCACCCTTTGATATTGTCTGACTAGCTTTTGTGTTGCCATCCCTGTTTTTATCCCTCTTCAACTATATGATTGGTCTTGCAGCGGTTGTTATGGCACATGATATCTTTAAACGATGATGTCTTCTGATGCTTAACCACAGCAAGAAGAGATTATTGTTGGCTGACAAGACTTAGAGAGATTTACTTATTATTTTTATTATATTATGTATAAGTTTATATGATTTGATATATCAAGTTTTATAAATTATTTAATATTATCTTCATCATTGTTTTTTATTTACCATATTAGTTGGCATGAACTGCATAAATGTAACTTAATTTTTTTTATTATTTATTTATTTAATAAGGGATTCATTTTAGCATAACATTTAAATACATTATCAGCTAAGCTGAATTTAAATTCAACACAAGCGAATGGTAACTTATTTACTTTCTTATAATTTGATGATTGCTTTTATATGAGAAAATAAAGAAAAATAAAATGTTCACTTTTAGAAAAAATTCATTCTTAAGTCTCTCACTCATTTTCTAACGTCTGCTTTCAAACTGTTCTTTTATTGTATTTCAGTTTGTTTTATTCAATTTTCATATTACTATCAACGGTCAACAACAGCATTAATAATAACAAATGTGATTATTTGCTATTAATTAGTCAAATATTTTATTACATTGTTTATTAGTGAATAGTTATTTATTGAGTTAATTTAATTTTGTTTATGCTGGTTTCACATGCTATAAGCCGGACAAGCATGTTTGCAAGTAGGCTAAAACATATGAGTGGGTAATGTTTTACACCGTTGAAAACAATGACTAAAAAAATATAAACTTCGTCTGGAGAAGAGAATAGTGTTAATTATCTTCATAGACCAACAAATTACGACATAAAAGATAAAAATGTTTTTCAAAATGCAGACCTAAAAATAAATTTTTACTTTCATTTAAAAATTAAAAATGAAATCTTATAAAACCAGATAAAGAAAATTGCAAATATGCAGGTGTTTATATGTCAAACAAAACCAGTACCTTAACAAAACAAATAAGTTAACCCCCTCACCCAAATCATATATATATATATATATATATATATATATATAATTTGGGTGAGTGGGTTAACTTATTTGTTAATATTTGTGACTATTTACACTCTCACATCCTGAGTAAGTCCTTTGGAAGAATGGTAGACTTTTCAAAAAACAGAAGCTAATCTAGCATCATTCATTCAGTAATGAATTATAACACTCTTGGTTACTGGCATATGTTTACATGTTATATCACATGCTAAATGGCTGCCACCGTCTACCAAGCACCCAAAGCTCACAGGCAGAATCACCAACTGATGTCAATTCGGATGGGTTTCCATCCTGGCTAAAAGCAATCGGATGTCTAATCATACTGATGAGCTGTGATACAGCAAAACAGATCTGTCTGCAGATGACTATATATATATATATATATATAGGGTGGAATAAAATGCCTTTATTTATAAAAATGTCCTCAATACAAGGTAGAGCAAATAATATCTATTTAGAATTTATAATATTAATATGTTATAATATCACTACAAAAGTAGCCATTTTGTTTTGATCCTATCTGTGTCTTATCAAATGATGAGGTTTATTCCAAGTTAAAGAGTTTTAACAGGTTTAAGACTAGCCAAACCCCCTTAATCATAGAGGATTTGTTACATAAGGTAGACCAATCAAAACAAAGTAATTTCTAATTTGAAGAATATAAGAACAGACTCTAAAAATGAATTATTAGGGGATTAACATTAATACTTGATTAAAATAGAGATTAGCATTATTAACCAACTATTAGTTTATTTTATTTTTATTACGAATTTTAAATTCTAAGTTTAACAAAAGCATTAAATTTAGGTTCTTATAAAATTATTTAAATATTAAACAAGTAAAAGACTTGGGTGTACACATATTCAAATCTAAAGACATCTACATATGGACAAATAGATGAGTATATACACACACACAAACACATACTGCACACAGACACATGCACAGATGAATATACACACACATATATACCTAGACAAATTTTAAAATTTTGTTTTTATTGACATGTCAATATGTCTGTTAAATTTTCAAGCCAGGTTTGGAAAGTGTCTGTAAATACTACAATATTGCATACATGTAAAAGCAAATTTATAAGCCTTGAATGAATGAGGTCAATGCAGACAATGTCATATTTCAGTGCATGGACAAATAAACATAATTACATATATACTCATATTACATATTACATATTACATATATACTCACACAAATACACAACCTAAAAACAAATATGTATGCAACAAAAAACCCCAAATA
>JBBBDQ010000531.1:1677500-2007500 GCA_037127315.1 Ascarosepion bandense | reverse complement strand
AAGCTATGATCACCAACATCCTCAAGGAATATAGCACACGGAAGAAGGCAGCCAACACAAATAAATATATAGACATATCTTTACTTTTTATGATTCATTTACTTCCTATGACATTAAAGTCATTTTTATCTATTTTATTTCTACATTTCTAGATAAAAAATTAAAAAGAAAAGCTTTTCATTAATTCTTCTTGCCTTTATTCTCAGTTCAGTGTGACAAAGACAAAATGTTATTTTCCATGAATTATTGTTCCAGATTATTTAAACATTCACATTTTCTCACACATCATCCAGGTTTCTTGATTATTTTTTTTTTAAATTAATTTCAGTAAATTCAAGAAAATGAAGAAAAAAACTTTTCTTAGTTGCCCATTTTTAATTTATGGAATTTTGCTGAAAGTTTTTCAGTACAGAATGTGTAATATAATCACAACTCTAAATAGAGGCTTTATACAATTAATTCTGCTTTAGCACTGAAAACATTTAATTTTATTGTGATGTATGGTTATAAGCAAGAAGGAAGATGGGATGTGTTTATTTTACTGCTACAGAATGTGTGCAAAATTACAACTGTCTTATGTCCAATTTTTACCTACAAAAAAAAAAAGCATTATTATGTAATGAAAGAAGAAAATAATTGTCTTGTCGTCAGCCTTGCACATGTTAAAACTAGAGAAAAAAATCATAAATTGAAAGTTTCTCTTTAAAATTAATGCATCATTTTCTATCATTTTGTAGTCAGTATTATTTTACTCATACTGATTCAGTGTCAGACATTTTTTGTTGCTTTTTTATCAAAATGTTTTAGTCAATCAATTTGCAACAACACCTGAACTTTTATTCCAAACATAATTCATTGTCTTCAGGGAAAAATATTCAACTACCTCAACCATTAAGTAAGCTGAGATATATTTCTTTTGATCCCTTAAAATAACTTAAAATGTATTTAAATGAAAGGTTACTTCCCTTCCACAGGCTACTCACCCAACAAAATAAGAAAAAATGTTTTTTCAATTAGTTTTACTCAATGGCACATATTGCTTCACGGTATAAAATGCGACATTCTTATTTCGCAACAACTTGATTATTTACATGAGCAAATTTATATCAAATATATAAATAACACATAAATAAAATATATAAACCAGTGTAATATAAACCAATGTAATTTAAGCCAAAAGAAACCACTGAATATAATTGCCCACTGTAGCCAAGAAATGAAGATCTCCAAATCAGAAAGAGTTATGTCCCCTGCAGTTGTCTGCCATCATTTCAATATTACATGGTCTTCAAGAGAAAGAGGTTAATCAATATTTTCTAGACACAAAGCCATATGAAGAGGAATTTCATGTAGGATCATTCTTTGTGTTATGTCAATCCTCATATGAGAAAGGCTTTTTTTGAACAAATTCCAAAATTCCATTCCAGATTTTACCAAGATTTGAACACTGATTTCTGGCATCAGAGATGAATACTGACTCATTTTAGCTTTGAGTCAGAGAAAAAAGAAAGAGTTGAACATTTAAGTACTTCTCTAAAGTTTCAAAAAGAAACAGAATTTTGAACTAGCAAGTTATTCAAGATAATTGTCAATCTGTGTAGTTTAAGACAATCACGTGAAGTTACAGTCTTTGAGATGCTTAATTGGTTCAAGTTAGGGTTAGGGGTCAGTGAATGGCACCTTAAATTAAGAAGAATCATCAAAAGAATTAATTAAAACAAAATTGATTCTTTTTTTTAATCATTTAAGCCCTAAAAAGGCAATAATGTCACTAGGAAATAGGGAGTAAAACAGGGAGTAAAACAGAGTGTAAAAAAAAAAGAAATTTTAGTAAAGAGAAAGGACAACAAAAGAACAAAATTCAGAAGGAGAGAATATGGCAATTGACATTACATTTAAATTTGTGAATCTTGTAGATGTCAGGGAAATGAGAAATCAGAATAAAATTCCATGGATATGAAGTGTTAAAAAAGAAACTATAAGAATAAAACAAACATTTACATTTCATTATTTCCACAGCAAAAGAGTAAGATTTTGTTGCTAATCTAGTAACACACTTGAATTCATGTCGTCAAGGGGCTAAAGGAAAAAGCTTATCAGGATCTGAATGTCTTTTGATATTTCCTAAAGCAAAGCTAGAATGTCAAAAGAGAATCAGTAAACCAACTTTCCAAAGAGAGTGAGCCTGTTTGCTTACATTGAAAATCAGCATTCACAAAATTCTATTATATGATTTCAAACAAATACATAGATATGAAAAGATATGGACTGGATATTTTGAGGTCACTGGGTAATTTGAAAGAATAGAGAAAAACTGAAAGGGGGAAAGGATGAAGATGGGAATAAAGAGAGAGAGAGAGAGAGAGAGTATGTACAATAAATGAAGAGAGAATGGCAACAAGAGATGGAATGGAAAAAAAAAAACAAAAGGAAAAAAGAAAAAGGAAAAAATTGAAAAAATTCCAGTTTTTGCTGAGAAATTATTTGTCATATAAATGCAGTGAATGAATTTTACCCAAAGCCTGATTAAACAACAGATTTACAAGTGCACACTTAAAGCAGAAGCTTTTCTTTCAGGTCAAAATATTTCTTTGACCGATACATATTTCATAGCCAACACCAGAGATTTACATTTTCCCTCTTATTCTGAATGTGATTTTTTTGTTCATTTCAGTGTTATACAAGAATTCCTTATTCTATTGAAACTTTTCAATATCCCATTTGCATATATATTTATAAAAAAGTAGATATTGAAGTCAGTACCAAGAGGTGACAATCTGCTTCATGCTTGAACGCAATTGCCAGGCCATCTGCATTCTTTTTTTTTTTGCTTGACATATGACCTGATGATTGTAAATAAACATGAAACAGACTGTCACCACTTGTTGATCTCAGTGTCTAATTATATTTACAAATGCTCTATTCTTGATATTAAAAACTTTAATCCATACATATAGCAGACCTTAAAACTATATTTTCATCATACATGTTTGCGTACACTGCTGGCCATAATTATTAGACCACCCCAGTTTTTTAAAAGAAATTATGTATTTCATACTATTTTTAGTATCTATTGCCAAATAAAAATAGAATAGTTTTGTTAACATTACTTTGCAAAATTTTACAAGGCAAGACAGCAAAGATGAACTTGTCCAAATCACCCTAAATTTTCTTCATCCTTTCATTGATGAAACTGCAATATAATTAATTGTTAAATATTTATAAATTCACTTGATGCACATGTTATTGTGCAATATCAACAAAAGAATCATTCTATTTTCATTTACAATTATTCACTTGACAATAAATACTAAAAAATAGTATGAAATACGTCATTTTTTTAAAACACTGAAGTGACCTAATAATTATGACTGGTAGTGTATGTCTGCATGAAAGTTGAAAAGTTGTCTGCTTGCCTGCAAGAAAGAGTTGATATTGTCTCAGAAATTCATTTTGATTAGTCCAAGAATTTTTCAGCACCCCATTATATATATAATCAGCAAAGACATAAATAATTTTAAAATTCTACCTACAAGTTTCATGCAGATAATGACAGCTGTCAGCTAATAAAAAACTAATAAAAACTATAGAATTCAGTCTAATCAGTAACATAAATAGTTATCTCACTTTTTTAACATTTTGCTCTGCTCAAGGAATGCTATAGTATTGATTTTTTTGAGGTACACATTACATCTTTTGAAACAGGCAAGCAAATGCTTTTACTTTTAAATGAATGTTCACATCATATGTCCTGTTTTTTCAACAGTGTCACATGGCTTTTATAATGTCATGTTTTAAAGGTCTTATAATTGAAAAATATTCACTTCCCAACCTCATAATCCTTCTTTACAGTAGCTTGGTATGCTATGTTCCATATCAGGCATTAACCCACTAAAGGACAATTTTCTTTAAAATTCACCAATTGAAGCATGTTTTCTGTACAACATTGATAGTATATGTTTAATATATTATGAAGTCTGTAAGATTAAACAAAGTAATTATAAACTAAATTAATAATGATATTCCCTGAATTCATCTTTACATCCTTGTTGAATAAATGATGAAACCCAATTATATATCATATTCTGTAAAATTCATCCTTAGGCAGGCTTACTTGTAAATCAAATCACATGAGTGTCTATTCTTATGTTTAAGCTGCTATATATTCAACTTTCACTTTATCAAAGAAGTTAAAATAATATACAGACTGAATTAAAAACCTACATGAAAGTGTCAGGAGTGAAGACAGAAGAGATGTTTATATAAATCAGTTTATTACCCTGCATTATGAGTAGCTGGAAGATATATGTGTGTGTGTGTGTGTGTGTGTGTGTGTGTGTGTGTGTGTGTGTGTGTGCATCAGATTGAATAAATTGCAAACATTGTATCTGCTTATTTTTAATAAAATCTGTTCATGCACACAGATAATCTTTCACATATTATAATTGAAAGATGTCAGAAATGAACTGTAATGTTGACAGATGTTATTATCATTCATTTCTCAAGGTACCCAAGTACTTTCAATCTTTTTCCAAGATCATCTTCAGGGATGTGAACTATGCTAACAAAAAGTAACCGCAAAACTGTGTTACTAAAAATTACTGTAAATTTTTTTTCTGCTTCAAATATAATGGTTGACAAAATGCTAGTGTTCATTAGAATGTGAAAATTATCTAAAATAGAATTTTTTTATATGTTGCAATGTTATGGTTATGCATGTGTTAAAGCATGAAAAAACTTCTTTTTATAAACAAGTTAGAACATTACTACAATATTCATAGCTGATTCTATTAATTAATGTCTTAAGTGTTTTAATGAATATTGCCTCAAGAATCTGTAGTTTGCTTTTGTTGTTTTCTTGGTGTAGGATAGTTGTGTTATAATACATGAAAGACTATCTGTGAGTATGAACAGATATTATTAAAAATAAGCAGACACAATCTGATATGTCTAAAAGAAAATTTGCTACCTATATATATATATATATATATATATATACTGACATTAAATGCAATCTTCATGCCTGAAGATTACATGAAACAGACTATCACCACTCGGTGTTGACGGCAATGTTCACTTTTATGTTTACATATTCTCTATCCCTGATATTGAGAACTTTTACCCATAAATACAACATACCTAAAGACTATATTTTCATCACTCATGTGTGTGTGTTTGTGTGTGTGTGACTATTTCAGGATGCAAGTCAATGTTTTTACATAAAGATGGATATTAATCTTCTGATATTGGGAAAATTTTCAGGATATGTTTATATCATAAACCTACCATGTGTATTTCAGTTTTAAATATTTATTATTATTTAAACTTTATTTACATGATAGAGTTAGATTTTATAATGTAGTACATGCTTTCTTCATATTGTGAATAAATATATTGGTATTTTTTATTTCAGATATGTGCGTTGTGGTGCAGTGGATATCAGCTCGGAACGAGATATCAGGGAGCCGAGTTCGAATTCTAGTTGAATTTGTTGCATTTCACTTATACACAAATACCCTTGGGAAAGGTATTAATCCGTCTATTCCTTCCATTTATGGGTTAAATAACAGGGACAAACTGGATTCTATAGCCTTAACTGGCAACCAGTCTACTGCAGAAAGCAATGGCAACTGACTGCTGGATAATCTTCTGCCCAGTCAATCATGTCTCTTTTGAGATCTGATCGCCCAAAGCATGTATCTCGTATGGCACTTAACTGACTGACTAAATATAATAGTTGAAAACATGATCAAAGCTTCTACTGGGCATAAAGTGGGGGATCAGTTTTATATTGTTGGAAGTAATAAACTGATCCCCTACTAATTACTACTTAATAATATAATACTTCTCTTCACCCTCTAACTATGAGTTAAATAACAGGACAGATTGGGTTCTATAGCCTTGGCTGGCAACCAGTCTACTGCAGAAAGCAATGGCAACCTACTGCAAGATAATCTTCTGACCAGTCAATTATGTCTCTTTTGAGCATGTATCATGTATGGCACTTAACTGACTGAATGAAAGTTTTTTATGGGTCAAAAGGAAGATAAGTAAATTTGCAAGAGTAACTTTTAATGATGAATGTAGAGCTGCATTGGCTGGATATGGTGGCTGGTTTAGAGATTAGATCCTTCATGGATACTTGACCAGAATAACTTTGAAGATGACAGGTGGAGAAGTAGAGTAATTTCTTGGGCTAGTATATTTCAGTTCTTGGGCAAAACATTTCACTCGACTGATACCAAAATGTTTTTTAAGCTAATGAAAGTTCATTCAAGAAACAAATTTCCTTCCATTTAGCAAAACTGTTTATTTCTCACCTTGGTTTTCCAAAGAGACCAAATTAATGGAATGGACTGCAGCCTCTCCACATATTAGTCCAAGAGAAAATTTGTGATTTGTTATTGAAACAGATGCAATATTGAGAAAGGAAGACAATATTCAAGAATAGAAAATCCCTGGAAAGCAATAAAAAACTGTTGCAAATAATATTAACGATGAAATGGTAAAAAAAAATCCTGCAATCAGCTTCACATTTGTTGCTTAAAGTCAGTGTTCAAGCAGAACTGACACGTCCAGTTTCAAATTGATCAAAGCAAATCTACTGACGTCTTTTGACCCGATTCACTTTTGATATCTTTCAACCCATTTCACCCTTGTTACATTTGTTGTCAAATTTTTCCCTCCGCTAAATAAACATTTAAAATTATTTGATATTTCATTGTTTTTATATTTTTGTTTTTAAAGTTGACAGGTTCAAATACTTCAGTTATGCACGCAATGCAAAAAATTAAAGAGTTAGGGCAAGAGGCTATCACACATAATATTTAGGCATCGAATGATGGAAACAATAAAACTGGATAAGAAAATTAATTAATTCAATCTGTAAAATAGTTCATTCTTGTGACCACTTAATATTATATAAGTACAAGGCTAAGGAATTTTATTTTAAATCTAGACTTATTTTTTGTAAAAAATATCTTAATAATGAATGATTTTCCCTGCCCCAAGAATGGTTAAAATACTCAGTTCTAACAGGTTCATTATATGAACATTATATATACATCATATATGTTTATGTGTGTGTGTGTGTATGTGTGTAGCAAAACATTCTGATCAACAAAATATGGCAAGAGTGATAGCTACTGTCTCATAACAATGATACTTCTCTGAATAAAATCTTTCCAAAATAGTTAAACCAACATCAAATATTTTCATTTGATTTGAGTAATTTCAATAAAGATCAAAATGTATCAGACTAGGTTCAAGAATTTCTAAAAACAGGCTGACTTTCAGGATACTCATATCCAGTTTTGAATATTTGTGGGTATTGACTAGGGATGAGAAAAAATACACCAACCAAAAAGATTAGATAACTAAGGCTTTGCAATGCAAGAACTGAAAGAGTAGGTGTCAACAGAAAGATCACTCTGGCAGAAATTGCAAATAGCTTTAATAAAATTGGAGAATTGGGTGTGTCACAACATGCAGTACATCAATCTTGACTGCACAGTTGCAAGTCCAACAGAGCATAAACACACTAACCAATGTCAGTTTCCAAAATCTTCAATGAGCACATGACCATCAAAAGCCTTGTAATCAATGGAAGGTTTCTTAATCTAATGAGATTCACTTTTTCTGGTATAAGATGAATAACAAGGTACATGCGCACCATTATATGATGGAGATTTGGCAATAGGATGCCTTTTGGAAAAGCAACAAACTGGTAGCAATAATGTGATGGTTTGGGCAACATTCTGCTAAAAAACACTGGGTCTGGTAATTTAGATGAAAGGTAATTTGTTCCATACCCCTCCATAACTCAACATCAATTAAGATAAGGTGGACACCTATATGATAAGCCTTCTTTGATAGCTGCAACTATAGGATAATGCCTTCTGCCATAGTGCAGGAGTTATATAAGAATTGTTTCTGAAAGAGAAGGTTCACAGTGTTCACCTGGATAGAAAATTATCTTAGATCCCAGTCCAACTTACGGAACTGAGTGAACTAGAATGTTTCTTCTGCATGACGTTCACATTGTGTAGTGCGCAGGCATGAAAAGAGCTGCTGTTAACATCCTGGCAACAAATACCAAAGGTAATCTTTAAAATGCATGCTTGATCAGGTGAGAAATATTTTGCACTTGTCAAACCACCAACTTAATAGGCAGGTGATTATGTTTGCACATATATCTATGTACGTATGTCTGTCTACATTGAAACAGAACAAAAATCTATAGCAATATCTGGAAGCAAATTTCAAAGATGATATTTAGATTTATGGAACAAAATTTATGCAATTTTGTTTCACTACTTTTACACATCTTTAAAATAGCTTCATGATTACATCCTCTCAAAACTTGGCATTTTTTAGGTGATGAACTGGTCTAAGTAGTTTTTTCAAAGAATTAAAGTTCTTCTCATTAAGAGGGTCTGAGGGACCAAATAAAGAGTATATAGTGAGCGTACTAGGATATTTCAGTGAAGCTGTGACAAATTCTGCCAAGTCTGAAAATAGGTATGAGCTTTGGCACTTTCCTCTTTTGATTGACCACAAATTCATCGACCGTTATCTTTAATTGGTTCAACTGCCAGAATTCAGGGTCTGATTCTACAGGAATAAGCTTGTAATAGACAATTCTCTTCTGATCCTCCCAAATAGTGTCACCTTCTTCAAATGCAGACCAAGCTTTTGGAGTGATTCATTTCATTTTCTGCAGAACCCTTGCCCCTGAAAATTCTCTTAAAAGATGGGAACTTCTTTTGTTGTGTTTGAGCAAAGAATCACAAATTTAAATGTATTTTATCAAATTTGTTTCTATTAAATCACGAGATATTCAAGCATGGTAGCAATTTGCTTATTTAAGCACTTTCAGCTGTCTCACAATGCTCAAATGAGATATGGGATATTGCAATGATACACCCGACACCATGTGACCTTTTTAGAAAAGAAATAACAAAGAAATTATAAAAAGGCATCTTATTTTCCTGCATTTATATTTTTAATTTAAGAACATTTTAAATTCACAACCTCCACACAAATCACATTAAAAACATTGACATATCACCTTTCAGTAAATATGAATTTCAGTCAAGTGTAATGACAAAATCATATGTTAAAATGTCCTTCCATTTCAAAATCCTATGGATATTTGTTCTTATGTAATATTTGTATATATTGAAATTATACTGCAAATACAATGGTCATACATAATATATCTTCTTAATATTCAAAAAATGCCAACTTGCAATTTGTGTTTTTGACAATTACTACTTATTAAGATACTTATTTTGTTCAGCTTTAAAAAATTGAAAAAATAATAATTTAAACTGAAAAAAATATTTACGGAAAATATGCAAGTGCACACGCACACACACACAAATTTGAATACCTGCATATACAAGTAGATATTTCCATTTTTAGGTATTATACAATTCACAATTTGCATAAATGTTTAGGTTAGAAAGATTGAAAGATTGAAAGATTGAAAGATTCTGAAATATTCTCTGTCATTACCATTCGAATTTCTAGCATTTAATAGGCCCTGAAAATGGAATACTGGGTTCTAGATAAAACAACACTCCTATTTCAGCTCAAAAATTCCTATGTAGAGATAGACAGCATATACAGTTAAGTAAGGATGAAATTTTATCTTAATTATTTTATATATCATTTTGTTATATGTGCAGAAGCTTGTTTTTGATTATATATATGCAGATCCCATTAAAAGAAAAGGTATGATCATTAAGATCTTTATATAATTTTTTATGTCTTATGATATTTTCTCTTTTCAGAGCTTAAATTATATAAGAATTGACCAAACATTTCATATTTTTTAGCACATTTGGCTATACTTTTTGCCATTATGAAGAATCAATTTTGATTTACTTGTAACTAAATATGTGTAAAGTTTATGCCTATCAAGTCATGAGTATGTTATGTTCAGAACACAGTAAGCACATCATTACCATGTTCATAATTGATATTATTAAGTGTAGGATTTCTCTTTATTTTTAGTAATGCCTCCATTATTTTTCATCTTTTTTTCATGTGGATGATGCTGTTATGTATGTATTGTCAACAATTTTGTCACACATCATCTGAAATTATGCAACACCAACTAACTTAAAGAAAATTATCTATTATAAAAAATTCAAACCTGCCAACCTCATTATGAATAATAATAATTTACCTGCAAAATCTAAACTGCACAGAACCAGTGTCATTTATGAATTTATATGTCCTTTGAAGAACTGTATTCCTCAGCTATCCAAATCCGTAAATATTCACATCGGTTATACCACCACAAAATTGACGAGATGATTGACCTTACACCTTTCCCACAACCGTTCCATCCGTTCTCATTTAAACACACACCAAGATCTTCCAGGACCTATCCGTGATATCTTCGTTGATAATACGTACATAATAGCATCCTTCCCATGCAAAAGAAGATTAAAATTAATGGAAGCATTACTAATAAAAAAGAAAAATCCTACACGTAATGACATCGATTATGAACCCAGTAACAATGTGCTTACCGTGTTTGAAACTTAACATACACGAGACTCTATATGCATAAATTTTACACAAGTTTATTTACAAGTAAAACAAAATTAATTCTTGATAATGGCTAAAAGTATAGCCGAAAGCGCTAGAAAGTACAAAAGCTTTGGACAATTCTTATATAATTTGAGTTTAGAAAAGAAAAAAAATCATAAGACATTAAGAATTATATAAAAAAACTTCATGATCATACCTTTTCTGTCATTTTCAAAGAAACGTATATATATATATATATATTGTATGGGCACTTGGCTGAGTGGTTAGAATGTTTGCTTTCTGACCATGAAGCCCAGGTTTAAATCTCACCTTGGTTGATTTTTCAGGAAGGTGAATCCTTAATGTTAGCGGTCTGGAGGAGGCGATCACTGGCATGCTACATTTTGGAAAGTGCTGGATAAACATACCATGGGTTAATCCAAGCCTTGTGAATGAAATTGGGTGGACAGCTCACTTTGAGGAGTCGTTGATGGTTGTGCTAACTCAAAATCACAAGTTGACATCATGACCAAGGGTTTGAGCCTCCTGACCTCATTCAGTCTATTGTTCATGCAGGATAATGCACTCTTTCATGTAATTAAGGGCCACTCAGCACACTTGCAGTATAAACCGCAGTTAGGCTCTGTGAGTGTTGAACAAGCACAAGTGTGTCTGAGCAGGCGTCTGCAAAGGGGATTAGGTATCCTCAAATACAAGAGATCAGCCATCATATATATACCTATGGATCAGATTGTCAGATTGAATAAATCGAAAACATTATGTTGGCTTATTTTTGATAAAATCTGTTCATACTCAAAGATAAACTTTCGCGTATTACAATCAAAAGATGTCAGAAATGAGCTGTAATGTTGACAGATGTTATTTTCATTCATTTCTTAAGATACCCAAGTACTTTCAATCTTTTTTGAAGATCATATTCAGGGGTGTGACAGGAAATCTGTGTTGCTAAACATTTCTGACATCTTTTGATTGTAATACGTGAAAGACTATCTGTGAGTATGAACAAATTTTTTAAAATAAGCAAACCTAGTGTTTGAAATTTATTTAATCTGACATGTTTAAAAGAAAATTTGCTGCTTAAATACACAAATTTTAAATTATATATATATACCCTTGCTGCTATTGCTATTGTAGTGAGTGTGTGTCTGTAAGTGTGTTAGAGCATGTATGTGTGTGTGTGTTTATGGTGTATATATATATATATATATATATATATATATATGTGTGTGTGTGTGTGTGTGTGTGATTGATAGTTGGCACTATTTTACAGTCTGATAAAATAAAAATATCATCTACATAGTGAACAGATATTTTAGTATTAGTAACTTTTTAAAATATCTTATTTAAACACAAAAACATTAAATAAAAATCTTAATTACAGCACCTTGCCCGTCATTTTTAATACAACTATATATATATATATATATACTTGTGTTGTTTTTTAATATTAGATTGATTTTCCTATTATGATTTATTTTTGTACATGTGTGGGTTAGTGTATGTGTTTTTTAATTTTTGTGACATTTTTGGTATGATCATGACTTCAATGCTAATTTGGATCTACCTTTCTCTACCTTTCATCTAACCTCAATACTTCTTCTCTATGCTGACATATATATATATATATATATATATATATATATATATATATATAGTCATCCGTAGACAGATCTGTTTTGCTGTATCACAGCTCATCAGTACGGTTAGACAGCCGATTGCTTTTTACCCAGGATTGAAACCCGAACAAATTGGCATCAGTCGGTGATTCTACCTCTGAGCTATGGGCGCTCGGTAGAAGGAGGCAGACTTTTTAGCATGTATATTATCATTATACATGCCCAATAACTGAGAGTGTTCTAATTCATTGCTGAATGAACAATATGCCTCTCTCTCTCTCTCTATATATATATATAGGCATATTGCATATTGCTACTTCAATACTAAGTTGTATACTCCTCTACCCTTCAACTAACTTCAATATTTCTTCTCTGTGCTAACCTATATTTATTTATTCTTTTTTTTTTAATATTCTGAATTAAATTAAACAGTTCTTTTTTTACACAAACACAAGCATATAAATTTCTTTTCCTATAATGTTTTCGTTGATAAGATTGGTGATAAATTCACTCATTGAAATTGCTATCTGATTTTGGAAAATTTGAATTTTTTTTTATATGTAATAAATACTGGCTTTGAAAATAAATTTAATTGCATTAAGTTCTCTGGCTGGATCTGTTTTAATATTAATAGGTTCCAGCTGGATTTATCTTCAAGCCATTTCTTTCAGGTTTATAACCAATATATATATATATATATATATATATATATATATACGTGTGTGTGTGTGTGTGTGTGTGTTTATGCATGCATTGTTATCATTTATTAACATTTTAAGATATTAAAGTAACAATCAAAATATATCAAATTTCTAAGGTGTTATTATTTCATCAAGTTTTCATTATCAAATTGCTATAAAACATAGCAGACATAATCATAGTTTCTGTCTTCAATTATTTTTTTATAATATATTTCTATATTTTTATAATATATTTCTATATTTATATTAATATTTTTATTGAAATTTATTATTGTTATTGTTTTACTTTCTTTGATACTATTATTAACGATATCACATCAATTTGGCTATTTCAATGATTTCAAATCATCACTACTAATAACGTTTGACCCACTATCTAATATTACTTGCATATTTTTCAGTTTAGAATTTTTAAAAATATTTGTGAAGTGTTTGGCATTATTTGTTAACTACGAAGACAAATAATTTATTTTTGTTATTGTTATATCAGTGGATTTCTTTGTCCGTTTCAAACTGAACTTGAATCCTGTTAGTCTTTCTACAGATGTTAGTTTGAATTTTTTTATTTCTTAGGACAGAACAGTTTATAACATTTTTTTTGCTAGAGCAAATTTCAATTCTTTCTCTATAACAAAAATAATGATCATTTCTAATTTCTATAAAATTACTTATTTTAAGTATTGTTTTTCAAAATATTATTTTATGTTTCTAGATTTATTAAGATAAAAAGTCTTCAAGTGTCATCATCTTTTAAACATTAGATACATCAAGCTAGAGACACTTAACGAATAGACATTGTGATTATGATCATATCAGTGATATTAGTTTTAATAGTAACAATGACATCATTAATGATTTTATGACTTGTCATTAGAATTAAATAAACAGAGTCAATACCAAATCCTAAAAAACGAAGACAAATGCATTTTAACTCACTTAGCAAATAAATGTCAAAAATGGTAATGTGACTAATATTCAAAATTTGGAGTAAATTCCCTGATGAATCCAACTCTAGATCAGTTAGATAATCTTAATTGGTGAATGCAATTCCATAATGTAAAAAAAGAGTTTTAAACATTTACAAACTGTTATTGACAGAAGAGATTCAAACATAATGCTAAAGAAAAAGTAAGAAAATAGGTTGGATTCAGTTTTTCCATAAAAGCACATGTCACCTTGCAACAATATTTTGTTGCTTCTGTGGTCAGTGGGCTATCATGCCATGGAATGACAAAAACAACCACAAATTCAGGTTTTGACATTTGTGAAAGTTAGTTAGGCTGCAGGAATGTAAAAAAATCTTTATCAAGCTAAAGTATCTGTGATCAGAAGAAATTTTCATGCTTTATAATTCAATTTGGATCAATAAATTCTGTTTGATATTACCTGGACCATTTAATAGTTCTTTTTTACTTCTTGAAAATTTCATTGAGAAAAACCATTTTGGAATAACTAAGGGCAGTCAGAGAAATGCTTTGTATATAATTAACAAAAGATTTAAGGTTACTTAAATATTTGACATGGACAAAAAATTGGTTGCAAGCAGAGAGAAATGAAAACCAATTACAAAAAGTATTCACATTTCATTAATCTGGCATTCACTAATAACAAAACGGGAAAATACAATTAAAAAACTTGAACAGTTAAATTTTTATTCATTTCATAAAGATTAATGTTCAACAACAAAATTTGCTCATTTTACAAATGATAAAAAATAAAGCAAATCAGAGATGCTCAAGAAAGTAAAAGAAGATAAATTAAGGTCCCAGGTTTGTGGTAAAATAAAACCTCAGAAAACAGTGGACACTGATTGCAAGGTGGCTAGATTAATGATTTGGTAAACGCCATTTGAAGAGCCCTAAAAACCAGCTGAAAGAAAATCTGATTTGTAGACTTTTATATACTTACCTACTGACATAAAGATGAGACGCCTAAAAAAAAAAAAAAAAAAAAAATGGAATCAACAAACCAGAAGTGTGCATTATATTTTGCTTTTCTCAAATGCTGATTTTGCCTTCAGGTGGAGTTTTCAAGTTATTTTACTTCAGTATTTTAAAATTGTCAAATGGGCAGGTTTCCAGGTCTACAGAAACTTTATGCTACATATGTGCACATATACATTATGTGTACATATACACATAAACATGTGCATTAGTGTGTGTATATATAATAGAATGGCTGATATGAAATATCCACCAAAAGTATTTAAGATGGAATATTTGAAAACTGTTTAAATGTTTAAAATTTTATTCTGTAGTTAATATTTCATTCTATAAGAAGATTACCAGAAGATTTAATGTTCAGGTGATCATCATATTCAAGGAAACATTAAAAGAGAATAACGTTTTAACCATCCAACAGTGTTTCACACATACACATTTCATTATATATATGTATATATATATATTTATATATGTTTGTGTGTGTGTGTGTACAAGTGGGCCCATGCCGTCAAAAATGATGGCAAAATATTTATATTAATATGCTGTCTAAAATGTCAGCAACATATATATTGATGTACCTACTATTGAGTACCTTAAACATAAGAAAACAAAATCCAAATGCCTGAGCATGACAGGCAGGTTATATATATATTACACAACAGTCTTTGTTATAAGAGAGAGGATAATATTTATAATAGCGAGGAAAAGAGGATTATTAGCTGTTTCCTCACAGGTTATTCCCCCTGAGCATGGCAGGAGAATATATATATATATAGTGTATTGAGGCAGCAGATAATTTTCTAAAGAAATACTGTTAAATATAAGAGACAATGAATGTCTATTATGTTTAATCATAAGCCATTCTAAACATCATATTTTGGCTTTAATTTCATCTTTGATGGTGGATGTTTTTAGGTTAACATCCCTGTAACCTCTCTGAAAATGGCTCTTGATCCAAAAGCTTAGAACCAATTTAATAAAAAAATTATCCAAATGTTGGAGAATTTTTGTCTTTATTTTCAACTGAAATTAAAGTCAAAATACGATGTTTAGAATGGCTCATGATTGTAATAGACATTCATTGTCTCTTATATTTAACAGCATATGTTTAGCATATATATATATATATATATATATATATATATACACACAAATAAATACACAACATTTTTTTATCATATTAGAGAGGGAATATATATATATATATATATATACACACATACACACATATGACAAAAATCATTAACATACAATAAAACATAGCAGTAAATTATGGGAGTTTAACACATTTAATGACAAGCAAATTTTTGTAAAAAAGTGCTCAATATCAAAAATAGAGCAACAATACAATATTGATAAATAAGAATCTTATCAAAAGACTTATCCTTTAACTCCATATTATGCATATGCACTGCACATCTTACAAGCTGTGCATCTTGTTGGATTCTTCAAATCAGAAGATAATTATCTTGAACTTTAATTTACATTTAGACTATTGCTTCCACCCTTTGTTGCTATTAACAACAACGATGAGAACATTAGTCCTAACAAAAATAATGGTACTACTTCATCATATAAAATTCATATATATATAAATATAGATATTTATTATAAATTATACCATAATTACTAACTACCTGATGAGACATTTTCAATGTCGAAACAAAATGTACAATTTTGTAGCAGATTGTAGTTTGCACATGTTCTAAAGTATAATTTATAATAATTATTCATTGCTCTATTTTTATATTGAGCACTGTTTTAAATTAATGTTTTGAACGTTGCAAATGTTTTCTTCATTCCTTATTCATTGGGATATATATATATTTTCATAAGCACACGCACAGAGACACATTTTCTACATCATAAGTTCACTATGTTGAGTGAAAGAGAGATACTGAGACATCTGGAAGAGACATGGCACATGGAACTAGGACAATTTAACCTGGTGAATGAAATAAAGGCTGCATTTTGAAAATCTAATCACCTGAAGGAGGCTGGAGCATACAATGACCAAAATATCATGAATATGGCAATGAAGACTAAGACAACATTCCAAACAATGTAAATCCTATAAATAATACAGATTCTTCTTAAAATGTTATAGAAACAGAATTTTCTTTTCTTCAAAACTTGACAAATAACAACATAAATTATTTCTGTCATACATTAATATTTTTTTACAGATAATGGATGTCATCTAATTGCATTTATAATAAAAACTTAGATATTGCTGTTGTTTTTGATGGCACAGGTCAACCAATACTATATATAATATATAGATTTTGTAAAAATAGAGCAAAATCTTACAAACACAATATATATATATATATATATATATACGTATGCATATATGTACACACACAGATACATACACTCAGCAAATATTAAGAAAGAACAAAAGTTTTATTTATCCTCCGACATTATTTGTATCATACCACATAGGAATAATTTAACAAATATCTTGCTTTCTCAAATAAACAAATGTTCTGCCATCATTTAATATTTCTTCCATTTTACTTATCAACTTTAACATAAAATTCAATTTCTACAATGCCACCAAAAAACCTCCAACACACTACATTAAGGCAAACAATTTATTCATCTCTATACACTGGTTTCTTATGATGTTAGAAATATATATATATATATATATATATATATATATATTACGGTAATTAATGAAGATTAACAAAATGGTCTTTAAACAACCGACAATTTGAAATTATTTGTTTGAACATTATTTTGATCAATACTTGTATTTTGTAGATATTCTGTTTATAATCAAACTGTATATATGTATTTATTTCTACCAGCCTGATTATTTTCGATAAATTTTTGTTACGTAAATGTGAGTCATTTAGCAGGATTTGAATCTGTGACCCCTATCCACATAGGGGAAGCCAGCGATTGATCTGGCGCATCTTAGACCTCTTGACCATGAATGACCAACAGTCTGAACTAAGTCAAATCAAGCCTATATAACACAATTTTTGGTTCATACAAATAACCATATCTGCACAATTGGTGGTTTCCTCTATGTGGATAGCAGTCACAAGTTCAAATCCTGCTGAATGACACACATTTTCATAACAAAATTTATCATAAATAAACAGGCCGGTATATATATATATATATATATATATATATATATGTATACTGTTTGTTCATAAACAGAATATCTACTTAAATACAAGCATCAACCAAAAAGAATGTTCAAACAAATATATATATATATAATTTTTTCCCAACATTATAAAATATTGTACCAAAAATATTTTTAAAACCACCATTATTTCTCCACCTTATCTTTTAATAATAAAACTTACTGCAATAGCACATCACTTTCTACTTATTATTGGCATCCTTAGATGCCAATAAAAATGAGATACTAGATTAGCAACTAGGTCCCACTTTTTTACAGTGAAACAGATAAAATGTAACCACAATTTCTACTCTAACAGCTTCTTTTCTCGCACTTCCCGCCTGTGGAATTCTCTTCCATATACTTGCTTCCCCGGCAGTTACAATCTCTAGGAATTTAAATGTAAGGTCAATAGACACCTCTTATCACACTAATTCGCAGCCATTCTCTCAAACACTCTTCCAATCTGCCCAACCCCCATCCTTGATATCCTCATCCATCTATCACCCTCCTTCTGACATTTCTTATAACTAAACACTCTTTCTCATTACCTTTCCCTATGTAACTTCTTGCGCAATAATGGCAGTGGAATGCCTTGCTTGGGGTGAAATGATTAATAAAAAATAAACCTACCATAAAATGGAAAATATTAAATAAAACCAGAACTTGTAAATCTTTACATGAGCCATGTTTTCTATGTTTAAAATAACAATTACAAATTATCAAATTCTGAAAACTAAACTTACTCAATAAATGTAACAAACTTACTTCCATTTGTCACCAGCATCTAAAATATACCCTAAAATATAGTTAATTATAGTTAATTATGATATAACTAGACATCTATCATTTATCCCCTAGCATATATTGATTGATTCTTTCATCTTCTGATAATTAAGTTGTTAGGGCTTAACAGGTAGATCACTAAGTTGGCTACATATGTTTGATGCGCAGTGTATTTTTTTTTAATTTTCTTGTCTTTGTCTCTTGTACACTATTTTAAGTTGAATAATAACTTATAAAAATCTTGTAACAATCACACATGATAGCTTTTCAGACTTACTAAATGCTACATATGTATCATTCAATTTATTTCATCACTGGCATAGAAAATGTCTGGGTCTCAAGTGTCAAGTCATTTCAAGTCTCTACCACTTTTTATCCTTACAATTAAATTTCTCCTATCCCTGACTTTCTATTGGTTCACTGAAACTAACCCCCTGAAAATCCTGCCATCTTAATTGTCTGGATTTGGTAAAAATTATGTGGTTTTAAAGCTTCTATATAAAATGATCCCTAGCAGAAAAAATACTTCACTGTCTGATGAAATGCTAATAAGATAGTATGGCTCTTGTGTTGCAGTAAACTATGTTTTTATTATAAGTTTATAATAAAATATTACCATATATATATATATATATATATATATATATATGTGTGTGTGTGTGTTAGAGTGTTTGGACTTGATTGTATAAACTTATACAAGAATGATGAGCATTATGTCCCATAAAAATTGTTCTGTAATATCCAGTGACAACTAGTGTTAGAAAAGAAGCCCTCAGACAAGTACTTACAGATTGATGATTAAAAAAAATGGCTTCATCTTGAGGAAAAAACTGTTAAGATCTCATTGTCATGACATTAGGTGTCACCAGAAATGTGCAACTAATAACAAGAAAAATTTTAAAACAAAAATTAAGACAAAGAAAAAAATTTTTCTTAAATTCGGATATAATGACAAAATCATAAGTGTAGGGCACCCAGTGAGAGTTAAACTCATTGATCACTTGTAATAGTCTGCTAGACTAGCTTACTAATCATTAATTTACTCCAAGCTATTATATATATATATATTATATATATATATATATATATATATATATATATATACACACATTATACACACAAATACAAGTGGACACTTAGGTCAACACTGAGAGACAACAATGCATTACATGCTTGGACACAATATTCACACCATGTATGTTTGGTAGTATCTTAACTATATATACTGGTCAATGGGGCATTATGGGTAACAAGTCAGATAGTTCAAGTTTATTTTGTTATATGAACAATTATTCTAAAGACTAATGGTTATACCTGAACTTGTGATCCATAATCAACCATTGACCAGGATATATAAATAGTTAACCTCCCTCTCAAGACACATTGACTGAAGACTGCATTCAAACAGAAAAGACTGTACAACTTGGTGCCCACTCTTTATATATATATATATATATATATATATATATATATATATAATCAGTGTACAATATGCTGAATTGTTGGCATTTTATATTATTAATTTCATGCATATGCATTCTTTGTTTTTGATTTTGTCAACTGCACAATATAATAATATGCTCATTTGGACAGCATCTGTGAGAAAAAGAGCATCAGACACAATTCACTCAACCAGGAATTTGAAAACAGCATGCTATACTGCTTAGCATTTGCACCAGAAGTTTCAATACGGACATTTTAGAGTGTTTGGATGTCAATCTGAGGACATTGCAGACAATTCAGATGAGTCTAATGGTGATTACAAAGATGTTTGGCATGATTACTAGTGATGTTGATGTTATGGATCCATTCATCTTTCCCACAGGGTCTTAGACTCAACACAGAGGTCTACATCAAGTGCCTTTAAGAGATAGTTCTGCTCTGGGTCAAGAGGGTTGCTGCTGGAAGATACTATATCTGGCAACAGGAATCTACACCATGCCACACATTCAGGAGAACCAAGTCATGGCTGTCAGACAATTTCTACGACCACATTAACCCTTACATCTGGCCACCTAACTCCCCAGACTGCAACCCCCTTGATTATTATGTGTGGGACAAAGTTAAGCAAGAGACCAACAAAACTCTTTTTAACACCAAAAATGAACTGAAGGCAAGGATTATGGCAGCATTCACCAACTTAAACAAGGAGACTGTCCAGAAGAGATGCAGGAGATTCCAAAATCGTCTGGAGATGACGGTTGAAGCCAATGGCAATTTTATTGAATAAATTTACTCTTTAGTATGCCAAGATATTTTTGTCTAATTTTTGTAAATATATATTTTGAAATGAGAAGTCTGTGTTGTTTTTATTTTTGCATAATTTAGATGACAATTCATTTATTGCATCCTGATAGATATATAGATAGATATATAGATAGATATGTGTGTGTGCGCATATGTAAGACATGTAATGTGCATGAATATGCTTTTTTAATATGTGAATATAATTGTATCAACATATTAAGAAATGTATATCATTCAAATGGATATATGTATGGGAATTATATATGTATAATGATTATATCTTGTAAAATACTGAAAAGTATTTTGATTGCTTTGAGCAGCGCTCAGCAAAACTAGCACTAAGAACAACGGTCAGTCAGTTAGTCATCTAAAGAAACTTAAATGCATAACTGTCACTACTTCCATTACCAATGTGATATCAAATTTCTGTGGTAGGAGAAAAAAATTTCAATCTTGTCCAAAGTTAGGTTTTTCATCCAGATTCAAGCAATTTAATAATAAATTGCTACATATATATAGATTTCTTTTTCATTTGTAAACGAGTTATTATGTGACCTAGATTTCTCCCATGAGTGGTATCTTCAGGCAATTTACAATAACTGATTTTACCATTTACCATTTTCCTTAAGAACTTAAAGAAAACTTTTTAAGAACTTTTTAGGTTCTTAAAGAAAATGGTAAACAGTAAAATCAGTTATTTCAAATCACCTGAAGACCCCACTCATGGTAGAAACCTAGGTCGCATAATAACTCGATTAGAAATGGAAAATAGTCAAAAGTTCTACAATATAATTGTATTGAATACTTTTTAATATAAATGTGTGTCTAATCTTATTATAACCAGAAACTAAGTAATCAAACAAAACAATCAATATGTATATATATATGTTACAAGTATGAATAATGGAACCAACAGACCAAGTTCAAATTCTAGCCAAGGACATTGCATTTATTTTAGCCTTGCAAGAAGCATAAATTCATTTTCTTCCAACCTGAATATGGTAAATGGGAAGACAGATTGTGTTCTTTATTTTTGAAAAGCCAGCCAATCTCAGATAAATAAAACTCAGTTCAAAAACCCTGCCAACAAATCATTGGTCACAGAGCAAGTAAGGCCCATTACACCCCATGTCTGAAAGACTTAGGTAAGGATTGGGTCTTGTAAAAATAAATAAATATAAAAAGCTGATATAAATATACAATCATGTAGCTCAATGAGGAAAAATCGTTTACTCCATCCTTGTTAATATACCAAACCTAAAGCTACACATAGATTGAACATTATATAGTAAAAATTTCTAATCAAAATTAATAATTGTATCAGACTATAGACTTACTGATTCATCCTTGTGTGTGTGCTAGAATTAGGTAAATTAAAGAGAAATTTTTTTTATCTATATCCCAAACATCCATTGATATCTTTGTAAATGGCATAGTACCTTTATGATTCTAAGGTAAACATAGTAAAATTAAAATTATTAGAAGGAAATATGTGTTATGTTTCTTTTAATAAAAAAATCTCTAAGATGCCACTTTTTTTTAAGTCAGATTGTTGAGGCTACATAAGAAAATATTCTTGAAACAAAATCATGAAAACAAAAACCAAGTCGGATTGACAACAAATCACAGCATCAAAAGAAAACATTTCTGCAAATATAACAAATAATATAATCTTCTGAAAATGCAAGAATTTTTCAAATAAGAAGTTTTGTTGTTATTGATTATTTTTGTAGCCCTGAGTGAAAGTCAATAGTTGACTCCTAAAAATACATTCACATAATTAGGAAGATTTTCCATGGCTATAGTGATATATATATATATATATATATATATATATATATATTTATATAAATATCTTAGAAGTAGTAAGAACTAATGGAATAACACTCCACAGTTCGTAGCTGTTGTATTCACTTTTTAAAAGTGCTCGATACATAGTAGAGCAATATTTATATTAATATTTTTATTATCGATATTTATAATAAAAACATTTTTTACCATTACACAAGAGCTGTCATATCTCATCAGGTGATTACATCTGGAATTGCCTGATGACTTACTATTGATAGTATCGAAACATGACAGCTCTTGTATAGTGGTGAAAAATGTTTTTATAAGAAATACCTATAATAAAAATATTACTACACATAAAAATATGTGCGTATATATATATATATATATATGCATGCCCAAAAGACCTATCTGTATATAAATGTAGACATTAGTTATTTACTAAAAGTGCCCGTTTTGTGGTGTTTGTTTTATTTTAACATTGTCCAGTTCGTTCCTTCTTCCTTGACCATAGTAATACCACTTATCAATTCTTTCTTTTTTTGATTTCCAACTTCAGGTACATTTTCAAATGCTTCTGATTCCCAGGTAAACTCAAACAGCATTGGAAAAAAAATAACAACATGTGACGATTTCATTCAAAACAAACAAACAGTCAATATTTCGTTTTCATTTTCTCTGATTTTTGATTGACTATTGCTTTCCTTCAAGAAAAGTCATCATTGCCATTGCAAAGAGAAAAGAAGCAACGTTTCGAATCTTGTTCTTTTATTTCCTTTCTATTCAGTGACGTCTTTTCAGGGAAGGACACAAAGAAAAACGGTAACAGGTCAAAGTTCAGGAAAAAAAAAACAACCAAAAAACAATGATTCTCTCAAAAACTGAGTCAGGAAACTTTTTGTCTTTTATGGAGAGAAATATTTTTATCTCGAGGTCTCAATCGAGACAGTGATTGGGTGTCGAGTTATTCATTGTCAAGACATATATATAAATCATATAGATACTAGAACAAAGTGCAATGAAAACATTTTTATAGAGTGGGAGAGAGAGAGAGAGAGAGAGAGAGATAGAGAAAGAATAATAATTACATTTGAATATAAAGAAATCAAGAAGTATAAGGTATATGTGCGCTTTTTGTATATATTTACTTAAAATATTTATATATATATATAATTAAAATATTTATATACACCTCACTACAGCAATTTATCATACATATGTGTATATATTTATATAAATTCATATATATATATATATATATATGAATAGAATAAGTAAAGAACAAGTAGGAAAAAAGTGTCATTACTCTAACATGTTTTTTTTAGAAAAAAAAACTATATTTGATTAAAGACAATTTTTCCTACTTGTTCTTGACTTATTCTATTCATCTTGTCGGATTCCGATCCATATATTCAAACTCATATATATATATATATATATATATATATATATATATATATATGAGATATAACAAAAAACAATCATAGCTGGTAAACTCCAACTATGATAAAGTTGGCAATTAAAAATGCTCAATACAACGTAGAGCCTGTAAAATGTAAAGAATAAAAGATAAAACCCAAGCAACTTAAGTTATACCCTCAAAATTGAAGTATTAAACATATTCAGTATTGAACCTCGGCTGACAATCCTTCATTTTTGAGAGTGAAACTTAAGCTGGCTCAGTTTTATCTTTTATTCTTTATTTATTTTACATTTTATATATGAGATACATCTCTACATGTATATATATATATATATATATATATATATATATGTACATGTATACATGTGTCTATATATACATATGTATTCAGGCACAGGCACGCACAGACACACACACACACTCGCACACACACACATATATATATATATATGTATGTATGTATATATATATATATATATATATAGGCCTGCATACACATTATTCAATATTTGACAATCTGAATGTTTCACTTCAATTTTTTTCCAAAACCAATACTCAGAATAAATCCTTTAAAAATGCCAAAAATCATTTCAACAACAAAATAATTATTGTAATAATCATAATAAAAATAATGTTAGCAGCAATCATCATCATTAATACTTGAAAAATATTAATGATATAGCAATAACTGAAATAAAATAATTCATTTCAATCTCTAATACATAAATGATTAGTATTATCAAACACAAATACAAACATTGTAAGTTTAGTAATATAAGTTTTAACTATTAAAAATTATAATAAAAATACTAGTTATAATTCTATAGATCTATCAATAAAAAATGTCTTATAAAATCACATTTTGGTGAGAGGAAACTTTTGCCCACATTCACCATTGGCAAAATCTTTCAATAATCCCTAACCATTAAACCAGACAAGATATTTGTCTCAATGATTGATGATTGAAATTGTTTTAAACAAAAGTTTTGATGAGTTCAAAGTAATAAAATTCCATTGGTTAACTATTGGCAGAGAATGATTCTTATTATTATTTTTAGAACATAGTTTATAAATGAGCAGCAATTTAACATTCATTTTCCAATCCAAAATTGCCCAGAAATTCAAAATAATAATAATAATAATAATAATAATAATAATATTCTTTAATAAACGTTTTTATTGTTGTTAGTAGTTTTAGTTCTTAATGAGATTTTTTAAAATTCTTCTTTAAAAATTTGCATAATTACAATTAATAATGATTAATTAATACAAAATTTCCCATCTGTGTCACAAATTAGCAACCAACTCTTAGACAAGTCAAATAATTGGAGAAATGACATTGAAAAATACACAGGGTTTTTTTTTAACAAAAGGCTATAAAAAAAAGGGAAAAAAACAAAAAAAAAACATAACCTGGGGCTGGGATGAATCTTAACCAACAAATAGTCCAGATTATTGTGCTATTTATTAGTAAATAATATGAAGTTACTATAATATTAGTAGAGAATAGTAGTAATTGGTACAGTGGTAGTAATAGTCTGAAGTGAGTTGCTTAAGATCTTTTATTTTTCAGTGTTGATTAGCAAAACGATGATAGCAGATCAGTCATGACTAAAAAATGTTATTAACCCCCCAACCCCAACCCACTACAAAAACAGGAAACACAGCATTCCAAAGTCCTTGGTGGGGGAAGTGGAGATTTATACAAGATAAACACTAATAATACCAAAAAGAGAAGAGGGTGGAATAAGGGTAAAGAAATAGGGGTATGGGCTATTCATAAGGGTGGTTAAAAAATATTACTAAGTAACCACTTCTTTAGTCAAACAAAATGTTTTTTTGGGGGGATAGGGGGTGGTGTTCTACTTTAATCTTTTTTTCTTTTTACTTTAAAAAAAATCCATGACCAAAAACAGGAAAGAAAAATAACATTTTAAATATTGGTTATTACCATTATTAATCATCATCATCATATAATATTTCAAGCAGTATTTTTTTTCTTTTTGTTTGTTTTCTATTTTTATAATAATATTTTAGATTATGTTTTTAATATTTGTTAAAAATCAAAAATCCCACAATCATTTTGGAAAAAAATCTGGTTGTATTAGGGGAGAGGGTAAACAAATTATTTCTTGTTGTTTAATGAATGTTGCTTCTTTTTTTATTGCCTTGTTATGTTCACGTTTAAAATTTTTTTTCATTCTCAAATTCCTTCCACCCCCCCACACCTGCCAACAATCAAATAGTCAATTTTTTGTTTTTAAATTTGAATTTTGTTGTTACATTCTTTTAATGTAATTTTTAATCTTCTTAAATTTACTGGAAGTGCAGTCAAGCACACAAGCTGTTTTACTTGAGAAATTATGATCCTGTGCAGACTAGGGTCAACTTTGTGAGTTCATGGCTTCCCTTGACTTGAAACATTTCTTTCCACAAATTTCTTGAAGAACCTTTATTATGAACAGGGCTAAAACTCAACTAAATTCAGATTATTATGTCTAAATGAACAAGAAACCTTTTCTAATCTTTCTTCTTTCCAGTATTTGATGACTTTTTCTTTGTGCATGTGTGTGTGTGTGTGTGTGTAAAGAAATGAGAAGCAGATAAAAATTTACTGGTGCTTAAAAAGAATCAGCCACCCAGAGATTCAGATTGTTGTGGGCATTTCTGTTCCCTTTTAATCATTGGTCTTTTATTTTTCTTAATTATATGTCATCATTTTAAATAATTTCTGATGGACAGAACTTTGAAAAAGACATCTAAAAAAAGAAAACAAACCCCATTAATCCAATTTTTAATGCCATCATCCCCTCCCCCAACATATTTGGTTTTACTTTTAAATTCAATTTAATTTTTCATTCAATTTTTAAAATACTTTTGCTCCTTTTCCCATTTGGCATATTTTCGATCAATTAAAAAAAAAGAATTGTTTAACAACCCCCACCCTATAATTTCAATATTTTTCAGGACCCCAAAATTCTAGTCTGTATATGTTATGCAAGAAAAGGTACAACCAAGTTGACATCCAGGATAGCCTCACATAAACAATCACAGATAGAATCACAATTACACCAGCAGTCATGCACACACATATACACCCTTTCTCACCCATAGGATGATACAGAAAAATATACACACACATGTCCACACAACTTAGGAGGACCCCATGGTTAAAATCTGGACACTGGGAGTCCAAACATTATTAATGTCCAACTCAAGCAACCTTTCTCCATTATACAAACAGCAAAGTTGTTGCCGCTGTGTTTGGGGTGGGGGAGGGAAAAACAGCGACATCTGTGCTACCAAATATGACTGCCTCTTCAACAGACTGCAATTCGAGATGTTCATTCAGTATTGTTTTTATTATCTTTCATTATAGCAGCAATGATGGCATCCTGGTCAACATACTCAAATATGTGTGGTGCATTCATTAATATACCAACAGTGCCACCAAATGTTACAGCCAAAAATATGTACAAGAGGAGCCGATCAAGGACCATAGCAATATATTTCCAGTCATCAAGGACCTGAAAGAAAACAAAAAAGAAAAATGTATTAAAAAAATGTTCATTTTTCATTCAAACAATGCAAAGGTAAATGTTTCACAAATTGTTTTGATTAACAGTTTTATCAATGTTGATTTTTACTTTTAATGATTAATTCTTCTCTAGGGAAATCAATTTCTAGACAGTTTTTTTAAGGATATCAAGAAAAAGTCTGCTAACTTGTGAAAGAAATAAACTCAGTAGACATTGAAAATGTTATATGAAAGGGATTAAACAAAACTTTGCAAAAGTTGTAATATATTTGGATACGAAAAGGAACACAGTTTTGCCCTTGTTGAGATGAAGTTCATATAATCATGAGTGTTTGACAAAGGGATAGAGAAGCCAGGCCATAAAAAAATAAAAATGCCTCAGAAAATAACAACAGGGACAGGCCTGATTTTGTAGATGTAAGAATTTGTTTCACTTTGACTACAAATGAGAATATTATTTCAAACATCTTGAAAAAGAAGGATGACTGCTTAGAACTTTGGACAATATTTTGAGAAAAAAAACATAATTCAAAATTATTTGGTTTATAGATTCAAATTTTGATTGGGGTCAGTAGTCAATCAAAACCCAGCTTGTTAGACTGACCCTCTCCATGGGTAGAAAAGTAGTTTTCTTACTCATTATTAGTAATGCAACTGAACATTTTATGAATAGACAAGTGCTAGACTAATTCACCTGACAGAAATCAAAATCTCTCTACTGATCCCTAATAATATTTCATCCTTGAATGAACTGGTCGGTTATTTTACAATAATCTCTGAAAGTGACAAATAGATACTGATCAAGTTAAACAAAAATACTAATTAATATTCATCTAAGGAAAATCTACTTTAAACAATGTCTATTGATATTCTTGTACTTATGGAACACATTATTCAGGTTCACTTGTTGAAAGTACTACTGAAAATTCTAAGACAGGAGTAGAGAATCTGAAAGACAATGTTTGAAATGCTAAACAATGCATGTGTGCCAGTGAAATCTTTAATTGAATTTTTTCAACTAACAAAAACATATTTTTGTAGAGAAACGTTCCAAATTTATATTCTATTCACCCTTGTATTATTGGATGGCAAAAATGTTGGTATGAACAATAGTTTAAAAAATAACCACAAGAAAACTTCATTAACCCAAGAACACTAACCATGTGTATATAGTACCCAATAAAATGGTGCCATTTTAATTACAACTTAATTAAATTTTCAATACCCAATTTTCTTACCTAAATAATATGTTTTACAGTTCCTATTAATGTTAACTCAAAGTACAAAGTTTGAAGTGCCGACATGTAAAATATTTCAAATAAAGATTTATATGTAATATTTTTTTTGATATTTTCAAGATCAGGTATGATACACCCATGGTTACTTTAATTGATGGTTAGTGTTCCAGGGTTAATAGAAAATATTTCTTTTCGTTTCTTGTGGCCATTCCAAATTTCAAAACAAATTTCTGATAATTTTATTGAGAAAATTCAAGTTACTAATATTGAGAATGTGGTAAGATATTAGAGCAACCTATGATAAAAAATTGTTCAACTTATATGTAAGATGGCATTGGGTTTGAAAATGCAAGGTTTTTTCATTTTTTTTTTTTTGTAAGATTCCCACAAAATAAATTTCTTATTCTGTTTGTTGGAAATCCAGGGTCAACAATAATGAGGCACTAAGGCATACTTATTGCAACATCAATTTGATTACTGGGACTGACTTTCAAACTATTGTTCTTTTGCAAGCACTCCACATTTCCATTGTTATAAAGGCTTATATATATTTAATATGAATTCCTATATACCAAAGTACACACCCAAGCATTTAAAATCTAAACAATATAACCACTAAATATTTATTCTGTAAAATCCTATTCAGATTGTGGCATTGATTGGTCTGCCTTTAAACACACACACACATCTTGACAGAAGTTGGACAAATACATGTTATTAGATAGGCCCATCAATTTTTACTGTTTGCATTTGATGAGCTTCACACATTCTAGTATGTTGGCTAATTAGTAAGGCACCAACAAGACTTGAGGCATAACCCATGGACAGGATTCCCTTTAACAGACCCTCCCCCCATTCTTATGACTTACAATATTTACACATTCATGAAATACAGATTATTGTAATTTCTGTACCTCCAAAATAAACAAATGTTTGAAAGTAATACAATTTTTATGGAAATCATTGAAAAGAAAAATTTTAATTGTTGGCAGTTAGTTCATTAGTTAATATTTTAAATTTGTCTAGTTTATTTTGAAAAAAACTTTAAAATTGAAGTAAATATAATTGTTTAGATTTCAAAAAGGTAGTTCTTTATAAAATCAATCTTTTTATTTCATAAAGTTTGCTGAAGCTAAGAATTTACACATCTAAATAAAAGTCAGTCTGGAATTATTAGGATCAAGAGTTTTACAAATGATGTTTTTTCTGAGCCTAACTCAGCATTAGAGATGCTGACAAATATATGTTTGGTTCACAAATTTATTGCAATGCATTAAAATTAAAAAAATAAATGGTTTCTATGCAAAATTCTCTTAGTTTGTTTTATCCAAAATATTCTTTTTCATCTTTCCTTCTGTTAACATTGACAAAAACAGAATACTCTCGATTACTGAAACTAGATGTTTCTAACAATGAAATCGAAAATTTGTAGGTAGATTGATGAAGTTCAGGTTCAAATCTATACAAGCTCATTATGTGACCCATTAAATTTGGCATTCAAAATTATTTTAGATATGAAACAATAACATTGGTGATATTTTGACAAAAAAATCATCTGCATGTATAACATTTCCACTATTATATTTAGAACTTTGGACAAAGGTTTAGAAAAAAACAATTTTATTAATATTTTGTTATATTAATGATTTCATAAATATTCCAATAAGCTTCACTCTTTAAATTCAATGTGCTTTTAAATACAAAGTAAGTTTTTACAGGTGAGACAAAAATGAGATGATTTAATAATATAAACAGCTTGTATTAATAAATGTTTTCTTAAAGCTTATATCTCATAATGACCAAAAGTATTAACATCTATTCTATGTTAAAGAGATAATTTTCTGCAGGTGTTAGGAAGATGAAACTCATTATTAATGTCTCAGATAAAAATGTTCTTTCTCTTCTTCCATAACTCACACTTGTCAATTGGGTGAAAGTGTCCAACAGTTTTCTAAATTTCAATGTAGTACAAGAATCAGGTTAGACTACCCATACAAATTATTACCTGATCCTTATAGTTAAGCAATATTGCCCGGTTAGTACTTAGATGAGTGACTGATTGGAGATACCAAATGAAGCAAGCAGTAGCTTTTAGTGCCATGCTATGTATTAATGGTTAGCAAGCTTATCTCTTACATTAGTCTTTAAGTGCTCCACACTTGTGACCTTATGTTAAACTAGGTTTAATAAATATAATGTTATGAAATGCTATGCTTTATCTGAGGTTTTATTCTGGTTTTTAGTTTAGTCCATCAACCACTAAGCTATCTCCTTGTTCATATTTCCTTTAATATGGCCTAAAAGCAGCTCATCCAACATGTAATTATTCTCTTTATAGTTCAACTCTAATTGTTCTCTTTGAGAATAATTTTCTGTTGAGAGAAAAAATTGGAAGCCCAGCATTTGCATCTAAAGTTGCGTAGAAACATTTAAGAAAAATTTAATTAAAATTTTCACTATGAAAAATTGCCAACATTTAATTAAAACAATCTGAATTCATTTACATCCAAAAAGAAACATTTTCTCTCCTCCATTTATAGACATTCAATCATATTCTGCTCAGTATTTATTTATTTGTTCAATATTTAGATGTTAGCATATTAATATGATTATTTTTGACAACACGGTCATTTCACTAACAATTCAAGAAATAATCACGTCTTACAAATCAAAAATGAGTTTTACTTATTTATGACAAATTATTCATTTTTGTCTTCTCCAAATTCTGCTTGAGTTAAGGAATTGATCTTGAAATTCAAAGAAACTATTTGAGCAAAATAGGATCAGCTAAAAATCAATAGATTATTTTTAAACTAATACAAGCAGAGTAACTATAAGTAACAAATTGGATGACTAAATTCTATTTAATCTAGTATTTATTTGTGAGTAAAAAGTATTAATTCAAATTTTAAGCAAAATATTTTTGTCATATTAATAATTTTATTAGAATTTTTAAGAACAACTTTTTAAATATATATTACTAGCAGTATAGCCCAGTGTTGATTGGGTGTAATGAAAGCTTTAAAACTAATCCATGGTCCTGGAGCTCAGACTCTTTAGACGTTGACATGAAAGACTAAAAAGCAATAGTTGTTTCCAGTTAAAGCGAAACCGTAGACTGAAAGAAAAATGAATGGATGTAAGTCAAATTTTGATTTCCTGGCATCGATATCAAATAAGTTTTTTCGTCGTAAACTAAATTTTGAAGGCTAAATAAGTCCTATGAGTAAATGGTATCATGGCTGAGACTAAGAACTACAATTATACCTACTTAGAGCCAAACCCGAAGCAAAAACTAAAATAAAAGGGCTGAAAAAATACAGACATACAGGCAGATAAACAGACACACACACAGAGATCTTGCCTTTTATATATATATATATATATATATATATATGATCAATTTTCTGTACTATTGTAAGAGCTGCAACATTGAAACTTCTGAATATCATTTCTTATGTCTTTGAGTGCATCAAATTTGATTTAAATCAGACCACTCCTTCTATAACCCAATTTTTTGATTATCGATTTACGATATTTATTGGGGGTACCTCGACACAAAACCTAGCTAAGAACACTCGCAGACGCTTATAGTACAACTGTGTAAATTTTCAAGAAAATTGGTTCAGCTGTTTCAGAGTCTATAGGTAACGGGGACACACACACACAGAAACACACACACAGACACACACAGAGACAAAGTTCCATTTATAAATAAGTTTAGATTTAGATTAGATTTAGATATATAATATTAAATAACTTTTTTATAGAAATCACTTTCAAATAATAAAATATATTTTGAAAATATAAAGGTAATTGATCCCTAAAAAACTGATTGAAAACTGACAACAAAAATGAAACATCTCTCTCACTAAAATTGCAGTTATAAAAATCAATCTTATGTTTACAATTTTTATGTGTAAAAAGTAGATGTACTTCAAAGATTTGTAGTAAGTCTTGATAAATATGAAAATAAAATATATAAACAAAAATAAAAAGAATTCAAATTATTCTACCAAATAAAAAAATGAGAAAGAAAGGAACGTCAGAAAATAAAATAATTTCGGCTAATCAAAATTTAACACAAAGAGACTTGTGATGTTACCTGAAGCTGAGCGAAGTCTGGATTCCTATAAAAAGGGATATAAACTGATAAACCCCAGCACACTGAGGAAAATGATGACTAGAGATATAATCAGCCATATGTGACATGTGTAAAATTAGATAAGAAGTCATCTTTTATTCATATTTCCATCATGCTTAGAGCCGAAAAAATACAGTAGATTGACACTGACCTATTTCTAAGATAGCTACTATCATTATCACAAGAATAAGTCCTCTTCTGTGACAAAAGCACATTCATCAATATTTCTTTACCATTTTGAATGGTTCATTTGTTCATTGGAGATTTATTACTTCATTATCAACACCAGGTTTTTACTGTGCTGGGTTGTGGGCTTGACATTCAACCGTTCAATATCTCTCAAGACTTGAGACCTGACAGACAGGATAAAAGGTTCCCACTGCCCTACTATTAACCAACAGCTGGTAGGGAAACATGGATTCCTGCCTTTTTCAATAGCATTAGTGATGTGAACATAAGCAGTCTTGACTCAAATTTGAAATTATTTTACAGATTTAATTTTCCATACTAGTTACCATTAAGTCACTCTGCATCTGTACAGGAAGATTTAGGAATTTGGCAAATGGAAATTCAAGAATATCTGCCTGGATTTCTTAGATGAAGTGGTATTGTTATTTAACTCTTTTTTTTTTAATCATTTCACCCCAAGCAAGGTGAGACCATCACTAGTGCACAGGAGTGAAGACTGGGTATTGAAGACTGGGTATTGAAGAAAGGATAAAGATGAATCGGATTCAAGAAGTTAGAAGATGGTGATTGATGTTGCACTTAAACTTTTGGAGATTGTAGCTATCAGGGAAGCAAGTAAATGGAAGGGAGTTTCACAGGTGGGGAGTGCGAGAAAAGAAACAGAGTAGAAGAGATTGTTACATTTAATTATATCATTTGTAAAAGGGTGGAACTTAGATGCCAATCTAGTAGCACCTTTAAATTCATGTTGTCGGGGCAGCAGGAGAAAAGCTCCTCAGAGCTGTTACCATGAAAATATTTGTAGAAAAGACAGAGGGAAGCCATGTCATGTCAGTGAGAAAGTGTCTGAAGTCAAGATGCCAAATTAGGATTGATAACATTGCAGATCCTTTTTTGGATTCTGAAGAAAACCTCAAAATGAATAGCAGAAGCACCTGAACAGATTTTTTTTTTTGTTGTTTTAATCATATCACCCCAAGCAAAGCAGTAATGCCACTGATGTGCAGGGGGCTACATAAGAGTAAAAAGATTAAGTAGAAGAGAGTGAAGAGGAAGATGAACCAGTTAGAAAGGAGCAAGAGAAGGATGGGAATACAGGTGTGATGACAGTTTCAAAGGTGGAGAGAAAGAAAAGGATATATGGGGTGGTGAAAGAACTAGAGTCAAGTGGTTAAGAGATGAGTAGTGACATTGCATTTAAATTCCTGGAGGTTGTAGCCATCAGGAAAGCAAGAATATGGAAGCGAGTTCCACAGGCGGGAAGTGCAAGAAAAGAAGCTGCAGGAGTAGAATTGTCGTCTGCATTTGGTTAATCTAACTGTGAATGGGTGGGACCCAGTTGCCAATCTGGTTGCATGAGTAAACACCTGTTGCAGAGGCACCAGTACTTAAGTTCGTTGGAGCAGAGGCCATGAAAGTATTTATAGAACAGACAAAGGGAGGCTACATGTCGTCGGTGGAGAAGTGGCTGTAGTCGAGTCGCCAAGTTGGTACCTATCACATTACTGATTCTCCTTTGGAGTCTGTCAAGAACACTGAGATGAACAGCAGGGGCACCTGACCATATATGGCAGCAGTATTCCATGCACAGACAAATAGTAAATTTATAACTGTGCAAGGTGGATTCTGAGGAGAAAATCTTTCTGGCCCGATACAGTGACTTCACTTTCCTAGCAGTAGCTACAGCTATTGATTCAATGTAGTCATTCCACTTCAGGTCAGTTGAAAAAAAACAGACCAAGGAGGCACATGCTGACTAATATCCTTTCTTTTATATTATTACATTTCAACCATTGTGCTCTCCAGCATCTATCAGGTGCTTGTCAGCTGAGGTGACTTTCTGGAAACTTTGAACTGAACTATTTATTTAATCTATAAGGTTAGATTGTTCTTGTTCTACTGATGATGCCTATGCATATCTTGTCTAGTTCTAATTTATACTGTTCAGTTATTGTTTGCTCTGTATCCATTGAATTCAAGTAAACATTACCCAGGCCAGGGATTACAACCACAAGCAGTGACAGCCCTCATCAGCAGGTTAAGTTAAGGGTTCCAAATTCTCCACTCAGGATTGTCCCACTGGACAACAGCCTAGTGGACTAAAGCATTGATCAGTGAATTTGGTAACATATTAATTATGAGTTCAATCCCTGGGTTTGGCAGTATATAACTGGATTCAGTTAAAACGGAGAAAGCAGTGACAAGGCAGTACTAAATAAGTTAACCCTAGACATAATGAAATGAGAACAATCCACTGCCATAGATTAAATAAAGGGTTCAGTTGGAAATTACCTGCATTGACAAGCATCAGATGAAATTTTGTGATATCAAAAAAGAGATGAGGACAATTGTCTTCATGTAAATAATAGAAATGGGACCATTTGATAGAGATTATGTGCAAAATGGAAAATGTAAACATAAAAATTTGACTGAAGAATTGGTTACTACCTCTCAGATATTTTGGAAGAATGAATGAAAAGAATTATTTAATGGAGTATATATTTTTTGTCTTTTTACAACATGTATTGTCTATGGCTATATCGTGTTGAATACACCGGTTCTCGTCTGATCACCGAAGTTAAACAACATCAAGCCTGGTCAGTACTTAGATGGGTGACCATATGAGTATACCTGGTGCTGTAAACGTAAGAACCAAGAATGGTCCACCAGTCTTCCAGATTTGGGGGTTGGGCACAGGGCTAACAACCCTGCCCCATAAAAAAACAGTTTGTTACGGAAACAATAACAAAAATTACCGCCCTACACACCCTTGGGTGTAAAAGGGGTGAGATGATGATGATGATGACAACATGAATTGCAAAGATTAATTCCAACAAGAAGCTTCTTATTTTCATTTTTTTTTTTTTTAACTTCTCTCTTTTCTTGTTATATCAAAAATATAAAATTTTACACTTTTCATATTTACTGCCTCTCTTATCAAAACTTTCGCTATTTTGGAATCCCACTCACCCATTCTGGTCATAGACAACATTCCTTCTTTCATGCACCTGTGTTCTTTCAGGTTTGGGTAATTACAGGTCTAAACAGCTTCTTATATGTGTCAAATTCACAAATCTCTCTTTCTTCGTAGAAGATATAAACATCAGGACAAATGAAGTTATCAGGATAACATGACCTGACTCTTATGAAATAATTCTAGATGATCTGAAGTATTTATCAATATTTTCTGGTCATACAGTTTTGAAGACAATGTAATGAAAATCTAAGCTAAAAGACATTTGATTGGTAAATGAATTCTGCTGAAAGCATCCAAGATAACAATTAGAAAAGTAAAAGAGAATGGACAGCATGCCAAAATATTATATAACAAGTATCTGATTCTCTGGTCAATCTAATTGTTTTAAAGATCATATGAATTAATGACTACAGGTCAGTGTGTACTTAGAATGACTGACGGACATTGAAACACAATATGGCATCATAGAAATGAAGCTTACATAAAAAACAGTTAAGATAGGGATTTGTGAATCAAAATCATCAGAAATTGAGGGTCAGACAAACAAACAATAAGCAAAATGGAGCAAATAGACTATTCTGTCCTGATATCAAATGTGACAGCTTAGAGAAAAAAACACTCATAAGACACAAGGCTACAGGGCAACAGGTGTGCTAGAGACAAGTGAAAGGAATGAACAATTTACAATCAGAGTTAATACAAGAGATTAAATCTGAAGAACATGAAAACTGTACAAGAAAATGTCCAAATGTTTACAAAAGAGACAATAGATATTGAATATTGATTTTCCAAAAATATCTGGTTCAGTACTTGTTCAAGAATACCTGAATCAACTCACAATTCAGTCGTAAACTCAATATGGTTGCAAAAGTAATAAATAGTTAAGAATCCCTCTACTGAGAGGGCACAAGAAATTTCTCACTTGAACTTGACCAGCTTGAGCCAAAGATGTTTTAGGGATGAATATTTGACATAGAAATAAATAAGGTAGTAGTTCCACAACCAAAAAAAAATAGTATTTCTCTTGAAAATCAAACATTTGTTGATTTATCTGGTATATAAAACAAGATTTTACAATGTGATTAAAACTAGACATTGCTTAAAGAAATCTCTGATAGCCACATCCTGAAGAATCTATCATAGAAAACATGTGTAACTGCATCTTAAAAAAGATCATAGCATGTGTAACCTAAAATGATAAATTCAAAGATGATGCAGATATTAAATCTGAACAACTCATCATAAATCTAATAATAAACTAATATTATCTAAATAAACTAATTGCAAAACACTAACTGCATTAAGTATTATTTAGTTAACTAAAATGTAACTTTTTTTTAAGTTGTAGTGGATAAGAAATTAATTAAATCAACTCTCTTCTTTACTTTTACAAAAATTCACAATCCTGGTTTTTCCCAAATAGAAAAAGGATTGACCATCTGCTTAAAGAAAAAGTCAAAACCAGATTTCGCAAGTAGGTGTTAAAATGATTTTTGACCAATGGGAGCGACTTATAAGACTTGGAAAGAGTTGGAGATCCAGTGTGAAATTCAAAAGGACTTTATAAATGACCTCAGCATCAGTCAAGATTCAGAGAGATGAGAGCAATAACGAGAGAAGCTTCAGGTCAACTCAGACATTCGTCCTCTTTCTCTTTCTTCTTATCTATTTCGACAATTACTACTACGAACATTTTGTACGAACTCTTGATACCCTTAACTTCTTAATGTTTCTAATTGCACATTAACTCCTACAACTTGTGTTAGTCTTTTCCTTTAATAAATTTCTATTTTAAAATGCAAAATGTATATTTTATTCTTCTTACACTATTCCACACAATTCCACATATTCCAACCTGCCGACGACCAACGTTCTGATGATGAAAAACATTTTGATGATTATAACTCTGCATTAAACTTGTAAGCTGTGGAGAGTTTGGTTAAGTCTGACACAAGGCCGAATCAAAAAAACATTCACCAGCTCCATATGCCACAAAGTCATTTGTATATTTTTGTAAATATTAGATTCATTTACCATTTTTCTTGTCATATTGAACTTTTCTAAAAATGCTACGTTTTAGAAAAGGTAAAAAATAGAATTTGCAAAAAGGGTAGAAAATCAAATAAAAAAACAAGTGAACAAGAAGATAAGTTTAGAAAAAAGAAACAAAATGATAAAAAGAAGAAAATTATAAGAAAAAGAAAAGAAATAAATGGTTAAAAAGTTGGAGCATTTGAAAATTGCAGGCAAAAAGAATAGGGTATAAAAAACAAAACTCACAGTTTCATATTCATCCTCATTTTTTAAATGCTGTGTGATAAACTTGACGGCTTCTGAAGCTCGAATGATGTGTGGTGACACAGTGAAGTGGTCAGCTCCTTCAGGCTCCCGTCTCAGATACTCCGTGGAGGTGGACTTAGGGTTGAGCTTACAATTGGGATGGTGGATTTCATGAAGCTCCAATAAGTCCGCCCGCCTCGCGGCAGCTGAATAATGACGAGGTTGTTCGGGGTTTGCCACTTCTTCCACTTGGGGTGGGGTCTTAGACTTCTTCTGCCAGCGTTCATCATGGTCTGGCCTTTCCATAAACAAAAATTTTGGAAGATAGTAAAGAAAGACTACGCGTACCCAGTTTGGCATTTTGTGCGTGCGCGGTGTTCTATAATTCCTATTAATGATAATAACTGTCAAGACGATGGCGAAGATGTTCATAATGAAGGTGAATAAAAGATACTTAGCTATAAGGGGTATCGTCAACGATGGGGGTAATATTTTTGAAACCAGCAGTAAAAACACTACCAACGCCAGTAAAATAGAGATGCAGAGGGTCATCTTTTCTCCAGCATCTGCGGGGAGAGCAAACACACATACGCTGACAAATGAGATTAGAACACATGGGATTATCAAGTTGACAGTATAAAACAGAGTTTTTCTTCGCAGGATTAAGGTAAAGACAACCAGCGTTTTCTTGACACCAGTTTCTTTTTCAATTGTGGTTCTTACTTCCCCTGGACAATCGATTATATCCCATGTACCGCTCTTGAGGTAGTCTGTAAAATCCAGTTTGTCACCCTGTTGCCAGACGAACGTCAGCTGATCGCCACTAAATGTCCACGAGCCAAATTTCATCTCACAGTTTTGCTGGTCAAAGGGGAAGTACTCTACGTCAATAGTGCAAGAGCTTTGGTAAATGGCTGGAGGAATCCACGTAATGTCACTGTTGTAGGCAATGACAGCATTTGGTTTGTACGACACTTCATAATTGCCATCCGCACTGGAAACAGAAAGAATACAAAACAATTAAAGCTAACCCAACAGCAAAATTTGAGGAATGATATAAGTCTGCATGTTTATGTATTTCAAATTTATTTTCACATTTTTAATTTACAATATTAAAAATGTAAGAGGCACTGAATAACAGAATTTAAGTCCCAGTATGCTTTGCAGGTTGACATTTCAAAGAATTTACCAAGATATAATTCCATTGATTTCTGTCGATCTTTTTTTTTCTAGTTAGCTCACGAGTTTTTAGTTTTTCAAAAATCTGATAATGTCTAAAGGAAAAAGCAACAAGAATGTAGGACATGAGGAACATAGAAAATCTCGACTGAACACAGCAGGTGGAAAGCAAATATAATAGATGAACTGACATCAAAAACTGAAATATTTCTCTAATTTTTCTCTTTAGATCCGTGAAGAATGGAAACTTGGCTTGAATTTACAAGATTTATTTTGAGAAAAATGAGCCAAATCAAATAAATCCTTTCACAACAGCTCATAAAAGAACAACAAAGCAAAGAGAATTTACACCTTCATTGGAAACAATCAAAAATAAGATTCATGAAAATTAGGTATTTTTAATCATTGAAGAATTGTAAAGTTTATCCTTTAAAATGATTTCATGTCTAGTAAAATATGCAACATATTTCAAACAATAAAACTTAATTACTGAAAAGCATCTTTTATCAACAATAGCCATATAAACATTAAAACACACCTACAAAATATTTATAAGCCATGCAACTCGCTCCCATATTCTTGCTTTCCTGACGGCTATAACCTCCAGAAATTTAAATGCAATGTCAATACTCATCTATTAACCACTGGACTCTAGCTCTCTCCCCACCCCCGTATATTCTTCCATTTCTCTCCACCTATGTATCTGTCATTGCACCTGCATTCTCAGCTTTCTATTGCTTCTTTCTAACTAGTTTGTACTCCTCCCTCTTTTCTAATTAATCTTTTTACATTTATGTAGCCCCCTGCTCATCAGTGGCATTTCTGCCTTGCTCGGGGTGAAATGATTAAAAAAAAAAATTAGAAAAAAACAAAGTGCTGACATTTTAAAACACACTAATGAAACCATACTATACAAAAGCATAGAATACGAATCAGAAAGGTTGTTTTTTTTGTCATCATAATTTAGGCAGATATTACCAAAATATTGTACGAATATAGTAATAGACATACCATATGACTTTTAGTAATAAATATAATTCTGGAGTAAGGAAAAAGGCATAAATATCACAAAGTTCAGCCCCAACTGTGTATGTCTGGGGATGTACATATATGTGAGTGTATATATATATATATATATATATATTCTTGTTTATGCATATATGTGTGTGTATATATATATATATATATATATATATGTATGTGCATGTTTCTGTGTGAGTGTTTTTGTGTCTATGCCTACACTTGTCTATAAGTATGCAGTTTTTCTGAATATGATGCTTTATGCAGCATACATATTTTTTGTTGTGGAGTAGTTTTTGCACTGAAGGTTATAATCGTGCTATGTCGGTTGCTAATCGATTTAACGCACTCAAAATATTAGGAATTTGGTAATCTTCCACTGAAAGCTGACTCGTTACTATTCGGCTAACTGCCGACTAATATCAACTGCCTAGTAGTTCTACTGAACTCCAATAGAACTCTAAAGAACTCTCAAGAACTTCTAAGAACTCCCAAGAACTTCTCAAGTTAACTTCCTGTTAACTCTTATCAATATAGGAGGGAGAGTCCATTATCTGAAGAATAGGTGTGTTTCCCAAAACATTTGTTTTTTGTATGCAACTTTGTGTGCATATATATTTAATTATATTCATTTGCGTATGCACTGGAATATGACTGTGTTTGCCTCGACCATATTTAAAACTTCACCTGCCCACTTCATCTTCCAAATTCAGTCTAACATGTGTCCAGTATTTGTAGCCTTCATTGACATTTCTTAACTGGGATCTAAAACTAACGGATAAATTCACACGTTGATATGTATATATGTATATCTACAAGTATGCATGTGTTTATATGCTTGTCTGCTTGTCCATATGTGGGTATTTATATATTTGTATATATGTGCATCTATCTCTTTTCTTCGTTTCATATTTGAATAACCTTATAATAATCTAAACCTAAGACGTAGTTAAACTTAGTATTTAAAATTCATAGTCTCTAAGATTAATTTGTAAAAGCTTTTTTGAAAATAAATTTTAATTTTTATTGTAAAGTAAAATTAACTGTCAATTAGTAACACTGATCTCAACAAACATTAACATTCATGCCCCAATAAGTTGTTTTTAGAGTTTGTTCTTTTGTTTTTTGAATTGGAAATTACATTAATTTTGATTAGTCACCACTATCTAAAAATGGCTGTCTGATTGAGGGGATTTGACTAATTTTGAACCTTTTAAAACTCCTCATCTCAAAATCATCACCATCACTTGATAAGACACAAGAAGTGTCCTAACAAATTAGCTACTTTTGTAGTGATATAGCATGTTTATCATATAAATTTTAAATAAAAAAAGAAATATATATACATATGCATGTTCATATATATGTATATACACACACATATATATATATACATATATATATACATGTACACATATATACACACAAACATATATATATACATATATATACATGTATACACACAAATATATATATACATACATATGCATATATATGTATACACACACATATATACATACATATGCATATATATGTATACACACACATGCATATATATATGCATACACACACATATATACATACATATACATATATATGTATACACACACACACATATATATATATACATACATATACATGTACATATACAGAAGCAAGCATAAAGATCAGAATGATGTTAAGAAAAAGTCTAAATAGGAAATAACCTTTTATTTTAAAGCTTCAAAGAAATTTTATCAAGGAAAAAAAAAATATAAATGTAAATTATATAATCCCAAAATAAAAAGCTCAATAAACTTATTTTGATAAAGTTATAAGAATAATTATATCACATTTGAAAAAAATAGATGATCAAAAACATCAAAACAATTAAATAAATCCATAAAAATTAATAATTATTTTCATTATTGAAAAGTTTAAGAAAATTTAAGAAATCTGAGTCATGTGAACCCAAGAAATCATCTGGCATGCTTAGGAAAACTACTTCAATGGATAACAGATGAATTGGTAAAGAAAAAAAAGGACTAATGCACACTATTTCCTAATGCACACTATTTCCCAAAGACTTAATGAAATAAATCTGAACAGTCGAGTAGCCTCTACGAAGCCTTTAATCAAATGAGTGATTGAAATTTGCCACTGAACACCTCATATAGACAGAGAAACAGTGAGATTGTGTTCATTTCAGAGATGAGTCAAAATTTAACCTGTCCGGTTGTGATGGGCGAAGATTTGTTTGACGCAGTCCTAAGGAATGATATTTGCCTCAGTGCACTAAAAGTAGCATTAAATTTGGAGGAGGAAGTGTGATAGTTTTTGGCATGATTTCAGATGCTGGTACAGGACCTCTTGTTAGGCTACATGGTAAAATTAATACAACTGTATACAAAGACATATTGAAGAAACATGTTGTACATTCTTTGAGAACTACAATTAATCAACCAGCTGTATTTATGCATGATAACGTGACATGTCACACAGTAAAGTCTGTTAAGATATTTCCTTCTGAGGAATATGTTACTGTCATGGAGTGGCCTGATCAAAGCCTACACATGAATCCTATTGAGAATCTTTGAAAGTTACTAAATGAAAGAGCTAAGGAAAAAAATCCAACAAGCGTCAAAGAACTATGGACTAATTTGAAAGGGGAATGGGAGAAAATATCTGTGAATGAATGCAAGACATTAATTCGCTCATGTAGCAAAAGATGTCAAGCTGTTATTGAAAGTAAAAGTTTTTCACATCAAGTACTATTGAATTATGAACATTATTTTCATTTGGATATGCTGTATCCATTATAATAGAATGATTTTGTTAATCGTTCTGATGTTTTTGATCATCTATTTTTTTTCGAATGTTATATAATTATTCTTATAACTTTATCAAAATAAGTTTATTAATCTTTTTATTTTGGGATTATATAATTTACCTTTTTATCCTCATTTTTCCTTGATAAATTGTTCTATGAAGCTTTAAAATAAGTTATTTTTTATTTAAACTTTTTCTTAACATCATTTTGATCTTTATGCTCATTACTGCATATGTATACACACACACACACACACACACACAAGTATAGTGTAGGTATATGTGGAATAAAATTCCCTATCCAAGAGAGAATAATATTTATTTATAATTTATAACATAAATCTGTTATATCACTAAAAAATAGTCATTTTGTTTCAACACTAATTGTGTCTTATCAAGTGCATTTGATAAGACACATTTGTTGAAGCAACATGGTTTTTGTTGTAGTGACATTATAACATATTTATGTTATCAATTCTAAATATATATATATAATTCCAGTTGAATTTGTTGCAATCACTTATGTGCAAATGCCCTTATGAAAGGTCTTAATTCATATCTTCTCCCTCTAGCTATGGGTTAAATAGCAGGACTGATTGGGTTCTATAGCCTTGGTTGGCCACCAGTCTACTGCAGAAAGCAATGGCAAACTACTGCAGGGAAATTTTCTGCCCAGTAAATTATGTTACTTTCAAGACATGATCATCCAAGCATCTATCACGTACAGTACTTAACTGAGTGCTTAGGTTTTTCATGTTGTTTTGTTGAGGGAAGGCTTGTATTTCTTTATAAATATTTCTTCCTGCATCATGAGCATGTCATAATCTGCATTTTCGTAGATAGACATTACTCTGAATTTACCTCCACTACATTCGTGTAAACGTTGGAAAATGTACAATTTCCTGTTATTGGTTGGTTTAATGTTACTTCTGTGCAGGGCTACTCTTTTTCAGGTCTTGTGTCACCACCATGTATATTCTTGCACATTCATCACATTTTAATGCATAATTTACGTTTTCAGAAATGCAGGTCAGGTTTGTTTTATTTCAAATGTCGATGCGTTTTCAAATTTGAAGTGGTTTCCTTCCATACTGCATTGGGCATTGCTCAAATTTTGAAGGGGTTTTTAAAACTTTTGGGTTGTTATTTGTTTTTAATTATTTTAGTTGACTTTAAGATTTCCTTTATTGTATCATTTTTGTTGAGTAATTCTATATGTTTTTTTATCTTTGTAAATAATTATGGGTGACTTTTGTTATGTGTGGAGATGCATGCAACCCATACATACTGGAAAAAGCATTTGAAGTAAAGAGACAAAACCTCAAAATGTGGGGCAACTTAATGAATAAAAAAAAAATTAGCATTTTACAATGCTATCAAAAACAAAGAAACTGCTGCCATATACAAAGCATTTGAATAAGGGGAAAACCCCTTCATACCAAGAAAATATTGAGAAATAATAAAAGCCCATGATACTGAGGAGCAAAAAATATTAAAATAACCCTCAGCCTAACTAAAAGATACATGCCCTAAAGAAACAGAACATTTTTTACTAAATCAAGAGGAATCGAACAATAAGTAAATAAAATACACAAAACAAGTCCTTAGTAAAAAAAACAAAACCCTGAACAAAACGCCTTCCCAGGAAACCAATATGAAAAACAAAATAGAGGTAAGCATTTCAGAACGTACTATCACACACATCAGGTACACACACTAAGTCATAACAAAGTACTCAACTTACTATCACACACAAACACATCTACACATCAGGTGCACTCACTAAGTGATAACGAACTACTCACTAGCAGACCCTCACAATTAACAACTATTTCATAAAAAACAATTTTAATATTCACACACCTACACATCCACCCATCAAATACACTCACCAAGATGTACCAGCCCACCTACCAACGAGCCTATGTAACAGGCCACTATTTCATAACACAAACACAAGTACAAAACATTCCTCACAACACAATATAGACAACACCACTACTACTATAGTTCGAATTCGACACCACTACTACTGCTGTTGAATCTACACTATATATATATATATATATAGTGTAGATTTATTGTTGTTAATATTACTTGCTTTTTGTATGATATATTAAGTATCCATAATGGCATTCTTTGAAAAACTCTGCAACACACACTTCCAAAACTATCACAACCTTCATAACTCACACACAAACAAAAACTAGTATTAGAAAACATTGGTAAGAACAATGACATAATAATAAAGGAAGCAGACAAAGGCAGTGCTGTAGTCATTATGGATAAAAATTACTACAAAGCAAATATTCAAGATATGCTAGGAGTTGAAAATAACTACAGATTAATCAACCATGATATAGATGAAAACACCACATCAAAACTAAAAAACTCTGCCACAATAGAATACTAACAAAAAAAGAAAAAGATTTTTTTTACAGATTTTGTTTCAAAAACCAGCAAATTTTACAGACTTCTAAAGATACACAAATCAAACACAATTAAAGCAGCTATCCAGGAACAAAAGTTGGAATATATTCACACCCCAAATCCTAGTGATCTTAAATTCAGACCCATTGTAGCAGGGCCAGCCTGCCCAATAAGCAGACTGAGCAACCTAATAAATAAAATATTACAACCATACACCACAAAATCAAAAAGTTACATTAGAGACAGCATACATTTCCTAAGTTTTATACCACAAAAATTAGACCCAGATACACTCATAGTAACTTTTGACATGAACTGCCTGTACAGCAACATACCTCATGAACTATGTAAAAAGGCCATTACATTTTGGATTGAAATACATCCAGAAATACTTCCCACATGCTTCACAAAAAAATTTATACAAAGTATAAAACAAATTTTAGACAACAATTCATTCTAATTTAACAACCAAAATTATATTCAAACAACAGGTATCGCAATGGGGACAAAAGTGGCACCAACATATGCAACACTCACATATCTAGATGAAACCTATACAACCAAATAGGACACAAATAATGGGAAGACATAAAAACAGAATTCACTAAATCATGGAAGAGATATCTAGATGATTGTTTTATCATTTGGAGATCAACATGGAGAGACTTAAATAAACTACACAATCTACTACAAAACTTGCACTCCAAAATTAAGTTCACACTGGTATATAGCTACAATGAATTACCTTTTCTAGATGTACTCATAAAAACAAAAAGAATTACATCATCACAGACATTTACAAATAAACCCACAGACATACCTCCATTTAAAGAGACACCACCCTAAAAATTGTCTAAAATTCATCCCCTACTCCCTAGCACGACAAACTTGCACAATCGTAACTGATGAAACCCTTCATAAAATATGTCGAGAGGAACTATGAGAAACAATACAAATAAGAGGATACCCCACTCCACTAATAAACAAGGGTTTCCAACTGGCAAAAGAAATACCATTAGAATCTCTCTGGAATAAAATAAAAACATGAAAAAGAAGACACAACACAGGGGGTCACAAAATGCAAGAAAAAAGATATGGGGTATGCAGCAAAATAATAGAAGGGAAGCACATCAAGTTTAAAAATGCATCTACATTTGAAATAAAAACAAATCTGAGCTGCCATTCTAAAAATGTAATTTATAATATAAAATGCGATGACTACACAAAAAATATACATAGGAGCAACAAACGGCCTGAATAAAAGAGTAACTCTGACAGAAGAAACATATACATACATAAACATACATATATATATATATATATATATATATATATATATATATAAATGCATGCATGTATATTATATATAGATATATATATATATATATATAGAGAGAGAGAGAGAGAGAGAGAGAAAATAGATACAATTAATCATTCGGATAAACTAATCACTGACAAATTTAAAATCAGTGATAGAGTTCCAAAACTTTCTACAAAGGAGGCTTATATACTATTTAAAGATCACAAACCTGAGTTCCACCAAAAATTACCCACTAGGATTATCAACCCAACTAAATCAGAGATCAGTAAAATCAGTAAAGTAATATTAAAATGAGTAAACCTGCAAATAAAAAATCAACACAAACTTATACAATAGAATGGTACCTTGGAAGTAATCGACTGGTTCATGAACACTGACAAAAAAAACAATCCTACTTTTCTTCGATTCGACATCGTGGATTTTTATCCATCTATATTTAAAAACCTCTTCCATCTGGCCCTTGAATTTGCTGAATTTTATTCAGACATTTTTAAAGAGGAAATTAACATAATTTTGAACTGTAAAAAGTCAGTTCTTATCCACGATAACAAACAATGGACTAAAAATTCACCTGATAATTTTGATTTATCTATGGGAGCTCTGGATTCTGCAGAGTCTTCAGATTTAGTTAGATTATTTCTTCTTTAAAATCTCACAGCATTTAAAACATCAGTTTAAATAATATCAGACTTTATAGAGATGATGGACTTATGATTGTAAATAAATCCACTGGAAGTAAGGTTGATAGAAAATTAATTCATAGACTTTTTAAATCTTTTAATCTTACTGTAGCTATTAATTCAAATATAAAACAAGTTGACTTCTTAGACATAATGCTATACTTAGTTTCTAATAATTTCCAACCTTACATAAAAAATAATGCCAATCCAATTTATATAGACCCTAGCTCTAATCATCCACCATCCATTATCAAACATATTCCACCATTGATTGAATGTCACATTTACTTACACTCCTCTAGCAAAGAAATATTCAGAAAACATTTATAAAATTCTTAAGGATACTGGTTATCAATCTTCTGAAATCAATTTTGTGGAAAAATCTAGTGGCTCTAGAAAGAAAAATAGAAACAGAAAAAATCATCTGGTATAATCTGCCATTTAATCAGTTAGTTAATTTTAAACTGGGACATAAATTTCTTAAATTAATTGATAAACATTTTCTCAAAGATAACCCTTTAAGCAAAATTTTCAATAGGAATAAACTAAAACTATAGTTGCTATAACAATTTAGAAAAAATAATTAAAAAAATAATTAAATTACATAAAATAACAATAGTAATTCTACGACTAATTTTAATTTGCCTCATAATAAAAACTTTTGTAATTGAAGAAACCCTAACCAATGCCTCTTATCCAATAAGTGTTTAACTAAATCCCTAGTCTATATGTGCTCTTTCTCATCTTACAAAATCCTAGGGTTACTAAAGTTTATATTGGTAATACTATGAACTTTTTTCAAAAGCATTTTTACAATCATCTCTCAGCTTTTACTAATAAGGATAAACAAAATATGACATCACTTTTTAAATTAAAAGAAGAAAATAAAACACCTAAAATTAAATAGAAAATTCTCAAACAAGCTAGAATATCTAGATTGATAAATGAACCATGTTTCCTTTGTCTACAAGAAAAAATGGAAATTATTAAATACATGAAGCGTGAATCAGAAGCATGAAACTATTGTAAATTGTAAACATACATTGTGTCCATGAAGTTTGTGTGCACTTTAAAAAATTTTTAACTTTATTTTTATTTGTGACAGAAATAATTTGTAAAAAGGATTAGAAAGAAGTAAATCTATATTTTTTAAGGTTTTATTGAAATTTTATTTAAGTTTATACATGTCCTCCATCATTAGAAATATGTTTGGCTGCATACACTATTGTTTTCACATAAAAGAAAATCTAATGGAAATACTCCAGCGATGGGAAGAATACATAAAGGATCTCTTTTGCGACAAGAGAGAACAACCGAGAATACACAAAGAGATGGATGGACCGGAAATACTAAAATCCGAAGTGGAAGCTGCAATGGCCAAAATGAAAAGAAACAAAGCACCTGGCCCAGATGGCATAGTGATAGAGCTGCTGACAGCCTTAGAAGAATATGGCATAGAAAGGATTACCGACATAATAAACAAAATTTATAGCAGCGGAATAATACCAGACGACCTATACAAGTCGATATTTATAGCGCTGCCGAAGAAACCTGGTGCAAACGAGTGCGAACTACACAGAACTATCAGCTTAATGAGTTACATTACAAAACTGATTGTCAGAATCCTGATGAATAGAGCGAGAAGCAGAATCAGGCCAGAGATAGGGCAGGAACAGTGCGGGTTCGTCAAGGACACTTGAACAAGGAACGCCATATTCATGATTAGGATGCTCTCTGAAAGGGCATTACAAATGAAGAAAGACTTGTACCTATGCTTCATTGATTACGCGAAAGCATTCGATAAAATACGACACAAAGAATTGATGGAAATGCTAGGCAACCTCGACATTTTCGGCAAAGACATAAGAATAATCAAGAATCTCTACTGACAGCAAACGGCCTGCATACGGACAGGTAACGACCTCAGTAGATACACAAAGATAGAAAAAGGCGTAAGACCAGGATGTGTCTTTTCACCGGATTTGTTCAACCTATACAGCGAGAATATTTTAAGGACCCTAGATGACACACCAGGATTTGTTATTGGAGGCCACAACCTGAACAACATAAGATACGCGGACGATATAGTACTGATTGCAGACACGGAAATGAAACTGCAAGATCTCATACAGAAAATAGCAGTGGAGAGTGACAAGAAGGGACTACAAATAAACTTTAAGAAAACTGAGTGCATGGTCATCAGCAAAAGATACAACCCAAAATGCCAAATACAGGTGGGGGATAACAGAATCAAACAAGTCCAAGAATTTAAGTACCTAGGAAGTGTTCTAACAGGAGATGGAAAGTGCGACACGGAGATCCGAAGGCGAATTGGCATGGCAAAGGACGCGTTCCAGAAGATGAGCAAAATACTAACACACAGGAAGATCTCAATAGAAACGAAGAAAAGAGTGCTAGACTGCTACGTGATGTCAGTTCTTCAATACGGCTGTGAATGCTGGACAATATCATCGAAAATGAGGACAAAACTGGAAGTGGCCGAAATGTGGTTCTACAGAAGGATGCTACGGATATCGTGGACTGAGCATACAAGCAACGACGAAGTGTTAGAAAGAATGGCAACAAAAAGGAAATTGATGCTGAGCATCAGGAAGAGACAACTGAAGTTCCTGGGACATGCAATGAGGAAGGAGAGCCTGGAGAACCTGATACTGACTGGCCAGATAGAAGGAAGGAGAGACAGAGGAAGGCAGCGGATAACATATTTGCAGGGTCTTATCAGGTGGATGACGGAACGGGGGTTGCCAGGAGCAACAGGAGCAAACATACTAAGCGCCACAAGGGATAGTGAGACGTGGAGATCCATGATCGCCTACGTCCTGAAGGGACAGGGCACATAGAAGAAGAAGAAGAATGGAGTCAAATCTGGTGAACATGGAGGCCAATAAAATGGCCCACCCATCTGCTAGGAAATTCCTGATTTAGAAACTGTCTAACACACAGAGCAAAGTGACAACAAGCTCCATCTTGTTGAGACACTGTATTATCTTTCAAGTTTAATTGTTCAAGCTCATTTTTTACAGATTATTTCTATCACAAATACAAATAAAGTTATAATTTTTTAAGTGCACAAGGACTTTATGGACAAAAAAGAATTAACCTTACAATCCTGCTAAAATTTTGAAATCTAAGGTTCGAAATTCCAGCAATTATAAACTTTTTACAATATTAAACTTACTATCTTGATAATTTATTTTAACTATATGATCTTTCTTCTTATGTTATTTTTCTTTATTTTTATCTTTATTTTCTATTACAAATTGTGATCTATTTAATGTTTTAAATTTAACATTTTAAATTTAAAAATATTTTGAACTTTTAAATTTAAAATTTTTAAGGTTAATTCTTTTTTTTACTTCTCCAATTTATTACATTAGCGCTATTAAATTTATATCTTCATGTATTTTTTAAAGGTCTTCAGATATGCACATTTTGCATAATTCCTATGTTTGTGTATGTGATTTTATTATTTCTTTTTTTTAAATGCCAAAATATTTAGTTTTATACAATGTAATGAACAAATGTATCAATCTGCAATTCACTTCTGGCCAAAGTTTGAAATTTCTTTTTCGTTGACACTTCTGGTGTCTCACAAAAACTTTCTTTCCCCTGTGCATTTTCTAAATTTTTCCTCTTTGTTAAGCCCAAATGTCTTGTGACCAATATCTGTATCTATCTATTTTTGCTTCCTACTTAAATTTAGGATCTATATCACTCTGAGTCATTTTCATTTGCTCTTTCCTCTTGTTTCTTTCTTTCTCTCGTTTTCCTCTTTTCTTTTTATTTCCTCTATGCCCTTCCCTTTTGTCTTTCCCTTTTTTAATTCCTTTTTTAGTTTCTCATCTTTTCTACCATCATTATCTCATACAATAAGCTTTCCAAAAAAAAAGGAAGTTTTCTTAAATTTTCTTTTAAAAAATAAAATATATTACAATCATTATCTGCCTGATGAGATATTATTCTTTCAATGTCAAAACAGAATGTACAATTTTGTAGTACATTGTAGTTTTTAGAAGTTCTAAAGTATAATTTTTAATAAACATATATATGAATGTTTATGTAAATGTATATATGTATAAATATAAATGTATATGTACATAGATGTGTACATAAATATGTACATACACATACATATATTTATACCGACATATACATGAATACATGTATGTATAAATATACATGTACATATACATGGATATATACATATATGTATATACATGTATATATACATATACATGTATACATGTATATCTATATATACATGTATATATATATATATATATATATATATACAAGTACATATACATGTATATATACATATATGTATATACATAGGCTGTTAAATATAAGAGACAATGATATATACATGTATATATACATATACATACATGTATATATATATATATATACACACATGCAAACATGTATATATATATATATGCATACATGTGTATAAATATAAATATACATGCATATACATACATGTATATATATATACACATATATAAATACATGTTTATACATACATGTATATATATACATACATTTTTATACATATATGTATATATATATATACATACATGTGTATATATATATATATATACATATACATACATTTCTATACATACATGTAGATATATATATATGTACATATACATGTACATACATGCATACATATATGTCTATACATACATGCATGTATATGTATACATATATATATTTATATATATATGTATGTATATATATATATATATATATACATATATATTGATATTCACATATATATATACATGCACATATACATATATATATATATATATATATTTGTATACATACATGCATACATACATGTGTATATATATATATATATATATATATATTTGCATACCTACATACATACATATTTAAATTTATTTTTTTTAATATTGTTTACATTGCGACATGGAAATTTCTATGTTATCAATATTTTTACCTCGTCAGCAGATAATGTTAGATCATTGTTTTGAAAATGATTTTCATTTGAATATAACAAAACAATATGTTTGTTATTTGTGGATGTTAGAAGACAGAAAAATTTATCTGTGTGTTCAATAAATTTCCTCAATGGGATTTTAGATTTAGAAAAGTGTATATACAAACCATTTAAAAACCAAATACAAATCCTTTACATATTTACCCAAAATCTAACCCTCCTCCTTAAACATGTACCCTCATCCATAGAATACAGAATTAGTAGAAATTCAGCAAATAAGAAGTATTTAATAAGCATAGTCATTTTTATAATACTGCTTTAAACAATAGATTGGTTAATGTAAAGATTTATGTGGATAGTACTAAGAACACTCTGAAAAAATTGATTTTATCAACACACGTCTTCATTAAATAAAGTACAGAAATAGAACATCCCTATCAATATATTATTGATATCTAAAAGAAATAAACACCCATATTAAAATGGAAATTTTTTAAAAAGCTAGAATATGTAAGTCTTGAAACAACCCATGCGACTTGTGTCTATATGAAAAACTATGTATTAAATTTCTTAAGAATAAAAATTTATTTAAAAAAATGTAATAAAATAAATGTTGTACGTAAAAATGCAAAATGTTTATCTTAAAGCATGGTTCAAAAAATTTTTCTTAAAAAACTTGTTAACTTACATATATCTAATAATTTGCTTTATATTATGAAAGAATAATTAAATGGATATTAAAAAATTAAATTGATATTTAAATTTTTAATAATTAAATAGTTATTTATAAAAAAATTTGTATTATGATATTAAAAATTGTATTAGAATATAATAATAATATAATAGATTTTATAAAAATAATAAAATGAATTTTAAAATTCTTAATAATTAAATAGATATTAAAAATTTTATTTACAAATTACGAGTTTTAGGAAAATAAGAACATAATTCATTTTGAATCAAAATAAAAATAGTATAATTACACTCAAAGGTCCCTTTAAGTTAGATCAAAAATATAAAATGTTTTCTTTCTTTTCTTTTTTCTTTTTGAAAAATGATGACACAGAGAAAACTAAAGGAAAAAAATTTTGTAACAATAATGGATAAATCAACAGAAATGGAGTCTAGACAGGGGTTTTGATTGACTGACATTTTCGCTGCTAAGATTGAAAGAAGAAATCATGTATTCCCAAAGAAATATCAACTTTTTTCAAATTTAAAGTTATTCTCTATTCTGATTAGTTCAATTGAACACATACATAAGTTTTTATGTCTTCCCATATGTATAAATAACAAACTTATTTATTCAAATAATTGTGGATCTTTGTCACCAATTTCTTGTGGAGTTGTGGCGAAACTTCGCTGCAAAGTTGTCGTGACCGGTTTGTGCCAGAAGTAAGATACGGAACAAGAAGGTCGGTTCAAAACAGTGTATTAGTATAACAAAGGAGCAAGATATTCAAAAGACGTGTTAATAAATAGTAATATAGAAATAAGTAAATCCGAATGTATGCTGCCTAACTAGAAGCTGTTGTTAACTGCTGTTGTTGACTGCCCTTTAACTGCTCTCTAGAAACCACGCAGGTAATTTTTATATAACAAAAGGAAGGATTCATTCCTCTGAGTCTATAGAAATTTTTTTTTCTTTTATTTTCAAGTTCGCGGTAGACGCTTGACAACTTTTAACTGTATGTGGTCTCAGTATCTTTTTTGCTTCAGATGGACCACTTTTTCTCTAGTGACAGATCTTGCCATTTTACTGGATTTTATCATGGTTGGTTTGCCTAATTTTTTCCATGTCTGCAAGTCAATTATAATCAAGTCAGTCTCCAAATCTAATTGGAATTCAACACTTTTGTTGAACATTTTACAATATTTGTACCAATGTATGGTCCTACATCTGTTACATGGGTTAGGAGGCAATTCATTTTGCTTTTTCTTTACTTTGTAAGTTTTCAGAGAAACAAGCAAAGTTTGTTTATAACATACTTTTTGGACATAAGCAAAATACCAGATTCTTCAATATTTTTAGAATCCTGCTTTATATTGACATAAACTTGGCATTCTTTGATAATTTGCTGAAGGGTTGTATTTGATTCATTTTACAATTTGCTAAGGATTTTTCATCTAATTTCTGCATCTTTTGCTGAAACTAGTCCTTGTATGAATATCAAACATTTCAAGTTGTTTGCACTTAGCTTTGCCAGCCTAAAATCATTGCAGGGTTTGTTAACTTTTGACACAAAAGTGCTATAGTTGTTTGGTTCATTCTTATTTAGATTAAGACATTTCTACCTTTTATGAAAATAAATGTCTTAGGACTGAAAAATTAATTACATTTACCGAAGCAGTGAAATTACTCACTCACTGCTTCATTAAATGTAATTAATGAATTTCGTATGCTCACTTGTGCCCAGTTTTCTCAGAAGACGTAATTGTTTTATCTTTACTCCAGCTCTTACAATCTGTATCATAAATATCCTCATACCTTTTAAAGTAAGACGCAAATGTTATGTCTTCCTTGGGAGCAGATATAAAATTTACTATAGCATTCCAAATTGTGTCTTGTGAAAAAGACGAATTTTCATTTTTACTGGTTACGTTCGGCTTACTAGTTCCAACACTTGCTTTTGAAATTCAAACTGTTTTTCTTGATTTTCCTTCTGCTCTTGAAGGAATAATTTTTCCATTTTTTCTTGTTCAGTCTGGAACTTTACCAGCTGTAATAAAATGTTCTTAAAATCCTCCACTTTATGTTTTTTTCACTTTTTACATCATTAGTTATAAATGCTACCAAAAGTTTATTTTCCATAGTAAGACTTATATTAGTTATAAATGCTAGCAAAAATACTGACAAAAAAAACAATGTCAAAAAGTTACAATACCATCAAGTTGTCAGAAATTAAATAAAATGAATGTTACTTACTTATTGAACAAAACTACATCAGGTGTCCATATATGCTCAGGTCTAATTCGGATACTTTTGATATCTCCATAGTCTTTAACATCCCATTGTAACTGGTAATCAAACCAGTACTAAAAAAAGAGAAAAATTAAAAATGAGTCATCATTTTTTTTTGTTGAATGTTGAAAGAAAAATCATGCTGAAATAACACTGACAAATGAATTCTTTAAACTAAGTTTGAAATCGGAAAATGTTACCAAAACCAAAAACTCTGAAAACATTAGCAAAACCCCAAAAAGAATGGCAACATTAGCAAAATCCACAAATAAGGAGCAAATCGCTTTTCAAATATGTCTGCACATGAAAACATTTGTAATCTTGATAATGTTATATTTTTAGAAATAAATAAAAAATTTTAAAACAGCAGATTTGGCCAAATGGTTAACATTTCAGAAAATGATAGAGATGAATTGAGTTCAAATTTGAGCTGAGGTAGTTAGCATTTACACGAATGCAATTGGAGTCATTGACTTGGAATGAGAAATCAGAGACAAGTCTGAATTCCAGTCGAATTTATTGCTTCCACTTACACACAAATACTCTTGGGTAAAGTATGAATCCATCTTATATTCCTTCAACTATGGGTTAAATAGCAGGACAGATTGGTTTCTATAGCTTTGGTCGGCAACCAGTCTACCTCAGAAAGAAATGGCAACCTACTTTGGAAAAATCTTCTGCTTAGTTAGTCATGAATCAAAGAGACATGATCACCCAAGCATGTATCACATGTGACAATTGAGAAAATATGAAATCTTGGCATAAACTCAGAATCCACCTCATTGCATATACACACACCCTGAGAGAACACCTGTACTGTGTAACGAATACATTTGCAATGATCCAGTGCGTAGACAGGGTCACATGCAAGTCTTGTGCTTTTTTTTGACAAATTACATGCCTGTCAGCTACCAAACAGTTACAATTTGGCTCCATGCAACTTCTGATTTTTTTTCAAAATTAGCATCCCTGTTGAGACTAAAGCCCCCCAGATAATATTAAATAGAATATATGGAGGCAGATGACAAATTTCCTGAAAATAAAACCAAAACAAACTGTTATAAAAAACAACAGAGATAATGAAATTAATATATAAACTCCCAAGGGAAATACTTTGATGTGGACTAGATAGGCTGTTTTTTAATTTGACAGGGATTCTTTAAAGTAGCATCTTTCTGGAATTTTTAGAATATAACCTTTATCTCAATTGCTGAATCTTATCTTGAATCATCATCATCATCATCCTGCAGCCTCGGCCAAGATAGAACTCACTACACCCTTCCAGCATTCCCTATTTGTCATAGCTCTTGTAAGGTCTTCTTTGGCGGTAGATGTATCTCTATGCATCCTGTCTGGAAAGGTTAACTTACAAGATCGATCTTGAATAAGAAAAGTAAAACTGATTGAAAAGATTATATCGACTTGTGAATGCAACAAGTGGAGATGGAGAAAGAGGCACTACAACTTGATATTCTACATGTTTCATATGTGTAAAGGCGATGAACATAAAAATATGCTTGTTTTGTTGCTTACATCTTTGCTTTGGACTAAAGAAAATATGGAAAAATGAAAATACTTTATCTCCAATTTTTACACAGTACAAGAAGGCTGAAAACATATTAGCCAAAATATATTTGATTGAAAACAGATGAAGAATCTTTGATTTCAAACAAAGCTCAAACCCCACTGAGGTTAGTTTCTTTGATTTTTCACAATCTTTCTTGATCTTCATTAATTCTGATCCACATATGGTTTAGTCAATATCACTTTTTTATTTTTATGTTTACACTCCCACAAAAGTACTTAAAAATGCTTCATTCTCCCTCCAAATGAATTGTAATTTTTGTAATATACTGTGATTCTGTCACAATCTACAGTTTTCCGTAGAGCATCTATTTGTTCGATGCTTCTACCACTGAGCATCCTTTTATATGTTTCATGAAGCCCATCACTCATCATGCCCGTTAAAGTCAAGATTTCAACATTGTAGAGCAGCACACTTTCCACTGTGGCTGGAAAGAAACTTATTTTCAGATGATTTTTGTCATTTGCTATCCCCAGCTTTGCCCAAATCTGATTCCATTGTCCCTTCCACCTTCCTGAATCCAAGGAACTTGCTTCACCTTATTACATTCTGAGATGATCATTTAATGCTTTATTTGATTGTATAACAATCAGTTTTCTTGAGATTTTACATTTTTCCAAAACTTTTGCTTTGAGGGATGAAAATTTCATTCTTATTCCGAAAAGTCTTTCAGTAAAAATCTGCAACAAAATCACAGGAAACAGTTGCAAAATCATAAAAATTGAAATTAAAATTATTCTATACTAAATTTTACTATAAGGTCTGCACCACAATCAAATAAATAGACAATGTTATATGAAAATATCAACTAGCAATGATTACAAATTAAAAGCCAAGCATATTTTACATGTTACCAGCCAAGTTTGAAAAAGATCAGATCTCATTAGAGATTCAGTAACTTTTCGAAATCATTACTTTGATTATTACAACAGTAGTTTAAATCATTTTAGTTTTCCTGAAATTTCAATTTGTTCCAACTGTGAAAATGTCAAGATTGTACCCAAAATTCCTAAATGATTCATTCAGTTTGATAAAAGGAATTTGGACACTTAAACCATTTATTGCATTAAAATAAAAGAGCCTCATCACTTACAATTGAGACTTAAACAGACAACACACACAGCAAAATTTAAATTTTATCACTGATTTTTTTATAGGTTATTTCAAAGTTGATATTACAACATAATTCAATCAACAGGTATTTGCTTAGTTGTTACACAAATATGAAAAAAAAACAACTTAAAATAAATATTGTTGATTGATATTCTTAAGTCCTTTTGGATCACAGTCTAGCTTGGAAAACTGTGAAGGAATAAGATAGCTGCTTGCTATCAAAGATTGTCACCACCATGACTGACAATTACAACCAGTCTCTATAACTCAACTAATTTTCGAGACTTTTCTCAACTGCAATTGTCTGATTTTTTTTTTTCATATCACCCCGAGCAAGGCGGTAATGCCACTGATGTGAAGGGGGCTATGTAAGAGTAAAAAGATTGGAAAAGAGAAAGCCGGAAACCACATGCTAAACAGGGAACAAGGGATGAGCCTCTTCACCTGTTCTTGCTAATCACTGCAAAAGATTATGACATGGGAAAAAAAAATCACCAAATAACTGATTAAAATGATTTCAAAGGAAGAGTAAAAATTAATATCTGGTTAATGTCCATGGACGTGAGTTGTGGTGCAGTAGATATTGACTCGGAACGAGGAATTGGGGTGCCGAGTTCAAATTCTATTTGAATTTCTTGCATTCACTTATGCACACATACCCTTGAGAAAGGTATTAATCCATCTCTTCCCTCCAATTATGGGTTAAATAATAAGACAGATTGGGTTCTTTCACCTTGTCTCGCAACCAGTCTACCACAGAAAGCAGTGGCAACCTACTGCGGGATAATCTTCTGCCCAGTCAGTCATGTCTCTTTCAAGACATGAGCACCTAAAGTGGGTATTACATATGGCAATTAACTGACTGAATATAATAGTAGAAAACATGATGAAGGCTTCCACTGAACATAAAGTGGGGGATCAGTTGTATATTATAATGAAATAATAAACTGATCCCCTACTAATTATTACTTAATAATATAATACATCTCTTCCCTCTCTAGCCAGCCAGGAGTCAAATAATAGGATAGATTGACTTCTATAGCCTTGACTGACAATGAGTCTATCACAGACAGCAATGGCAACCTACTGCGAGATAATCTTCTGCCCAGTCAGTCATGACTCTTTTGAGACATGATCACCCAAAGCATGTATCACGTATGGCACTTAACTAACTGAATGTCTGCTACTACAAGTGTGTTGCCTGAATGAAAAAAAGAAATGATATAAAGATACTAGATGAGGGGGGAGGGTTTATATGAAGAGTGTGTGAGAGGGATTAGGTGCAAGAACAAGTTCCTCACAAGCATATCTAGTCAGGAGCACCTGCTATCCACCTAAGTGTCCTTGACAAAATCCAACAGAGAATCTGTAATGTGATCGATACCGACTTGGCAGCTCAGATACAGTCACTTTGTCACTGGCTTCCCTGTGTCTCTTCTACAAATACTTTCACGACTTCTGCTTCAATGAACTTAGCTCACTGGTGCCTCCTATATATGAATTTACTCGAACAACAAGATTAGCAACTAGATCCCACCGTTTTACTGTGTAACCAATAAAATGTAAATGCAAATTCTACTCCAGCAGCTTTTTTTCTCGCACTTCCCACATGTAAAATTCCCTTCCATTTACTTGCTTCCTCGTCAGCTCCAATCTCCAAAAATTTAAATGTTAAGTCAATAGTCATCTCCTATCTGACTAACCTGTGTCCTCTCTCTCTCATTCTCCTTTCTTTATCCACTCCACTCTCATCAGTATTCACATCCTTCTCTTACCCACTTCCTGACACCCTATATAACCTGTCACTCTTTCTTATATATGCCTCCTATGTAACCCCCTGCAATACTGGCAATAAAATGCCTTGCTTGGGGTGATATAATTATAAAAAAAAAAAAAAGCAGTTTCTCGTTTCCCAATAAGTGAAGAATAGAAGCCAAAGTAACATTAGTTGTTCAGGGAGTGAAGGTGTTGCATACCAAGAATTCCAAGCATGTCTGGACCACTGCAGTGGAGCAGCCTGCAGAAGCCAACATAGTCGTGCCCACCCCTTCCCCCTAACAAAACTTCCCAAGCCAACTTTTTTTCTCGTAGTAATTACCTTCTGTGTAGCTTCAGCACTAGCAGAGCGTGAACATCATTAGTATAGTTTTTGGTGATGAGAGGCTATGGTTAAAAATGATGATGGTAGAGAGAAGCGAGATATTTGGAGTGTCATCATAGCTGGGTGGGGTTATGAAAAACCAATAGCAGGCTTCAGAACTATCTGATCTACCCTAAGACTTTGCAAACAAACACACAAAGGAATGGCATTTACAAACAAGCAAGAGCAGCAAGCAACAACTGGGGATATGCAACATGTATGATGCTGGGCCACACCCTTAGTAAGTAGGAAATAGAAGGAATATTTGCCATCCGTAAGAAGCGGGTATAGCAGACTGCTAGTTCTTAGAAAAAAGAAAGTATGATAGAAGGAAAAGAAAAGGATGTAATGATAGGGGGAAAAGAGAAATGAAAGAAGAAAGAGGAAAAGAGAAAAATAAGCAAAGTTAAAGCAAAAGAGAGAGAGAAAAAGAAAGAGAGAAAAAAGAGAGAGAGAAAGAAAAAGAGAGAGAGAGAGAGAAAAGGAGAGAAAGAGAGAAAAAGAAAGAGAGTGAGAAAGAGAGAGAAAGAGAGAAAAAGAAAGAGAGAGAAAAAGAGAGAGAAACAGAAAGAAAGAGAGTGAGAAAAAGAGGGAGAGAAAGAGAGGGAGATAAAAAGATAGAGAGAGAGAGAGACATAAAAAAAACTGAAGTAAATTCATTCATTCATTCTGTTAACATAAACTTCTAATTAATATTAACTTAGCATTAATTATAAATATAATTATATATTAAATATAATTTTTCTTTTTTTTCCTTACAAATGTTTACATTGAAATAATTTGCAGTAATCCATACATTTTTCATGCTTTTCAGATTTATTGAATATGGGCCGAATCATTCTTCAGTCTCTCAATGAGTCAGTGTGAAAAACCAGAAAGGACGAACATGACTCATCACAATTTCACTCAAGATTCACCATCAAACAACAAAATACAAATCTAACAGAATTTGGTAGAAAATTTAAAAAAAGATAAAAAATATTTTACAAGATTTAATGCTTGTTAAGTTAAAGATTTATTTGATCATTTTTATTAGTTGACAGTCAGTGGACGCTAAGTTGTAAGCTGTTGCCAATGTGGTGTAGCTTGATATCTAGAATAGGTAAAATATTGTTTTCTTCCATTTTGTATATAAATTCTATTGTATATTTGATTTGATTTAGTTTATCTACAAGATCAGATAATTCAGTATCACGGTGATATATTAATAGAGTATCAATAATAATTTTGGAAGTATGTTGTTCAGTTAAAATATCCAGATTCATGAAATTCTAAGAAAATACATGAACCATCACTCCACTAAGAGTCAATCCCATTCATAATCCAAATTTTTGTTTATAAAAATTATTAAATGTGAAATAGAATTGACTGATGATGAGACTGCAAATTTTTATTATTTTAAGAAGAGGTTGATTTTTGATGTGCATTGTGGTACAGTGGATATCAACTCGGATTAAGAAATTGAGGAGCCGAGTTCGAATTCCAGCTGAATTTGTTGCATTCATTTCCATACAAATCCCTTGGGAAAGGTATTAATCTGCTTATTCCTTCCAGTTATGGATTAAATAACAGGACAGATTAGGTTCTATAGCTGGCTGGCAACCAGTCTACTGCAGAAAGCAGTGGCAACCTAGTGTGGGATAATCTTCTATCCGGTCAGTCATGTCTTTTTCAAGACAAGATCGCCCAAGTGTGTATCATGTATGGTACTTAACTGACTGACTGATCTTTGTGTTAGAAGTTTTCTCAAGAGATTTAAGCATTTTTCAACTGGGATTTTAGTAAAATGTTATTTCATATCTAGACTGGCTATAAGTTTGTCAATCATATTTATTTTTCTTAGTTTTTCAACTAGACTGCTGAAATTTTTTATGTGATGGACGGATCGTTTCAAAAAAGAGGAGTTAAAATTTTTGTTATAGCTTTAGCCGGTTTGTGGAGGAGACTCTGCTTATTCCTGAAATAATGTAATGCCTGTTTTAGGGTTTTAGAGAAATCAGAAAGTTTGGATATTCTAGGATGTTATTCTATTAGTCTATACCATTATTTGAATTTATTTGTAATTAATTTCCTAATCACTTTGTTAAATTTTTGTGTTTCAGTAACTATTTTTTGTTTGTTTATTGTTCATATATGCGTTGGTATTTTTTAGCAGGAAATTGATTTTCTCATCATATGTGTTCTTATTCATTATGACAATACCACTTCCCTTACCTGAGGGTGAAATTTAGATTTCCTTATTTGTTGCTAGGTTATTTATTGCCCATAAGTGTTTCTGTGGCAACGTGTTTTTGTTATTGGCTTCTAAGTTTATATATATATATATATATATATATATATATATATGTAATATGGCCCTAAGTGATAGATATTAAATGTTAAATCAGACATATGATCAATTTATTAAGGAATATGCTTTCTTTGTTTCCTCTTCTCTTCTTACTTTTTATTTTATGTCTAGACAGCTAACAACTGTCTCAACTTACAAATGGTGGGAAGAAATCTGGGTCACTTGACAACTAGACACGATTGACCACTTAAGGGAGTAAGAAAAAGTTAGTCACCCAAGCTTGTGTGATATGTACCACGACGTCTTCGTATTTTTAAATTGTAATTTCAGTTTCCCTGATAATCTCTGACCATGAAGGATTGGCTATAAAACTGATTCTCATCATGTTTGCCTGACAGATGTGATTAGGAACTTTTTCTATTATTTGTTGTGCAAGAAATAAGGAAGCATACCATTCTTAAGAATACTGGATTTATTCAACTACTACATGTGTAGTGAATAAAAAAAATATTATTCCCAAAGATTGTGGATTTATTTGACTTTTTAATGTATAGAGAATAAAGAAATATTATACACAGAGAAATCATCCCATCTTCATCTTGGATGTAATTTGATTGCAAGAGGGGAAATGAAATACAAGCACTATTCCGAATATTGCAGAAAGAACTACTGACTTTGATTTGGACATTTTAAAGTGATTCTGTTTATTTGCCATTAAAAACATTTGAACTTACAAATTTATGAAATTTGGATATTTACCCTGCTCTCCCACTGGAGCGATATGTGACACAAGAACTTTTTTAAGGTGAGGACTTGACTGCGTACAGACGGATATAGGAACAAAAATTCCCCAGTCCCCTCAACCATCGGTTGAGCTGGTCCCGGTGATGAGCACCTGGTCCACCCCTCTGCTGCAATGGGGTGGTGCAGCCGCAGGACACTGTTCCCCAGGACCAGGCATCTGTTCAGTGTAATTTTTCTCAGTTGCAACCCTGCCCTCGCGGATGGAGCTATAACTGAGCTGCACTCTGTTTTCAAGGACAGAGACACAACTGCAAATTCATGAAATATAAATGATTAACTAAAACCCAGTATCAGATAAGTGTCATCAATAGGAGTAGATAGATCACACCATCGCCCGGTCCATACTCCTCCCATGTCTATTGAACTGGAGTAGAGGCTTGCCCCTTGTTTCCTGTTTAGAATGTGGTTTCTGGCTTTCTCTTCTCTCTCTTCAGACCTTGGTATTGGTGCTTCCGTGAGTTTCATGCGATCTGGCCGGTTGGTAGCAACAGCTCATCACTGTGAGGGTACCAGGTTGGCAGTTTCCTGGTTGCTGCTTCCGACTGGTAGTTAAGAGCCCTAACTCTTGCGTAGCATCAAGAGCAGCTGCTCTGATGAACAGTTGTATAATATCAGGGTTCTTGTAGTGCCATGTCGCGCATGGATAGGTGTCCCTGCAAGCGCTTTCAATGGGCAACTCCGAGGCCACACCTTGTTGCAGCCCTAACCAGTTTCCCTCCCAGCACAGATCGTGGATGATGACCACCTGTATCCTCTACCCTAGGTCCCTTTCTATGAACAAAAACATGACGAAACAAATCAGAAACGACCCTAAACCAGTTAAATTCAAACCACCTAAACCCATTAACCTTTCTTTCACTAATATCCGGGGCATTCATACTAACTTTCCTAATGTAGAAGCGTTCCTGCATGAAAAGTCCCCTGACATCCTTGTGTCCTGCAAAATTAACCTCAACTCAACTATTCCCTACTCTGACCTCTCTATCCCTGGTTATCTTCCCCTCTTAAGGAAGGATTCCACTGTCCACATGCATGGGCTGGGTGTCTACGTCAGCGAACACCTCCCCATAGCTAGGGTGACTTCACTCGAAACTACTGACCACCAATACATGTCTCCGCCTGTCTCTCCTCAGTTTGGTTAGTTACCTATTCTTTCTTTACCATTCTCCCTCTTCTCCTGACTGCTCCCTACTAGATAGCATTGCTGACAACATAGATAAGGCTATCTCCTATCACCCATTTGCCCACATATTTGTATTTGGAGACCTCAATGCCCATCACTCTGAGTGGCTTAAAAATGCCGTTACTGATCCAGCGGGTATTCACACCATGAACTTTGCTATTTCCCAATCCCTTACGCAAGTGGTGGACTTCCCCACTCGCTTCCCAAGCACTCCCTCGGGTCATTCCTCACTACTAGATATATGTTTCACCTCTGTCAAGTCTCACAGCTTTGCCCTCTCGGCAACTCCAACCATGCTGTAGTCTCTCTCCAATCTCACTCCCGCCCAGGAGCCCCCTACCTATAAAACCTCTTACCTCTACCAAAAAGCTGACTGGGATTCCTTTCGCGATTTCCTCTGTGATGTCCCTTAGGGAAAAGTGTTTGACCTATCAAATGATGACTGTGCCGCTAAGGTCTCATCATGGGTGAAAGCTGGCCTTGATGCCTTCATACCCACCAGGAAGTATTGCTTAAAACCTCATTCCTCTCCGTGGTTCTCTCTGGCTTGCTCAGTCGCCATTGCCCACAGGAACCATTACTTCCGTCTATTCCGGAGACAGTCACCTGATCATAATAGGCACCTGTTCATATCTGCTCACAATGAGTGCAAGAGAACCCTAAATGACGCCAAATGGTTGTTTGCTGAGAGAATGCAACAGCACATAGCTGACCGCAAGTTCGGCTCCAAGGACTATTGGAGGATTTGCAAACAAGTGCTCAACAATAGGAAATCCTCAATGCCTCCTTTAATCCATTAATTTGAGGTTCTCACATCATCTGCGGACGAAGCTGAGTGCTTTGCTCGCAGATTCTCATCCAACTCCACATTTGACTCGTCCGGAATACACCCACCCGACTTCCCTATTAGAACTGAGGCCAAACTGCATGACGTATATATTACCCCGACAGTAGTATCCCGAGTAATTTCAAAACTCGACCCCCATAAGGCGAGTGGAGACGATTGAATCCCGGTGATAGTCCTTAAGAGGTGTGCTCCTGAACTTTCCCCTGTCCTCTCTAAACTGTTTAACTACTGCCTTTATGCTTCCTGCTTTCCTGCATGCTGGAAGTTCTCTTCAGTCATTCCTGTATTTAAGAATTGTGGTGAACCCTCGGACCCATCCAACTATCGCCCTATCAGTCTTCTACCAATATTCGGGAAAGTATTCGAGGCCATAATCAATGCTGAAATAGTTCATCATCTCACTGCCCACAAACTCTTCTCTGACAGGCAATATGGCTTCCGTTTTGCCAGGTCCACAGCCGACTTGCTAACAACCGTAACAGAGTACATGCTACAGGCCCTTGATGAGTCTGACAAGGCTTGCGCAGTTGCTCTGGATATCTCCAAGGCTTTCGACAGGGTTTGGCACTCTGGCCTCCTATGCAAGCTACGAGGTTACGGTATTACCGGTTGCCTGCTTGACCTAATCCAATCTTTTTTTAAATAACCGCAAAATGAAGGTTGTTTTGAATGGGTGTGCCTCTTCATCTTACAGCACAAATGCTGGTGTCCCACAGGGCTTTATCCTGGGCCAGATGCTCTTCCTTATTTTCATCAATGACCTCCCAGATGAGATCAAGTCCCAAGTAGGCATCTACGCAGATGACACTACAATATACTCCCACAAGTGTAAGAAACCTGTCGTGGCGGACAAGCATAATCTCGCTGCTGACCTTGAATGGGATCTACACTCTGTGGTGAACTGGGGCAAGAAGTGGCTTGTCAACTTCAATTTGTCTAAGACCAAGCTGTTGTCTGTCAACCATTACAGGCCTCTCCTGCCTCCCATAAGCATGGACCAAGTGATTCAGCCTGAGAGCAATACACTATGCCTCCTCGGCCTTACCCTGTCCTCAGACCTCAAATGGAACCATTATATTGAATCCATAGCAAAATCTACTGCTAAGAAGGTTACGTCACTATGTCGATTCAGGATGTTTTTTTCCACCTGAATCCATCCTGCATATATACAAGTCAACCATCCATCTGTGCATGGAGTACTGCTGCCATTTATGGTCAGGCACCCCTACCGTTCTCCTCAGTGTTCTTGACAGGATCCAAAGGAAAGTCTGTAATGTGATAGGTATGATCTGGTGGCTCAACTGCAGCCACTTCCCCACCGTTGAAATGTGGCCTCCCTTTGTCTGTTCTATAAATATTTTCATGGCTTCTGCTCGGACGAACTTAAGTCACTGGTGCCTCCTCAACAGGTGTTTACTCGTGCAACAAGACTGGCAACTGGGTCCCACCCATTCACAATCAGGTTAGCCAAATGCAGACGACAATTCTACTCCTGCAGCTTCTCTCGCACTTCCCACCTGTGGAACTCGCTCCCATATTCTTGCTTTCCTGGCAGCTACAACCTCCAGAAATTTAAATGCAAAGTCAATACTCATCTACTAACCACTGGACTCTAGCTCTCTCCCCACCCCTGTATAACCTTCCCTTTCTCTCCACCTATGTATCTGTCATCACACCTGCATTCTCAGCTTTCTATTGCTCCTTTCTAACTAGTTTGTACTCCTCACTCTTTTTTAATTAATCTTTTTACAGTTATGTAGCCCCCCGCACATCAGTGGCATTTCTGCCTTGCTCGGGGTGAAATGATTAAAATAAAAAAAAAAAAAAATTTATTGAGTTTACATCTGTTGTCCCATACTTTTTATATATTTTGTTGTTTTTCTCTTCTTCTAAGTGCCCTTTTTCTTCAGGACATAGGCGATCATGGCTTCCCACGTCTCCCTATCCCTGGTGGCTCTTAGCACGCCTTCTCCTGTTGCACCATGCAACCCTCGTTCCATCATCCACCTGATTAGGTCCTTTAACTATGTTATCTGCTTCTTTCCTCTGTCTCTTTTCCCCTCTATCTGGCCTGTTAGTATCAGGTTCTCCAAGCCCTCCTTCTTCATTGCATGTCCCAGGAACTTCAGCTGTCTCTTCCTGATGCTCAGTATTAATTCCCTTTTTGTTTTCATAATTGTTTACAAAACATTCATCTTGTTTTTTGTTTGTTGTGTATTCCTGTCTGAGTGAACACGTGTATTTTAACCTAGAGTTACAAATTCATAACATATAAAACTGGGAGCAAGATTGCTCAGTTAGAATTATACGTATGTTCATGTGCCAGTGAGCAGGGAACCAAGATGCCTGCAACAGAATGTTTCTTGAAGATACCTTAGACTTAAAAAATGATCATACACTGGAAATTGGCAATAATTTAGAATTAGATGTAAGGAAGTCTATGCAAAGAACACACCTAGTTAGGCTAATTATAGATGATATGGTAGATACTGATGTCTCCAACGAGGACACGTTAAGTCAGCTACTGGTAGGCATACAAGAGATATCCGCTGCACAACTTGAACATGGAATTTACAGGAGTTTGTGTTTGTTGATCATGCATGCCTATTTGAGAAAACTCATCTTTTCTTTTCCTGAACTTGGGTTTCATACCTCTATTTGTTGCAAATTCCTAACAATAAATTCCTAACAATATATTTTATTAAAATACTTTAATCCAAATGGAAAAGTAGAAAGGCAAATCCCAAAAATCTGATCCTAATATTAAATTTTAATATTAAAAAATGATACAGGAGGAGAGCTCAATGTAATTAAAATTACAGAGCTAATATAAAATAAATATTCAATATTCAAATAAAATACGAGAGAATAAAAAATAAAATATAAAAAATAAAAAATAAAAATAAAAAAGGAGAGAATAAAAAATAAAAAAAATTTTATTCTCTCATTTTTTATTCTTATTTTTATTTCCATTTTGAAATATTACCGTTGCTGAGGAGATGTTAAACCCCTTTAGGGATTTCATGTTGAAATGTTCATTCAACAATTTTGAATATTGAAAATTTGTTTTATTTTATATATATATATATATATATATATATATATATATATATGGTGTTACAGCAAAATATGACACTTGACAAAAAGAAAATGAAATAGGCAATAAAAATATTGTATATGCAGTGACCCGACAGTTTATTTTGCAACAGTTAGAGTTACATACTATATTATTTTTCAATGTAACCACTGCTGCCAGCGACAACCATCTCAAGGTAGGTATGAATTGAGTCACATGCTTTGGCAATCATGTCCTTGTCTATAGTGGCGAATGCCTCCACAATGGCAACTATTATATATTTATTATAAATTATACTTTAGAATACATACAAATAACTACAAAATTGCACATTTTGTTTTGACATTGAAAGAACAATGTCTCATCAGGTAGTTCAAAAAGTGCAATTTTGTAGTAGATTGTAATTTGTACATGTTTTAAAGAATAATTTATAATAAATATTCATTGCTCTATTTTTATATTGAGCACTGTTTTAAAATAAAGTTTTGAACGTTGCAAATATTTTCTTCATTTTTTATTTATTTGTTCAATTAATTATATATATACACACACACACACGTATATATATATATATATACAGAGAGAGAGAAAGTAAGTGGTTTATCGCACATGTAACATATTGTATATAATCCTGCATAATTTGAACCAAATTATTTTCTTGTGTGTGTGTGTATATGTGTGTGTGTGTGAGAGACATAATGAAGTTCTTGCTTTATTTTTTAATTGTGAATTTTCAGAAAATATAAAATTATCCTAAAGTAATCAGAGTCAATATGAATAATCACATTTCTGATTATTCTACAAAGATGTTGAGAGAAATGTAAATAAATCATCCAAATAAATGTGAAAATTTAAGCTTAAGTGAATTTTTAATGACATATCAACTCTTTAGAATCATTTGATGCCAAAACATATTTATTTTGGTTTATATTTAGAAACAAAATGGTCCATCTTTGTTTTGTTTATTTTCAATATTTTGGGATATAATCCAACTGATTTCAGGAATGTTATAATTTTATTTATTTTAATATTTTTGAATATTTTTTAGGCTATTTGCCTTGAAGAAAATTGTGTCTTTTCAAGTAAAGATCAATGTATTCAATTAGAAAATATTTTACCATATATTGGGTTTGGCATGTAGGACACCATGGCGGTGCTTCTTGTTGCAGTAAGAATGCATAATCTTAGCATGACATATTTGTAGTTGTATTATAGTAAGCTCTTAACTTGAGGATTTTCTATAATGGCAGGGATTTTTCCTGAGGATTGGTAAGATTGTATTTAGATGTTCCATTGTTAGTGCCATTGATTTTGCAGGTTTCTTAATTAATGGTTTTAGGTCAGTCTGAGATTTGGTAGTTTTCATGAATTAATCTTAATGCCAGTTTAGCATCTTTGTCCTTTCTATTATTATTTCTATTTATTATATTATTTAATTCTTAAATGGCTAAAAATCTCAATGAACAGAAATTTTTGTAAAAGTACAGATAACATGTATTTTTTCCAATATTTTAGATATGAAAGGGTTTTCCAGCTTTTTTTAATTGCTGCATTATTAAAAATAACTGCACATCTTACTCTTTTCCTTTTATAGTAATGTTCAGGCTATACTCAGGTAGAGGGTTACATTAGGAGACAGTTTTTACAGATAGGAAGGGAAGATAACAGTTAACCCTAAACTTGAATAGGTTAAGATTGTACTGACTGGGGAAGCATCTTCTTGGAAGTCAGTTCAACAAGGCAGGAAGAAGCTGTACAAGTGGAATTTACTTCACACCAATAAAATATGGAGAAAATGTGAGTGTAATATAATACAATGCAAGGAGGCATGACGGGTCCTTACAATTAGAACTGATAAAACCAAGGAAGGTATTTTTTCCAAGCACTTTCCAGGAAAAGGAGAGAGGGAGAGAGAGAGAAATAGAATTTGTCACCCACAAGGACTCGGAGACATTTTTGGGTGATCAAGTCTGTAAATTCTAGTCTGGGCAGCTACCACCCAAAATATGACCAGTATTCCACTTTTGACCTGATCTGGTTCTTATAAAGAAAGAGCCAACCATTTTACCTACATTTATAATATTGGCTCATGTATATGAGTTCTGCTTGAAGTAAAGTGTGAGTTTATGTTCTAGTAGTCACCCTAATGTCTCTCTGAGGGGACATCACTTCATCCTGACTGGGAGTATATGCAGGATCTGATAAACAGTGATGGAATGTAACTAGTTTGAGGGTTTTGAGACATTGAATATAGCCAGCCATTTTTCTTCTCATTGAGAAGACTGTGCTAGATCAGTAGTGAGATCAGTTGCCAATCTTTGATCATTACCAGTTTTAGACATGCAACAGTATATATATATGAATTTTTAGTTTTTAATATTATTATTTTTTAATAGATTTTGAGTAGAAAGTCTGTTTATATATATATATATTAGAAATTCACAGGAAATTAATTCGACCACAATTTCAATTTAAAAAATGCCACACTAATAAAAAGATTAAGCAATTTGTTCAGAATTAAAGTTCTTGAGAGTACAATCAAAATATCAATTTGTGCCTCGGATTTTTCCCAATCTCACCTTTGCTTATGAAAATTATACTAAAACAGACTAACATACAAAATAAAAAGTCCAAGGAAAATGGTTGAATTTCCTTTATTTTAACATCTCGTGACATTGCACTACACATGAAGAAGTTCTAAAACTAAAATATTCTGTTAATCTTTTTGAATGATTTGAGAGCATTTTTATAGTTGCCAACACTGTTTATGGATACATAATTTGGAATAAAGCTCATTTCATCTTTTTGCCTTTTGTCCATCACAGGACAAAACGCGTAGGCGAGTTAAATACAGTTTTCCTCTTGTCTTCTTTTTATTTAACCATCCTGTCCTTTATCTCAGATCATAACTGAGTATATTTATATATATACATATATATATATATTACAAATTATGTTTTAGAACATGTACATTATTTTTTAATATATGTCCTCTACAATCATATGTTTGTTTCAATGTTGGGTGTCCAAAATTTCTTCGTTCTGTACCCACTCGGTTATATATATATATATATAGTTAAACAGTACATTATAATTTCCACTTGCCTTTCATTTCACTTTTTTTTTGTAAAATGTTTCAATTCTTGTGATTTTTGCATAAGTTTGTGAGTTAGCAGCAGTTTCTCTAAATTTCCTTGTTTCTGAAAAGGTGATATTTTGTGTGATTTTGGTTTTAATTATTTCCTTCTCTCATGTCCTGCATTCTCTTGTGCCTGCCTTATGGTTTCTATTGAAGTTGATGCATTTTAGGTTGTCCTTGTATGTTGATTCTTCATGTTCTGGTTTAAATATATCTGACACAAGTTAGTTTCCCTGTACAATATTCTTTTAAACATCTATATCTCTGACAACTATGGACCTTTTGGGTGATCAAAATTTATTTTCCCACCTTGGTTATGATTAGCATTTGAAGTCGTATTTGGTTGAATGTTAGGAAATATGTATTTGTTTATTATTTAATCTTGTTTTTTTATGCTTAATCTTTGTAAATTTATTACATTTTGTTTTTTGAGTTCATTTGTTATTTCTGACATAATACAGAGATTTAGTTTTTTTATTTTTGCACCATTCATTTGGAGGTGTTTAAGCAACTTTTGTTGATGGAATTTTTTCATTCTTAAGAGTAGTTTTTCATGATTCTTACTTGTTATTTCTAAATGGATAGTTTCGTTTTTAGGTCATTAACTGATCTGGGATTTATTATGGAAAAATGACATGAATTATAAAGAGAGACAACTTGGTCTTCTCTTTAGATTCCAGTATGACAAATTTAGAGTAGATCCCATTAGATCTGGCTAGATTCAGAACAAGGAATTTTTCTTTGGATTTTTATTTTTTTGTTGACATAAAATTATATTATTATTTTTATTCAATGTGCTCCCTACACACTTCAGATTGCTTCAAAGGGCAAAATGCTAAGGAGGAAGCCTAGCAGACCAGGGATACTTCTTCAGTATACTTGCAATGGAGGAAGAAATCAGATATTTGAAATCCCAATGTTTTTGTACCCAAGATTATTTACTTTGGGAAAATACAAAAATGTTGGTCCCTCCCACCCAGCATGATTAGCCCTATATCCACTCCCTTCTGATTCAGGTTTTTAGAAATGCCCGAATGAGGGCTTGAAAATAATTAAATCTGAAAGGTACATTTATGATTTAGAGAATTTTATTTAAGTCTTTCAAAATTTAATTATTGTCCTTAGTTAATTTTTATTTACATCCAACTTTAATGCAAGATAGTACAGCAATGGAAATGAGAGAAAAAGAATTTTATTCTTGACAGAAAGAAGAACTGATTTCCACTATCATAAAAAAAGACATAGGTATTAAAAAAAAACAAAATAAAAACTTTTCTAAGCATTTTTTTTATTGATATAAGCAACCTGGCAACCCTGTTTTTATCTCATGTAAAAATGAAAGATTTTATAAATAAATTGGATGGCAGACATGTACAACTGCCCCCCCATACACACACCTGTAATTTTTTTTGCTTTTCATTTTTGTTTACTTGTTTTAGTACAGTCTTATTGATTAGACCCTAAACTTTCAGATTAGTAAAAGAATTTGGAAAAAATTCAATATTTAAAGATTTTTAGGGGGTGCTCAGTTTCTCATACAACGTTCTAGTAAATCGATCCCCCATACAAGAAAAACATATTGAAAAGCAAAAAAACACATATTGAAAATGCACATTGAAAAGCAAAAAAATTACTGGCTGGGTGCCATACATACAGGTTTACCAATTGGATTTGTTCTAATATTGTCTTCTAGAAGAAGAAGAATTTCTGCCCCAGTTCCTAATATCAGTTCAGGTAATGGTACAAAGACTTATATTTTTATATTTGATGATTTAATCACATAATTAAATAGTGTTTTTTGTTCAGCTATCATCAAACATTGACCACTTCATATTTTACTTTATTCACTTCCTTAAGAAGAACAGTTTACAAATTGCAGGAGGTTATGGTCCTGTCATCAGACAAGGAAGGCTGAACATTTGACAACAACTGAGAACAAATTACGTAGAAACTCAAAAAGACTCAATCGAAAATAAAATCAGTAATTTTCAAAAACATTTTTAAAGATGTTCAACTTAGAAACTCAAAATATATTATTCAATAAAAACTGACCTCATTTTTTGAGGACAGCCTTGATGGAGATTCAAAAGCAACTGTTGTTCAGATCATGTTGGCCATCAATTCCACACAACATACTTCATTGTGTCATTGGTGATATCAGAGTGGCTGGTTGATCTCTATCTCAACAATTTTTACTGTCCAAATTTTTACTGTTAAATTTAACCTCCTCTTCTACTATTACAGTTTCTTTTCTCATACTTCCCATTCGTGGAACTCCCTATCATATGCTTGCTTCCCTGATAGCTACAATCTCCAAAAGTTTAAATGCAATGTCAGTCAACATCTTTTATCTATTTAATTCCCACCAGTCTCTTATCTTTTTTTCAACATCCTCTGTACCTTGTTTTTTTTTCTCTCACTGTAGCTCTCTGTGTACCAGTGGTGGTCCTGCCTTGCTTGGGGTGAAATAGTTATAAAAAAACTTCTTCAATGCAGTAGTCAAAAAGATTTAAATAAGAAGGCTACATGTTGAGAGTGACACAATTGCAAAAATTCTCTACCAGACATACTTAGATTATGTCATCCATGTTCCTGCTGGGACATATTCATCCATACCGTTTTTAACCAGAACTTGACCTCATGACCAAAACTTGAATGGATGTTGGGGCATGGACCCGACATCCTCTAGGTAACATGACGTAATCATCATTGTTCGCAATGCCCAAGAAGATTTAGTATGTTTCATTCAAATTAACGCTGTGGAGTTCATGCTGAACCATTTATCTTCTTCACCTGACTAAATTCAAGAAGCTTACTCTCATTGAATCTCTATGGTTGATAGCTCAAGCATGGCGGGCCTTTTTATTTCCCAGGTTAGATTGTAAGCTGCCATGTTAGTACTCTGAATACATCAAAAATTAGAAATGCTCAATGTTAAAACTTACTGCATGTCATATAAAGTTTTCCATTTATCACTCATGAAAGATGAGTTCTCAAATGCTGTGTGTGTGTGTGTGTGTGTGTGTGTGTGTGTGCATGCTTTAAAAGAGGATACTATTTTGAAGGTAGAGAAGCACTGAAAACATTGTAATAAAATCAAGAGACACAAATGTTATTGCTTGATATGACAGACCCTAACTACAATCATTTAAGACCCTAACCACAACCATCTGAGACCCTAAATACAACCATCTGAGACCCTAAACACAATTATTTGGTTCATTTAGAAAAATTTAAATCTTGATGAAAATTTCATCATAAACAACTGGAAAGAAAACCCTTCTGACTTTTAAGATATTTATTAATATGAAAATCATTGAAATCATACTATTTAGAAAGTAATTCAATGTGGCACCAAGTGTGATCCATATAGAATAGCATTTTCAAAGTGGTTGTTAAAATAAATACCTGGATTTTTGAAAAAATCTTTACACATTACTTCTTTTCAAGTACAATTTCCACTGCTTTCATTGTTCAGATGTATCAATGTCATTTGACACACAAGATAACCATTCATATTTAAAACATTGAAAACAAAATTATTGATCATAATTTCCTTTGTCCAATTATTACATCAATGGAGACTCACTAAATAGGTTTAAAACTTTTGCTAAAAGACCTTTCTATGCAACGTCCAAAATGTTGTAAACATAGCAATAAAGATGAGGGCAACAGTCTGAACAATGCAAATAATGCAAGAGTCTTTTCTATTCAACAAGTTTCAAAATTCAACTTATAAACTTGTTTTTGTGAAATATGAAAACTTCATCTAAAACTGACATTTCTTTTGCAGTAAAATATGCTATTCTAAAATGATTTATAAACAACCAATGAATATAAATTCTTTATTTAAAATCAATTCAGAAAATTAACTAAAATTCAGATTATACCAATGTTTTTCTATTTGTTTATATTTCTGAGATGAGGTATTTATATTGTTCGGACTGTTATCCTCATTTTGTCATCTTATTCACAATGTTTTGATCAACGAGGGAGATTGTTCTTGTTCCATGAGTCATACCACTTCCAGATGTCTTAGTTATCTCCATTTAACTCTCTAAGTTTTTGTTCTCCACTACTGTCACCAGGTATTGTACTTACAACTTTTTGGTTGGAGCAAGTCACTGAATTCAACCAACACTTTTATCCACTGAGACATGTGTCCTTGAGGACATCAGTGTATGAATTTTTTAGACCTATAACCCTAATATCTCAGTTCCACTTTTTATCAGTGTTCATATTACAATCTTATTATTTGTAATCACTTTTCTCTAACACTCCTTATTACTGGTTCCTATATTGTATTCATCTCACAGGGACACATTTATATCAACTAATTAGTGTCAATCCTTAACTTGTCCAAATTACTTAGATAAAGTGTTGATATATTAATCATTTGTGAGCAGTCTTTAATTTTATTTCACTGAGTCATGTAAAGATTTTCTGCTATGAAATGGTTGATAAGAACAAAGAAATCCCTCCCTGTTCACTAAAGTCAGTGACAATTTTATAAACCTGTTCATATCCTCAGACAACTTTTCTGTAAGTCAGTGACAGATTAGGAACAGTCAGTTTACTTACCATTTGAAGCCAAACATTGGTTTTCATAACTTGGTTCTTCTCATCCTGTCAAAAAAGCAAATAAAACAAATAAGAGACAAAACAAAACAAAACTTCTCTCTCTCTCTCTCTCTCTCTCTCTCTCTCTCTCTCTCTCAGTTATTTGTTTGTCATAATTTTAAACTATGAAAACAAAAGGATAAAATGCAACAATACTTTTCAATAATTCAAAATATAATTGCAAAATTAATCAGATGGATTAAGATAAACTTAAAAATAAAAAAAAATAAAGATTTATTAAACACTTTTTATTTTGCTTTGTTTCATGAAAAGATGTTTTTGTTGCCAATGTAACATTGTTGCCATTTTATAAGAGAGACACAAAGAAAGTGAAACAGATGTACATTAGAAGAGAAATGGTCAGGCTGACATGAACAGAATCAAGGCATTCAGATTGTGTAAAACTCATAATAACAAATGATTATTAAAACAACTGTCATTTTCATAGAATGGATCAATTTGCCTAAAGAAACACAAAATATTTCTCATCATTTTTTAGATAAAGTAAGCAAGTAGTGCCAGAAGTCAAAGCAAGACAAGCTTTTGACACAGGTCCACAAATGTTTGCAAATAAATTGTTTCTGGAGTAAAAGAATCAAGTCCTTAGAAAGTAACTTCAGAATTCAACCTTCATAAACACTAATGACTCAAGCAAAAATGTTCCTCTGCTCTTCTGCAACACTGAAGGTAAACAAAATTAATTAAACAGTCAAAAAAATGAGCTCTTTCAGGGCCTCCAAGCTCACTCATGAAAAATGTCCAAAAGTCCATGAAAATAACAAGAAATCAAATAGAAGAAATGCTTTAAAGGATGCAGAGTAAAAATCTCTTAGTATAAACGAAGCACAATCAGTGCACTATGGCAATGTTCATATCCAGGCTTCTTCACTATCTCTCTACATCCAAGTTTCTCTAACTCTTTCCTGTCAATAAAAACTATGGCAAGTGGCATATTCAACCTGAGGCTATTTCCCAAAATCGATGGTTCTGACCGGCATCTCTCTATTGTTGAATAGTTAAAAAAGGCTGAACTGCTCTGTAAGGCATATAGAATATTGCAAGTATTTTGCTACTCAGATTAATGGGACGTCTATTTGCTGTATTTCAACAGCTAAGCAAGGAACAAAGAAAACATGTAGGTTGTAACAGGGATGTCCAGGCCATTATCTTTGTCAGATCTATTTGTAGCAAACAAAGAGTTGGACCTTTACAGGCTGTCAACCTTTCATGGTAGGATTTCTGATTATGCACTTGCATGTACATTTGTAGCAGGGTTTTGTAGCAGGGTTTCCTGAGCACATCTGAAAACTGCTTTGTGCTTCCACTCAAATGGATACACAGAATATCAATGAGCTGTTAGTGAAAACCAGAAGCACAGTGCAGTCATGAAGGATGATATCTCAGAGACATTGTGGTAGCTGCAAAGCCTGAGCAACTGGGTTCAAACTTAACTTTTGCCAGTGATCTACAGAGAAATATCATCTACCATAGATGTAATGGTGCTAATCATTTGGCAAAGTGAGGAGACAAAACCATTTGTTGCTATCACTGTAACAAACTGGGTGATAAATTGTAAAAATACTTGAGGAAAATGAATCAGGGAAACAGATATCAGATCTAATCTCATTCCTTGCCCAGATGTAAATTCTGCTCTCAGGAAATTATCATCAGCTTTCACTGACTCTGGCTGCTCTTTGTTGGTCATTAGTACAAACAATAATGATTGTGAACGTACGTGGATGTAGAGAGGATTGGTGGCAGCTTGCGAGTCTGCTGGGGTGATGGCAATGTTAAGAACAACTCATCAAAAGTCGAAGTGCATTTTGTGGTGCATGAGAAATTGCTAGGTTTTGATTTACTTGGTGGAATCAATCTTGACTAGGTGGCATCACTATCACAAAGACTGGAGCTGTACAGTCTTGCAGCAAAGAAAAATGTGCAGCAATCTAAATTGACCAACTTGACTTTTCTGTCTTTCAAACTCCATCAAAGTGTCTGGACTGTAAATTGAAAGTAAGCAGCTGGTGTGGCACTGGCTCAGTTACACAATAAGGTACCTGGTACCCCATTTCCAAAAATGTTAAAAATGCTGATAAACAAGAACTCTAAATATGTATCAGCAATGATTGGCTAATGTCCTACTTCAAAAATGAGTCACCGAAAGGCTTAGTTCTATTAATGACTATTGTGCAGTGCAACAAAGGTGTACCTGGTGATGGTCTATGAAGTCATGAAGTCCATTATTGATGCCATCAGTTGAGAGTGTCAGATTGGTTTGGTACGTTTTAAGGATTCTTGGACTAGAAGTCTGAATAGTGCACAACAATCTGCAATGGACTCAGACAAACAAGATCCAAGCTATCCCTAGTTTCATGGTTTGGCATAATGTCTTTTTAATGCATGGGAAGCTGGTGAAACATGGCTAGGGGTGGCAACTGGGTTTATCATGTGGCAGTCAAATACAGTCACAAAGAAATGGAGTTACCAAGTTAGTGGGGTACAAGCAGATGGTGAAGAAAACCGTTGACATAATGAGACAGAAAAAACTTCCCCAGGGTGACTGGTTTGTGGAAAGATCTAAAATCAATATATATATATAGGTGCACACCCCCTAGCAACAGGAATTACTCTGGAAAAAAGGTGGAGCAATGTTAAAGGGTGCATGCTGGCTTTGACCAACAAACAACACACAAGACATCAACTTTTCTGAACTGGATGCTGCAATCAAAAGCCTCAGTTCTTTTCCCTCTAGTGGCAGGCAAAGAATTTGCTCATAAAAACCTATTACTTGTGTATATCACTAGCTGTCTGACACCCTCACAGGCAAAACTAGAGTACATACCAAAGCAGCAAGTGAAATGTTGGTACAATGAATGTTGAGAACAATGAAAGAATTGTCCAAGAATACAAGTTGTCTGTTGATGAGGAGCTGGTCATGTCAAACCAGAACTTAGTAGACAAGATGATCCATGTACCTTTGGCCAAGAAGTCTGCTGAACCTGTGAAGCAGGCGTGTGTTGCTCTCTTAAGTCTAAATCAGATAATGGGCAAACTTTGATGAAGTGGGAATCCAGGCGTATGGTATACCACAGATTTTGCAAGGAGAGTTTCTCCTTCTGTGTCAAAGGTCATGGTAACATAAGCCATTGGGACTTGTATAGAATGCACAACAATACATCATGCACCAGACCATCAAGCATTACTGCAAATGCCATTACTTGACAATAATAGACTGTGGCTAACCCTGTTTTTCTGTGTGGACACCGTTACGCCATTAAGACTTATCAAGTGTCATACTGGAGTCAGTGCTCTGTGAGATATGAGTACCATGTGAGATACTCACAAACAATGACACTATGTTCCACAGTGGGGAGTTCTGAGTCTTTCCAGAAAAATGGGATGTGCATTTGTGATTTTGATGTATGTATATCCTAGCAAGAAATGAAATAATGGAATGGTGTCATAGAATTATCAAGAGGATTGCAGCTAGGATGAAATTTACTGTTGAAGAGGTAACCTGCTGGATGAATTACCGAACTTGTTATTCTGGAATCAGTGTATGGAATGCCATGTTATGTCAAAGACCTTCTTTCTTCCCTGAGTCCACAATCTTCAACAAGTAGTGGAAATGATATGTTCAAAAGTTAGGAGGAGATCCTTGTGAGCATAGAAGAAGGATTACATGGAAATGAGATCAAGGAACACAAACAAGACCCCTTTCAGAGAAACACTTGACAGAAGAGACCTACTCCAAGCTATCTTATTTATGATCAGGAGATTAGAGGGAGTGTAGTAAACATGTCAGTAAAGACACAAAAGAGGCTCCAGGTCACATGCAGGGACATCTGTCAAAACCAGTTACAGCTGAGTTTTCCCTGTTAACAACAGGACATGTAAAGATACAGTTATGACCTCATCTCTGTCTTTCTTTAAACTGTCACCTGTCAATAAAAGTGATCGGAAGAGTAGCACTCAGCAGTTGACAATGGATATCTTACATCTGAACATGTTGAGCTAAAAATTATTATCTTTAATAAGTGGATACAATCAGTTTTTGACCAAATTTGAATACAGCACCTTCTGCAAATCTAACTTGTAACTAAATGTACAGCTATTCCTGTTCAACTGTACCTGAACAGTTTACACACTTTCACATGTGTGTGGGGACATTTTGGATTGTATGTGCACATGGAAGTTTTGGCACCAACTTAGCCAACAAATAAATGGCACTCTGTAAGGAATTAATTTATTAGGACCTTGAGTAAGTTCTCACTGTTTGTCAACAGATGACATTCTCAGAACTGTGTGCAAGTGGTTTCAGATGGTAATGCCTCTATAAGGAAATAGTATAAGCAAGCTTGAAATTCAGTGTATATCATTTTGCTGAAGTATAAAAGAACTGGTTTTTCATAGCATTAAACATACAGATTTTGTGCTAAAGAAATTGTATTTGCAAAGAATTTTACTGTCCTACTTTATTAAAAAATCTGCAGGTGCAAAAATTCTGGTTTGACTTAGAGCAACCATGTTCTTTCAGTAAGGACATGCAGAGATTGGTTTAGACACTTTAACAATATTGATTTTGATATCAAAGATAAAGTCTAAGAATTGGAGGCATCAATTCATGAAGACTCATATCAAATGCAAGCTGAACTTGCAGAATCATTAGGAGTTTTGAAATGTTTGAAAGCATTAGGAATGATTCAAAAGCAAGGACACTGGGTGCGATACAAGTTGAAGCCAAGAGTTGCTTCAACAGCAGAAAAAGAAAGGTTTTTTTGATCATATCATAACCAGCAAAGAAAAAGGGATACACTATTATAATACTAAACACAGAAGATTGTGGGGTAAGCCCAGCCATGAATCAATATCGGCAGCAAAGCTGAATATCCATTGTTTTGAAGCTTCTGCACTCCAGGATCAGCCAGGTGTATTTTATTATGAACCAATCTAAAAAATCCCTGGAGATTTTGCTATTGACTACAATTGATGCATTTGAGCCAAGCATAGAAGAAAAAAAATTTCCGCTATACAAGCAGAGACAGAAGAAAGTGATTTTGCAACATGACAACGCTAGGCCAAATGTTGCAAAATGGGTGAAAACCTAATTGAAAACTATTAAATGGGAAGTCCTACCCCATCCATCGTATTCACCAGACATTGCCTTGTCTGATTATTTGTTTCAATCGATGACACAATGCCCGGCTGAGCAGCAATTCATTCTTATAAAGATGCCAAAAAATGGGTTGACTCATGGTTAGCTTTTAAAGACATGTCACTTTTCCAACATGGAATTCAAATGCTGCCAGAAATATGAGAAAAAGTAATGGTTAGTGATAGACAATACTTTCAGTGACATGTTTCTTACTAATTTTTGTAAATAAAAGATTACTTTTCATGAAAAATCAGCAAGAACTTATTCAAGGGCCTAATATCCCGAGCCTAATCATCACAATACTAATTCCTTCTATTTCTTCATTTTCTATCCATTGAGAGTTTGGAAATAAATGTGCAGTTTTTCAACATATTATTTGTTTCTTTTTTTGGATGTGCATTGTGGTGCAGTGGATATCGGCTCGGAACGAGAAATTGGGGAGCCAAGTTTGAATTGTTGAATTTGTTGCATTTCACTTCTGCACAAATACGCTTGGGAAAGGTATTAATCCATCTATTCCTTTCAGTTATGGGTTAAATAACTGTACAGATTAGGTTCTATAGCCTTGGCTGGCAACCAATCTACCACAGAAAGCAATGGCAACCTACTGTGGGATAATCTTCTGCCCAGTTAGTCATGTCATTTTCGAGACATGATCGCCCAAGTGTGTATCACATATGGCATTTCAATGACTGACTGATTTTTTTTTAAATAAACATCTGAAATAAGGAATTAACTTTCAGTTCACAAGTGCACTATTGTTTTTAGTTTATTATTCTGCAGCAAATCTGACAGCCCATCTGTAACTTTTGTAGTTAGTAGAAATGGATAATTTTAGCTGATGAAAAATATGGCTCACAAATGAAGATTTGACATTCAACAGACAAGAATCAGCAGCAAAACCAGAACAGATCAATGATAGATGTGAGGGGTTCGTTATAAAAAGAAGTATCAGCACAGTTTAGTAGGAAAGTCATTGACTTAGAATTTTTATTAATAAATTTAGATTCTAATCCAAATCTGTACGTGGAAAAACATTTCTTTAAGTGAGAGTGTAATCTAAATGTTCTGAAACTAGAATCATGTTATAATCAATTTTTCAGATTATTCTTATGTATAATTCCAGGTTTACTTTTGAGATTTTGAAATAGATATAGAAATCAAATTAATCAGGGCAATATTAGACTTAGAGGATTGTTGTCTATTTTGATGAAATGGAAACTGAATGTACTTTTATATAACACTCAAGACAATGTATGCTCCATGTTTCATTGCTCAATATTTTACAAGTATTCTGATTGTGAATCAAATAAAGAACAATCATTCTTCTTATTCTATACAAATGGTAAGAAATGATGTGAGTCAATTATATAATCTAGTTGTTTATAAAAATAACAAAATAGTGTTTAACCCCTAAAACGATGAGTACTTTTAACCCCTAAAACGCTGAGTACTTTTAACCCCTAAAACGATGAGTACTTTTAACCCCTAAAACGATGAGTACTTTTAAAAGTAAACTGACAGAGAAACTAAACAATTATATATGTAATAAAAAATATCAGCAGGAAAATGTTTTTAAGCCGTAATGTTCTGATGAAAAGCAAACCTTTGAAATATTAATGTTTGTTGCTTCTCATCAGTAAAGCACAGTTTCAAAATGGCACAAGTTGTTTTTTTTTTTGCATCTTTACATTTTTTAAATGTTTTGTATGCAGACATGCAGGCAGAAAATGCAAATACATGAATCAAATATGAGAATTATTTTTTTGACATTTTTTTCTTGCTGTCAAGATGTGTACACAGCAGGAGAGAATTAATACCAAACTGTGAGAATCAGGGTAACGAAAGTTGTTATTCTGACACGTATTTTTGGCAGAGACAAAACAACCACCCCCACCTGGCATACTTGGCATTGCACAACTCGTGGAGACACAACTAAAAATGTTTTTGCAGTTTATTAAGTTTTGGTACTTCAACTCATCTCTATACTTTATTTCCAAAGTAAAATTTCACCTTTTTGATTCCTTCATCTTCTTGCAAACTTTGTCCATTAGATAATTGTAAAACATATCAGACTAATGATGATAAAAATAAACATCAAAATATTTATGAAATCAACTGAAGCCCTTGCCTCTTAATCGCATAATTATTTATCTACAACATATGTTGTTGAAATTATATTCCACCTGTACACAATTCATTGAAGATAATGAAAAGGTTAATTACAGTTTTATAACAAAAGAAACTGAATAAGATAATGTTAATACACCTGTATTAATGTTAATACACCTGTATTAATGTTAATACACCTGTGAAAATTCTAAAGTGGCTTGTTTATATGATGAACATATTTCTTTCTGTCCTTCATGTTATATTTTCTCATCTTAGTGTTTTACCGTTACTGCTGTTTCTTTTCACTTATTCTTCTATCTTCTATAGTTTCCAGCAAGTTAATATGATGATCATACCAAGCCATACTTAGGTAGGATAGATCAGTTAGTACAGATGAATATTGCATATACTTTATGATATTTTTTTACAAAATGGTAATAATAATAATGATGTCAACAGAGAAAATAATCTTATAAGAGAGATTAATTCCTTGTTCTAGTGTTGACTTTTTTTTTTATAATTGTGTCGCCCCAAGCAAGGCATTTTACTGCCACTGTTTTGCAGGGGGTTACATAGGAAGAAAGTTATGAAAAAGAGTGACAGGTTATAGAGGGGGTCAAGAAAAGGGTAAGAGAAGGATGAGAATATTGATGAGAGTGAAGTGGATGAAGAAAGGAGCATGAGAGAGGGTGCGAATTAGTGAGATAGAAGATGACTATTGACTTTACATTTGAATTCCTGAAGATTGTAGCTGTCAGGAAAGCAAGTAAATAGAAGGGAATTCCACGGGGGGATGGGCGAGGAAAGAAGTTGCTGGAGTAGAATTAGCATTTCCAATTAATTAGTTTCACAGTAAAAGTGTGGGACCTAGTTGCCAATCTTGTATATATAGGAGGTACCAGTGAGCTAAGTTCATTTGAGCAGAAGCCAAGAAATTATTTGTAGAAGAGACACAGGGAAGCCACATTGTGCCTGTGAGAAAGTGACTGTATCCAAGCTGCCAAGTTAGAATCGATCACATTCCAGATTCTGCGTTGAATTTTGTCAAAGACCCCTGGGTGGAGAGAAGGAGCACCTGACCAGATATGGCAGCAGTATTCAATGCACAGGCGGATGATAGATTTGTATATGTGCTGGATTGTTTCGGATGGGAAAAACTTTCTGGCCCTGCACAGAAAACCAACCTTCTTAGCAGCGGATTTAGCTATGGATTCTATATAGTTATTCTACTTGAGGTCTGTTGTGAGAGTTAACCTGAGGAGGCACAGGGTTTTACTTTTAGGGAGACTAGCCTGATCCACATTAGTGGTGTATAGGAGTGATTGTCTGTGGTGGTTAATAGATAGCAGCTTCATTTTGGAAACATTAAAATTCACAAGCCATTTCCTACTCCAGTTCACCACAGATTGGAGGTCCTTTTCAAACTCACTCTTTCAGCCTCCTACCAATCTTTGGCAGGGTGTTCAAAGCCATCATCAATGCCGAGGTGGTATAACAGACAATGTCTACCAGTGCTACTATCTTGATTCTCTTCATGACAATTCACTGGTGAAAAAGATCAGCATCAATACATTGTCTCTTTGTCTGTTCCCAGGCACTATGAAGCAATGTTTCCTATTGCATTGTTACAAGGGTCTTTTGTAGATGAAAGGTACTTGTCTCTACTCATCAAACCAGGCAGCCCTTAGAAAAGCAATTCAACCTGCATCTTGTGCCATTGTAACATGTAGCATTCGGACATTGATAGCATCTCATGCCATTGTAACATGTAGCATTCGGACATTGATAGCATCTCATGCCATTGTAACATGTAGCATTCAGAACATTGATAGCACCTCGGGCCATTGTAACATGTAGCATTCAAAACATTGATAGCACTTCATGCCATTGTAACCTGTAGCATTCAAAACATTGATAGCACCTCAGGCCATTGTAACATGTAGAATTCAGAACATTGATAGCTCCTCATGCCATTGTAACATGTAGCATCTGGAACATTCATAGTCTCATGCCATTGTAACATGTAGCATTTGTAAGTTTACTGACTACAGCTTCAATCAATAAAGTAATAGAAGCAACTATCTCTACTATATATGTATGTATATTTTTTTTTAATCATTTTACCCCAAGCAAGGTGGTACTGCCACTGATGTGCAGGGGGCTACATAAGAGTAAAAGTTTAGACATAAGGAAAGTGAAGAGAAAGATGAATCAGTTACAGTGGGTGTCAGAGAAAGGGAAAGAGAAAGAGAAAGATGGGAACACAGATGTGAAGACAGCTGCAAAGAAAGAGAGAATGGAAAAGAACAAGATATACTGGATGATGTAGAAAGGACACAAGTCAAGTGGAAAAGAGATGGAAATTGACATTGCATTTAAGTTCCTGGAGGTTGTAGCTGTCAAGAAAGTAAGTATATGGAAGGGAGTTCCACAGGTGGGAAGTGTGAGAAAAGAAGCTGCTGCAGTAGAATTGCCAGCTGTATTTGGTTGATTTAACTGTAAAAGTGTGGGACCTTGTTGCTAGTCAAGTAAATTCTGGTGGAAAAGGCACCAGTGACCTAAGTTTGTCACAGCAGAAGCCATGAAAATATTTATAGAAGAGACAGAGAGAAGCCACATCCTGCTGGTGAGAAAGTGACTGGAGTCGAGCTGCCAGGTCGGGACCAATCACATTACAGATTCTCCTTTGGAGCCTATCAAGAACACTGAGATGAACAGCAGGGGCACCTGACCAGATATGACAACAGTATTCTATGCATGATTGGATGGTTGATTTGTATATGGCTTGGGTTTGGTTCAATAGCTAAGTCTGTTCTTTCTTTCTGGACAACATTGCTTGAATATTTCTCTGATTAGTCCTGAAAGCTTTATCAAATCAACTAAATGATAGGCAAACAAATTTAGCTTTTTCAACTGGTGACTGGTTGTCCAATCACCAAGCTATCAAACTCAGATATAATCTTAAAATCAAATGTTTTATCCATCATTGAACCTAAATAGCTTGTTAAAGAGTTTTTGAAATGACAAAAACAAAAGCAAAAGTCCACATGTTATAAATGACTAATCTGGAAGTCATTGATCACAAAACTGTCCTTTCCACACTGGAATGATCCAGAAAACCACCTCTGCTAGCATTTGGAGCACTGCTTATAAGTCGTAAAGTCAGAGATTGGTTGAAATGGCACAGAAATTTGACACCTTATCCTCTCAAATTTGGTCAGAAAGAAAAAGTAACAGAAAACCTAGCAACTTATTTAAATATAACCTGCGTAGAAGTAAATATCTATGTTAATCACTACATTTCTCAGTGACCTCTAACTTTTGGTGAAGAAAGTATTTACTCAACAAATATTTTTTAAATAAAACTGCTTATAAATAAGTTGAAAAAAACTTACAATTGAAAGACAGGATTCAGGTTTTTTTCAAGAGAATTGGAGCAAAACTGATATTCTGAATTCCTATCAATTACATCTTTACACAATTTAATTAAGTATATAATATAAAAAACAGGTTCAGAAAAGTTTCTGAAAAAAAATTATTTTTGTTTATTTTACCTTTTTAAGTTTTTGTCAGGTAAAATAAATCTTCTTAAATATTGAAACATTTCATCAATTCATAAATCAATTAGAAAAAACACAGTATTCGAAAGTTTCAGTTTTTATAAGAACATTGCATTTTTCTTGTTTTAAAGCACAATCAAATCATTCACCATTTCTTTCAGTAAAATTGAAATTTTATCACCTAACCTCTTCCCTAAAACAACAAATGATTGTCTGAAATCAGCAAATTTTCTCCATGGTATACATTTAAAAAAGGCTCAGTTTACAAACTGATTTTTTCTTATGATGTGGTTTTCTATTTTTCCTATTGTGTATCACATTTGCTGCCTTCTGTCAAAGTACATCTTTAATAATGACAACAAAGCAAGTCTACCTCCACTTATCAAGAATATGACAAATTCACCTCCTCATGTCTACAACATGGTAAATTCATCTCTTCAACATATTAATAACACAGCAAATCCATCTCCTCCTCCACTTGGCAATGCGGCAAATTCACCCCTGCAACTCATGTTTTTAATGCAGTAATTTAAACAATGAATTCAAATTGCTTTAACGACAAGGTGCCCCCATTAATGGATATTTATTCACAGAGCTTTTGAGATATTTCAAAAAGTTAATTATTAGAGCAATGGACTGTGGTGAGCATTTGGAATCAAAAACAATACCCATAATCTGCAAAATCAAGATTTCAGTATCTAAAAGGTGGTTACCAATTTTCTAACCATTAACCATAATTACATCCTTAAGATATCAATCATTTAAAAATACCTTCATGATATCATATTTTCTCTAGCAGATTGATAGAAAAGAAGGTACTGCTATGTGAGCTGATTCCCAACATTTTGTGTGAGTGTTGCTAATTGGGAAGTATTTTCAAATTACAGTGGGTTTGTTTTTGTGATGTCATTTCCTGTTGCAGTTTGAGTGGTATGGATATACTTCCCTACCTTCACCGAAAGCAATAAGCTAACTGTAAATTTTTTGTACTTATAAAATCTTCAATCCCAAGAGTGCAAATTGTACTGAAAGACCTCATTAATTGCTTTGCCAGAGTAAATTGTTTAGCATGTTTATTGAGCTTGAAAATAGAACAAGTAGACATGGTATTTTGCTCTTTGATCAACAGCAATGGCAAGTTTGTAATCTGACCAGCTTCATTCAATTTCATTCTTGTGTTTTCATTTCAATTTTTGGCCAGTTACAAGACTATCTTTATATGTCTAGCAAAATAAGAGAAGGGAATGAGTAATTATTAAGATTTTAGTTGTGTTGCATGATGACACAATCTTTGGTTGCATGACTTTCTTTTTTTTAAGAAGAGTGCAGATGGGGTTTCAGTTTGAATCAGGAACACTTTTTTTTATCATTTCATTCCAAGCAAGGGGTGACTGAAGGCAAGAGGATATAGGAAAAAAAACACTATTATTGGAGGCGAACAATAAAAGAACAAGAATTAAGAACAGTGAAGATAATGATTGACATTGCATTTAAATTCTTGATAATCAAAGTTGACTGGAAAGCAAAGAAGCTAGAAGAGAGTTTCACAAGTGATAAGTGCAAGAGAAGAAACTGTTAGCATAGAACTTACAGTTCCAGCTTACCTATTTCAATTGAAAGAGAACTTGCTGTCAATCTAGTAGGAAATTTAAATTCATAAAGTCTTAGTAGCAAAGAGGAAAGCTTATCTAAACAATTACCATGGAAATATAGAAAAGGCACAGGGAAGTTATGATGCAGTTGTAGAAAAATAACTGAAGCTGAGATACTACACAGTAAAGCCAGTAACTTAGCAAATTCTCCTTTGGATTTTCTCAAAGATTTCTAAATACACAGTATAAGCACCAGACTAGATGTGGGAGAAATATTCAAAGCAAAGACAAATGGTAGATTTATAGAGCTTACACATTTAATTCACATACAAACCTACATCATTTAATGTATAACTACACACATATACATTTTGTTGCTTGCTTCATTCTGATTGGTCAATGTATCACTGTTGATTTCTATAAGACCATTTTAAAATCTCAGTTAAGAATATTCGCGAACATCTCTTAAATGACGCAGTAGCTGATTGGTTCATTACAACCAATCACAGACAAGGTAAGTAAGTTAGAATTTTCCCGCCAAGTCATCTAAACCTTTTTGGCACCTATAAATATGGCTGGATTTTCCATTCCAGTAGTTGTTGCCACACGACTTCACGTCACAGCATATCAAATCCACTCACATCATGAAACGCACACACACTCTAACAATACAACACTGCTAGTCAACTATTCTGAGCATTCAGAAATTTGGTGAGTTGAATCTTCTTCCACCTTTGAAACAATGATGACCAACATAATGAACACTACAATACATTCCGACCAAGCAAACAAACTTTATTACAAACTTGCATTCATCAAGTTGCAAATTGTCTGAGAAACACTTGACTTCAATCAATGGGGAGAAACTCCTGTTTTCTAATCTGTTGTTGAATGTATTGCATGCCTTTTGCTCTATATTGCTAATACATATTTTAATTGTTGGTTTAATTGTCGTATTGTTGTCAATTCCTATTTTTGGCATCTGAACTCTTTGCATGTTTCGTCGAATTACAAATATAAATATTTGTGGTAGATCCTTGTGCCAGACGCGGTTGTTTGCTACAAGAATTGACATCAGCCTGATTGAAAATTATCTATGAAGTCCGCCACAGATTTATAAATGTGTAAGATAGATTCTGTCATGAAAAGTTGTCTAGCACAATATAATGAATGAAATTTCTCATGTCAGTGGAGAAGCAAGCATCAGAGGCACTAAAATTAAAAATCCATTTCTTATCCCAGCAGATTGTAGGTAACTGATGAAAATTAGGAAGTACATAGGTCCAAGGATAGAGTTCTAGGGGAAACACCTATATTAATGCAAAAAGATATAGAAGAGAGACAAATTTCATTTTGTAATTACATAAGAAAAATTGAATTAGATCAAAACCTCATCCATAAATACCATGATATTTCAATTTGTGAAAATCAGTAATTCAAACTTTGTCAAATGTCTTTGGAACATCAAAAGCAAAAAACCAATCTTCATTATTCTTATCTAAAGTTTGACAGACTCTTTCAGCACCAACTGTTAATGCACCAGTTGACCTAGAGAAGCAAAAACCATATTCCTTATCTGAAAGAAGATCCTGTCATGAGAAATGCTTAAAGAATACCAGTCCTGGTATATCATCTCTTTTCACAGTCATGACATGAGTGTAGAAAGTTTTAAGTATAAATTAGTTTTTGAAAGCAGTTTCAGTTTTAACACAGCGATCCATCAAATGGTTATAACCAAAATATCCACAATGCAAACAGTAAGAAATTTCATCTAAGAGAGATTGCTCAGATCATAACAATCATTTAAATAACAGAAACATCTGAAAAAACTAAAGAGAAAACTAAAAATCTGTTTATTGTGTTTTCAGTTGTCCATGAGTTATTCTTTGTTTACATGCATTAAGAAAAAACTGAAAAAAAAATATTGAATTGGACATTTTTTTTCCTTTGTTATTTTTAACCTGTTTTTAACAGTCTTGCTGGTAAGCAGTTTCAAAATCTCTGTCACTTCTAAAATTAAAAAAAAAAAAAGGAAAAAGAAAGAACTAGAAAATGTGGTCGGCAGTGTTCCTCTTAATCCTTATTCAGTATTTTGTATTAATGTCTAGCGTTCAATCAGAACCAAACACTACAAGTTGAAACTTTCATCTTTCCATGCAAGACAAAAAAGATTTTTTCATATTCTGCTGCTTTCTAATTTCCCTCACGCACTCAGGGAGTAAAATATTCTGATTGTGAAAAGATAAGCAGAAGTTAAAGGAAAAGATTATTTCTGGCTTAGTCACAAAAATTATAAAGGAAAAGAGTAGATCCAATAGAAGAGTGTATCAGAGAAAAATAAATGGATATTTTAGCTCTGTATACCATCTAACTTACAATCACACCTCAGATTTTATTTCAACCAGAAAAATAAGGTTTTCTATAGATATATAAGAAACAAAAAAAGATAAAAAAAACTTACCTTCCTGATTTTATGTTTTGCAGATATAATCCCCTTATCAGAGAATGATAAATGTTTAACTGGATTTATTAACAGATATCAAATATTGCTTGTATATATATATATATATACACACACCCAAGGGAGATGTTGAAAAGTTTGAAGCTGAATCAAGAAGAAAAAAGTTTGGCTATTTGGTCAGGTTTTTTTCACCACCCTCTCCACCTGTATTGATGGAGATGTACACTTAGCATTGCAGTTATCATTGTAGAAAGTAGGATTGGTGAATTTAAATTATGGTTAAGGTTATTTTCTTCACTTTTGCAGAAATTCTCCCCTTAACCCAGCTATGGGTTAAATAGCAGGGTAGACTGGACACTTGGCTGGCAATCAGTCTAGAAAAAAGATAACTGTGCAAAACCAGTTGTAACTGCAGCCCATAAAATTTATTTGCTATAGAAAGGGCAGCAACCCAAACAAGCATTGTATGGCTGCAATATAATGCTTCCTAGGGAATCTACAGGTTCAACCAACAATGACATGGGCAAGTGGTTCACGAACTCATCTCACAGATTCACAGAGTATGAGAGAGTATATTGACCTAACATGCTTTATGCTAGTATTGAGTAAAGTTCGGCTAGAAAATAAATTGCAAAGACACATGATCACTCGCATCCTGAAGTGACGTTGCACATAGAAGAAAAAAAGTTAAATGAGGAAGAAACAATTATTTTCTGTCTGTATCCTCTTCCTTGTCAATGCACTTTTTCTTTTCTTTTTTAATCATATCACCCCGAGCAAGGCGGTAACGCCACTGATGTGCAGGGGGCTACATAAAAGTGAAAAGATTGGAAAAAAGAAAGCCGGAAACCACATCCTAAACAGGGAACAAGGGATGAGCCTCTGCACCTGTTCAATAGACATGGGTGGAGTGTGAACCAGGTGATAGTTTAGTCTATCTACTCCAATTAATCCAAGACTTCTCCAATTAATCACAGACTGAAAATTATACAGTAAAAGCTTCAGATCATCTCCAAAAGCCCTTGGCCTGTCCAGAAAACACCATCAAAACTAGGATTAGTAATAACTACATTGAAATCAGGTTCACCCATTTCTGGGGCCGAATCATGCTTTTCATATCATGGCAGATTCATTATGACTGCAGACAGCATGAGAAATCAAACATCTTGCAAACTACAACACTGACAAAAGTTTCTGTAAGGTGTCATCAAAGCTTTAGATGGCCTCAGGAAACAAGCTCTTTGTCATGTCCATTTAAAAAACAGCAAAACTCTCCACAAGAATTAGATCCTAAAGAGTTGGGTAGACAACTTTTTGAATAACAACAACCTTGGCTGATCCATACATCCTAAGTAATTTACCAGGCTTTCCTCCAAGACAAATCTTAACAGAACACCTCTATTTTGTGAAACCCAACTGGTTATCCAGGGACTGAAAAACAATTAAAATGCAGGTCCCAAAATTATCCTTGCAGAATTTATCAAATATGGGGTTTACCACCTGTTATGCCACCAACACTCCTGATTGCCAAGATCTAGAAAACTGATATTGTTCAACACTACTGGAAGTGTGCCAATATTGTTGTCATTCTCCAAATAAGAGAGCAACAAAGCAGTCCAGAGGAAAAAAACATAGAATCCACTTTCTCTCTGTCACAAGAAAAGTACCAAATTAAATGACGCTCAACAGACTTGTGAATGACATTCTTGTACATCCAGACTTTTATGAATTAAAGTGGATTCTCGGAAGGTTCTTCTTAACCTTCTGAAAACATACTTTAGTTTATAAAAGTCTAGATGCACCAGTGATGTGTTTGACAGCAGTTATTTCAACAGAGCATAAATTGTGCAAAGACCTTTATATAGCCATCATCTAACCAAGCAAAGGCTTTTGACACCCTCAGCCAGAAAACAATCTGGAAACAAATTACCATAATTGGAGTCACCTGGAGTTTCTTTCAGTTTTGTAGCAACTATACAACAAAATGTAGGTTAGATCTCACAGGGGGACTTCAGTCAGAGTACCTCAGTGTTAATTTTAGGGTGAAGCAAAGCAGTGTTTTTCCACTCGTCATTATCAACTTCTTTTTATCTGGTACAGCTAATCATTTTACACCTTACCCAGGGACAGAAAGATGATGGTCACCTGAAATACCATCTTGACAGAAACCTGTTTAACATCATGCAGCTTCAGGAACAAACAAAAACAAATATTTGCCAGGCACATGAAATCTAGTATACAGATGACTGTGTAGCTCTGCAACACCTAAAAGTCTATGTTGTGTACTCTCAACAAGTTTGCATTTATCATTTGACTTTCAGATCAAGATTCAAAAACTCAAAGTCATAAGGTAAGTCATAATGCAACAACTTGTAGCATCCAAATTCCAAGTCAACATGGTTGATCACTGGATTCCGCACATGCAACACTTAAATAAGCAGTCCCATCAACAAAGCCTCAGCAGCTTTTAGGCAACTCTTATAAAATATGTTTTTTTAGAATAAATTCCTGGAGATCTGCACCAAGACTGCTATGGAAGAGGCAGTTGAATTTTTGGGATCATGTAATGATGAAAGAGGGATTGAACATTGGATCCTCACAGGATGAACTGAAAGAGGGATTGAACCTCTGATCCTCACAGGATGAACTGAAAGAGGGATTGAACCTCTGATCCTCACAGGATGAACTGAAAGAGGGATTGAACCTCTGATCCTCACAGGATGAACTGAAAGTGGGATTGAACCTCTGATCCTCACAGGATGAACTGAAAGAGGGATTGAACCTCTGATCCTCACAGGATGAACTGAAAGAGGGATTGAACCTCTGGTCCTCACAGGACAGACTGAAAGAGTGGGAGAAACAGAAGAAAGCAGCACATACTTGATGAATTGATAGTAGAACAGGGTTTGAGAGAAATAACAAAGCAACAAAATTTATTAAGAGCTGAAAGGAATAGAAAAATGTGGAGGGCCATGATCGTCTACATCCTGAAAAGACAGAGTACATGAAAGAAGAAAGTGTCCAAACTTGTTTATGGAGATGATATATGGAAGCCTTTAAATGATAAATTGCCTTATATTGAAATATTGAAATAACAAGTATGTCTGACACTATCTGCCTTGCATGTTAGCAAGTTTGCACCTGAAAAAGTTTTAGCTCCCACAATCATATGAAGTGATACCAATGGCATTGATCCCTCTAATGCTATACCTCCCAGTCTACATCCTAGAACTAGTATAATCATCAGAAATAACACACTGCTAAAAAAAATTAAATATATATATATATATATATATATGTATGTATGTATGTATATGAAAGACTCTCATGTCCAAAAATCTGATAAAATCAATCAGTTTCTGTCGAAGTCATGTGTGACACATCAGTCCTACTAGAGACTTGTATACAAGTATATATATATTATATATTATAGTTTAGAACATGTACCAATTATCATTTACCACAAAGGGATACCTGATGAGACATTCTCCTTTCAGTGTCGAAACGAGGTGTACACTTTGTTGTAGACGATAATTTGTACATGTTCTAAATTATAATTTATAATAAATATTCATAGCTCTATTTTTATATTGAGCACTGTTTTTTCTTATATTATATATATATTTAGAGACCTAAAATAATTTCTTACTGCTTTCCAACAGAACTGTGTGTGTGTGCATTTTCAAATGCATCTATAAGGAAGATCTAGAAGCAACCTTCAAATTCAGTGTATATCATTTTGCTGAAGTGTAAACAACTTAGTTTTTCAAAGCATTAAACATATTGGATTTTGTGTCAAAGAAAGTGTATCTTCAGGGAATTTTACTACGCTACTTATTTCAAATGAAATCTGCAGCTGAAGCACACGGAATTTTTACTGAAACTTATAGTGATCCTGCTCTACCAAAAACAACATGTAGAGATTGGTTTAGATGCTTCAAAAAAAATGATTTTGATGTTAAAAACTAAAGAATGCGCTGATGCCCCGAAAATGTTTGAAGACAAAGAATTTGAAGACAAAAGCTAAACTTGCAGAATCATTAAGTGTTGATCACAGAACAGTTTCAAAACATGTGAAAACATTAAAAATGATTCAGAAGCAAGGACATTGGGTACTGTATGAATTGAAGCGACATTGAAAAGCATCAAGTCATGTGTGGACAACTGCTTTAATTGCAGAAAAGGAAAAAGAATTTTTGCATTGTATCATGACTGGCAATGAAAAGTGGATGTACTGCAATAAACCTCTATAAATATATACCCACACATATATATGTAAAGAATTATAGTTTGAAATATTTTCAGTTATACTGTGCAAATTACAAAGTAGAAATATGTTGGAATATTTTTTGCGTCGAAACATATAACATGAACATAAGCGGTAAAGTACTTTTGGTAAACGTCAAGCAAAATGTTACCTTAGGTAATTCAGCTTGATATATTTTGATTTTTCTAATGCGCAGATGTCAAGGAAAAGACTGAAGCCCCTCAATATGGACAAAATATTGGAACTTCTTGAGCAAGATGAAAGCAAAAAATCATGGTGATGTCATCATAGTTCCACCAGATGTTGATGGGTTGACTGATAATGAAGACTTTGAAGATGATGAAGAGATTGGCAAGGCTACAATTCAAGATGTTCCTGGCTCTCTAGAACTTCACATCGCTATCACAAAGTCCCTTCAGAGAGAAACCATTGGTTTAATTATGAGGATTTAGGAGTAACAATAGTAAAAAATACAATGGGTTTCAAATAATTAAAAATTATGTTAATTTCATTGATAATGCGATTTCTGACCAACGCAAACATGATAGAGAATTCAAAATAAGGCTGCTTATTACCATGATTCAAGAATCCTTCAGAAAATTTGGAGTATTTGAGGAAAATTTGTCAGTTGACAAAATGATTGTGTGCTACTATGGGCATAACTCTCTAAAGCAATTCATGAGGGTAAAGCCAATTTGTTTTGGTTATAAACTTTGGGCTTGTGTAGTGTGTCTGGTTACTGCTACAATTTTGTTTTGTACTGTGATAAAACATTGGGTAGCAAAGAAAACAGTGATTTGTTACTTGGTTCTAAGGTAGATCTGAATTTGCTCTCAGTTGTAGGAGACCCATTCTCTTATAATTTATATTTTGATAATTTGTTTACTGATTATTCATTGCTTGTGCATTTGAAGAATTTAGGATTTAATGCCACAGGAACTATGAGGGAAAATAGGCTCAGTAAGTGCCCAATGAAGGAATCCAATGCAATGAAAAAAGAACAGAGGAGACGTATGATTACAAGTAATGAAGGAATACTTATTGTGAAATGGGTTGATAACAAATGTATTACTGTTGGTACAAATTATGACACAGTAGAGCCACTGAAGAATGTATAACATTGGTGGCAAGAAACAAAATCAAAAGGAAGTGTCTCTCAGCCAAACGTTTTACATCACTACAATATGAACATGGAAGATGTTGAAAAGCATGACTGGTTTGCTGGAAAATATTCACTTGCTATTAGGGGGAAGAAATAGTACTCACCATTATTCATTTGTATGTTAGATACGACTATGATAAATGCTTGAATTATACATAGATTTGTGCATGGAAGTGATCAGTTGGGCACGACTCTCCTTGAATTCATGAGACAGGTATGTATCTCTTATCTAAAGGGATCAGAAAAGACAGCTGGTCCTGGGAGGAAGAAGGCCTCAGGGCCTTCAAATAATCCACCAGATGTGAGGTTTGACCTGAAAGAGCACTTTTTGCAGAAACAAAAAGAGTAACAAAGGCGCCAGAATAAACCATATTCTAGAAAACCAAAAACCTATTGTAAAAATGGCAGTGTAACTTTATAGATTGAATGCTTTGTCGCATATCATTCTAAACATTTAACTATTCCTGAGCAAGGTAAAATGCACTTTTTTTTTTTGATCAGTTATTTAACAATTATATTATTTTCTATTAAATATAGGAATATTCTTTTATTGAGCAAAAATGCTAAACATATCAACCGAGCGTCCTCATTTGAGGACAGCCAGTATTTCTTTCAATGTGTTTGTAATCCTATTTATGCTATTGTACTTGAAATCAGGTCAGAAATTAAAAAAAATTAAAAACTTGGGTTAAAATGGGGTCATGATAAAATTAGAAGTATATTTCTCAAATTTGATATTATAGATTTGTATTCCTCTATCTCTAGAGGCTTCCTAGTGAACTGTATTAATTTTGCCGCAAACTATGTGGAGAACACACATAAAGTAAATAATGTTATCCTAACAACTAAAAAATCATTACTAACTCTTAACCATTTCACCTGGACTAAGTGTCTCAATGGTAATTTTGATGTCTCTAAAGGGGCATATGATTCAACCCAACTTGCTGATTTAGTATGCATTTCTATTTCAGATACCCTCAATAGAATTTAGGTCCTAAAAAAGTAGGCTTATAGTGATATTGATGGACTTATGTTTATCCCTAATAGTAATGGCTCTTTGACTACTAAGATCAAAAAGAAAATCGTTAGGGCCTTTAAATTATGAGGATTTAAAATATATATATATATATATATATATATATATAGTAGTATATATATATATAAATTTATATATATGCACACACATACATAAATATATATATGTGTGTGAAAAGTGTATGTATATAATTATAAATATCAATATATATATATATATATTTATATATATATATATATATATATAAATATGCAATTTGTTATATATATTATATTGTTTACATATTATATATGCATGGTACTTATTTAAAAGTGCTCAATATCAGTGATAGAGCAGACGTATTCATATAGATAGGTGTGAGTTTGTAACCCTGGGTTTCACGCTTTTGTGATCGTCAGACAAACTGATTAATTTTTAAAAAAATGAAAACATGAAAATAAATACTTATTATCACAATTTATACCAAACGGATAAAAAAAAAAAAAAAAAAAAAAAAAAAATCACACGTCTCTGCCATAGTAAAATTAATAATTAATAAACACTAACAAGCATTACAAATTAGAATTTCCACCATGTAAATATGCGCAACCACAAAAAATAATAAAACAAGCCAATAACCGACTTTAAAACAAAAAATATCAATACAGCCTTAAATAAATAATAGCAATTCTTACCTACCATAGTTTCACACAGAACCCAGCAAGAGTGCATATGTACGTACGAGAAATCGACAACTATTCGCGCGTTGACATCACTGCACACCATTCGAATATGCCAACTGAATGAGTGTGTATGTGTGCAATGGCACACATACATATATATACCGAACCCTGCACGATTCACATATATATGTTTATGCAAGCCTCAGTAACCGAACGCGCGTACGTGTATGTGTGTATGTGTGTGTGTCCTTGTGTGCGTTGATGGGTGTACAAATGTATATATATATATATATGTCTGCGTCTGTCGTGACAACAGATTTTTCCCCCCCTTCCACAAAAATACACGAATATAACCAATTTTTTAAAAAAATTAATCAGTTTGTCTGATGATCGCAAAAGCGTGAAACCCAGGGTTACAAACTCACACCTATCTATATGAATATATATATATATATATATATATATATATATATATGTGTGTGTTAATTGTGACATTCTGTCAGACTATTGTCACTCATCCACTGATTTAAAAATCTGAGAGACACTATTTTTAACCTCATTCAAAAATACTCTTGGATTTTTAAATAATTCATCCTTAATAAATCTCTGAAGAAGCTTGTTATAAGTTAAAGATGTTAGATTAAAGACACTTTTTTCTTAATTGTTCTTTATTTCTTTTATATATATATATATATATATGTGTGTGTGTGTGTGCATATACATATGTGCACATATCTATATGTATATATATGTGTGTGTGTGTGTGTGTGTGTGTGGTTTTAAGGTGTACTATATTTATAGGATAAAGTGTTCAATATTGAAGAAAGAGCATATGTAAATATAAAAGTGAACATTGAAGACAACCTTCAGAGGTGACAGACTGTTTCATGCTTAATACAATCATCAGGCCACACATGTTGAGTCTTTCTTCGACTATTTATATATACGGGTCAGTAGTGCATTGTGGGTAATTCTTCTAACAGTTATTATGGTGGGAGTATTTTTTTATGTATGTATTTATTTATTTAGATAAATTCATTTTACTTGTTTTTATTTTTATTTATATTTTTTCTGTATTTAATTTGTTATTTAGTTATTTGTATTTTATCTATTCTAATGGTTGTTATGGCAGCAGTAGTTTGTTAATTTGTTTATTATTTGCTTGGATTAAATTATTCTTTATTATTATTCATTTAGTCTTTTCAGTTTTTGATTTCTAAGTAATTTAGTAAAAATTTGTTTTTATATCTGTATTTTGAGATGAGTTCAGATAATTATTATAACTTTAACTGAGTTTTGTATACTAGTGTCTATGTAGTCATTCTCACATAGATAGTCTATCAGCCTCCTGGCAAATACCTTACAGAACACCTTTCCCTCAGTGTTCATGAGAGAGATTAAATGAAACTGACTAAGAGTCAAATAGTTCTCCTCGTTTAATATATACACACCATCAGCTCAACACCAACAGTCTGGAACATCACTGACTTCCCAAATCTTTACAAGAAGCCTCCACAAACACCTCAACAGCCTGGGACACCTCTTATAAACTGCATATGTCACACCAGTGAGACCACCTGCAGAACATGCTGTCGACTTCTGTATAACTCCTTTGATCTCCTTCCAAGTCATTGAAGATTCATCAAACACTACTTTAGGGGCACCAGGCCTAAATATACATCACATTACTTCCACTGAGACCTCCCTATTGACATCAGAGTAAGGGCTCATAAGGTGTCTCTCTTGTTCCTCCTGCTCAACACCTTACATCCCAATAACCTTCTCCCTAAACAACTGTTTTGTGAATCAGAAAGGGCTTACTATGAAAAATGTTTGGATCCTGACAGAACCTCTGTCTCTTCTGGGCAAGTCACTTCACCCTACTCAACTTGCCAATGAGATTCCTTATGCTTTCCAATATTGGCCTGACTTTCTCTGCCCTCTGTTCATCAGCATGCATTGCCGCTCACAACCTAAGCATATCTTTCCTCAGTGAGTGGAGAATTCTCTGCCACCAACTCTCCTGCACTGGAGCTAAGGATTTAGCTTTCCTTTCCATCAATCTAAACTTTATTCCCCCATAGTCACTGATTATATCCCCAAGGTGGCATACTTTCCTTTCTAGATCACCCCTGAGTGAATGGATTACTGCAGATAAGTCTTCATCTATCTCTGACCAGGCCCTATCCACAAAAGAGGACCACCTGATAATTCGGTGACTGAATTCAGCTTCCACAAAAGGATGCTGCAGAACACTGTGGTGCTCATCCTGGTCCCAACACCCTGATGACTTATCATTGTGCACATCTTCATCACTGAATCACTGCCACACTTCCTCTTGGTCTGGGCATCTTGCTGAATTGACTTCATCTTTGCTGAATTGAAGACTCTTTTACAGCCATCACACTCCCTCTGGCTCTTATATATATATATTCGTCATCCACATACAAACCTGTTTCACAACTCATCAGTGTGGCTAGACATCCACTTGCTTCTGGTCGGGATTGAAACTTGACTGATTTAGTGTAAGTCGAAGTCGCTAGCTCCTAAGCCATAGGCACATGAAATCTGAGAAGGAAAATTTTAGTGTGCTGTATATAAATGGGTTATACACACACCAGTCACCAAAAGAACTCAATTCATTGCTAAAGAGTAATGCATAATCCACATATATATATATATATATTTTATATATATATTTTATTTTATATATATAGCCTCATTTTTCTTGGGTGATAACCAACTTGGTGAGGGACAACCAGCTTTCTTGAGTGTAGTGATGGCAACCATCTTTCTCAGAAGAAATGCTAATCACCTTTCTAAAAGATGAGAAAACAATAGCACTAAACTAGAAAAAGTAGTGATTATATTTTTAATAAATACAAGGTGTCCATAAAGTTTTTGTGCACTTTAAAAAAATTATAAATTTATTTGTATTTGCAATAGAAATAATTTGTAAAAACGATTAGAAAGAAGTAAATCTATATTTTGTAAGGTTTTATTGAAATTTTATTTAAGTTTCCACACGTCCTCCATCATTAGCAATACAAAGGGTAACACAATTTTGCAGTTCACTGATTTACAGTAATGCCTGAAATCACATTAGTTATTTTAGTTTTCAAATCTTCTATGTGAACTAGGTTTGGTTGCATACACAATTGTTTTCACATGTCCCTATAAAAAAAAATCTAATGGAGTCAAATCTGGTGAACATAGAGGCCAATAAAATGGTCCATCCCTTCCAATCCATCTATTAGGAAATTCCTGATTTAGAAACTGTCTAACAAGCAGAGCAAAGTGACAATGAACTCCATCTTGTTGAAACACTATATTATTTTTCAAGTTTAATTGCTCAAGTTCATTTTTTACAGATGATTTCTAGCACAAATACAAATAAAGTTATAATTTTTTTTAATTGCCCACGGACTTTATGGACACACTGTATAAAAAGCATTTCTTAACAAATGAAGAGACAAAGACTTTTTCTCATTGAACCTTAAAGAAATACTTATGCAGCACACACAAATGCAATCAAGTTTTTCATTTACATAAATAAAGGGTTGCATTTATATATCAGATCAATTAATACAGAAATAAATATATTTTAACTTTATTCTGGTCTGTTATTCATATTTCTCTTACTTTTAAGATTACTTTATATTTCTTTAAAGATTTTAAACCTTAAAGAAATACTGATTTTTTAAGCAAATGTGACCAATTAAATCTCATCTTTTTCAGCTTCTCTTCTCTAAATACTTAAAAAACATTATCAAAAATAATTTAAAACTTTTCAGATTATAGTATAAAAGCAAGAAATTAGTAATTCATTACAATTTTGTTAAAAGACTCAAAAAGTTTGGATATTCTGTGCTAAAGCTTCTATTTGAAATCAATTCCACAATGCCCTGCCCCATGCAGACAAGAGAAGCCAGACTTCCTGCTTGTAAAGACAAATCGAAGGCAGGCTAGCCTGACACACAGAACGCTGATAACAGTAGCAGCTACAGCAAGTGTGAAATGCCAAACCGCTACACAAGTTTGGTTGGATTACTTTGGATTCTTTTCTCTTTTTGGTGTCGATAGATCAACGGCACTTAACTCTGACAAAGAATAGTTTCCTACCTGAGAAAAAAAAAATGGAAAAGAAAGAAATTATTTTCTTTTTGTTTACTTTCTATCCGTCACTTACAGAAGCATTCCATTCTGTTAACAGCTGGCGGATATCACATGGGTAAGTCTATAATTGTTGCCAGATGTGAAATGTTTCTCCATAGCATTTGTGCAAACATTCAGGTAATAAGTTTTCATTTAAAAGTGGAAACAAGAAATTTAAAGAAAAGAAAGCAGAAAAAACCTGATTGGTTAATTGATTGATGAATGAGTGAGACACTCAGCAGGGAAGGGGGACTCATGGTCATTAGTTGAATGATGATCTCCAAGATGAAGATTTTGCACAAGTCTTTTATGGAAATTTCACTTGATACCAGTCAGATATCTTACCTTACATCTTTAAAGAATCATTATCACTAAACTAAGACAATACTTGCTCAGTTCTAGTTGAAATACCTTTTAAAATATTCAAATATTTAATCAAATTATAGATTATCCAAAACACACTAACACAACATGCCCATCAGATCCATTTTATCAACAGCAACCCCCACACAAACTAGATAAGGTCCTGGGTGTGGTGGTAAACTGCATCTAGCAGCAAGATCTCTGACTAGGTGGTTGTGAGGAGCATGGAACCATCTCTTAATTGCTGTTGTTCTCAGACCCACCTTAAGCTGGAGTGGTAGCACCTGTTAGGGTCCCAGCTATGGGCAAATAGTTAACCCCCAAACTGGGGACAAAACACTATGAAAGTATAAAAATAGACTTTTATAGAACTATAAGCATAAAAATAGACATTTATAGAAAAATAAATATTTTTAAAGGAAAAATATTATCAGCAAAACATTTTTGAAGGAAAAAAAATATTATTGCCATAAGACATTTTTGAAGGAAAAAATGATTACTAGCAATACATTTTTTAATACAAAAGTAAAAGACATCTTCAGTTTTCTAAAATAAAAAAACTGTTCATCAAAATCTGACTAAATCAGCCTTCTCACTATAACCAAACATCACCTTTTTTGGCATTAAATAACCCACAGAGGTTGATATCCCATTAAACAAAACTCAAACTAGCTAAAGCAATCACAAAACTCTTAACTCTGTTCCTAACTACCATCAACTCAGCACGCATAAAACACATCAGTGACTTAATCCTGAAAATAAGAAACAGAAACATGAAAAATAAGGTTGTAGCAATTTTAGATGTCAAATAATTGTACACCAATATACCTGTCACAAAATGCCTGAACATATTAAGAAACCATCCGCCAAAATTCAAAGAAAAAAATCCCTCTACCAAAAAACTTTATTCAAACTCAAAGAAATTACTATTTCTTACTACATTCCAACCTTCTTCAGCTGATTAAAATTTGGAACCAAACTCTTTATTTCAATTACTGGGGTATATTGTTCTTGTTCCATGTGTCATGCTACTTCCAGATGTCTCAGTTATATCCTTTTAACTCAACTCTCTAATTTATTTGTTCACCACTGCTGTAGCCAGGTATTGAACTCACAGCTCTTTGGGTCAAGTAACAGGAGACAACCTACACTTTTATCTACTGGACCATGTGTTTTTGAGAACAACAATCCAAACCATGTAAATAATGTAAATACTACCGCATTTCAGAAATATAGACAAACAAGATTTCAGTTTGCAGATGGGACCCCCACCCCTATAAGTAGTGTACTTGCATGCCTACCCTTCTAGAATCTGGCCCTTTTAAATACATCATATCTAAAAACTACTTACCTTAGATATAGAGATGACATCCTATTTATATATCTCCAATGCATAAATATATCAAACATCATCAAAGAAATTCAACCAACCATCAATGCATAAAAAGCCCACACATGAAATAATCAACTCCTTACCCTATTAATCTATACAAACAAAAATGTACTTGTCCGTTTGTTACTATCCACTAATCCTAAAAACGGCTGCATCAATAGTTTGGAAATTTTACTATAGCATTTTAATTGAATACGAGCGTGTTTTCATATACCTAATATCAAATAATTATTACAATATTAAAAAAAAATATTTTGCAAACTCGATTAGAGCCAAAGAAAGTCAAAGCAAAAAACTTTAATTTTCAGTATGAACACCTTACAGACAACTTCGTTATTTCATAGAAAACATAGGAAAACTCCACATTTAAAATAAACGAAATTATATATTCTTGAATTTCTGTGAGCAAATATGAAATTCATGCACATTCGATCTATAAAAATAATTATACATGATTCTCAAATTTAGTGCACAATTCTCATTTCGTTGTTTTAGTAAATAAATTTCTTGTTTTATTTTTTTTAAAATCTAAGCCATTTTTTTATTATTATTTCTATTTTGGCAGGCGTAAACAATAGAAGTCCCTTCCCTTTTTTTAAAAAAGTTTTCTATTCATTTTTTTTTCAACAAATTATTATCAATATCCCATTTATTTCGTTGATCTAGTAAATAAATTTTTCAATTTAACCAAACTGAGTCACAGCAACGCATAGCCAGGTACAGCTAATCCAAAATAAAAATAAATTAAACTTTAAAGTTTTATATAAACCAACAACAAAAGTTATTTGTATTTCCACTACAGCCAAAGAATAAAATCAGAATTAATCATAAGCTTCTATCTCAGTGTCCCCAGAATATACAGACTGGAAGTAAAAGAGGGAGAAAAAATATTTTGAAAAAATATTTAGATTCCTTCACAAAAATAAAACAGGTAATAACTTTGATCTCACTTTAATAAAAAAAAAAAAAAAGGCATGTCACATTATGAAGAAAATATTTAAAAAGAATATTAATATCTTTCCTTTGCTAAACACATGCCAGACACACATTTTCATATTCACTAACATTCATGAAACCCATACTTAAAGAATGTAAGATCCTGATACCTACGGATGATGTAACCAAAGCCTTTTAATTCAACACTCGATGCATTCAAAAATCATATATATTAACATTGCTAATAATTTGTAAAATAGAATTTAACTAAGACATCTACCCATATACACAAAATTACCAAACACACACATTTTTCTCAACAAACCTCATATAATAATAATAATAATAATAATAAGACACACACACACACACATACATACATACCTCCAAATTTCCCTACATAATTTTTTTCCTTAACCAATGAATTTACCTTGACATTAGTAATATACATCTAACAAACCATCAAAAACTGTACTGACACCACCAACTCCTGCAAGACAAACGAGAAACTTAATGCACATATATACACATTTTCTTCCCACTACAATTTCAGGAATTAAAAACAAGGATTCTAACAGACAGATTCAAAATGACATTTAGATTCCAGATACACACATATACACACACACACATATATACAGTCAGTTAAGTGGCATACATTATACATGCTGACTAGGCAGAAGATTATCCCACAGTAGGTTGCCATTGCTTTCTGCAGTCAACTGGTTGCCAGCCAAGGCTATAGAAATTTAGTCTGTCCTATTATTTAACCCATAAATTGGGGGAAGAAATGGATTAATACCTTTCCCAAGGGTATTTTTGCATAAGTGAATGCAAGGAATTCAACTGGAATTCAAACCGATTCGTCGTTCCGAGTCGATATCCACTGCACCACAACACACATCCTAATATATAAACATCCTATATAAAGCCCATTCTATATATATATATATATATATATATATATATATATATATATATAAACACCACAAAATAAACATGTAAGATCTACCTGACCAATGAAAAGCAAACAATACACAACTCAAGAACTGAAGCATTCTCTTACTTCAAAAAATGTCTGATGAAACATAACTAAAAGCAAAATATGTTAAATTTATTAAGATTTACTGTTTGTTACTTATTTTGTCATTCTATTAAATTTTATTTATTTTTCATTTCAGTTCATATAACTTTTTCATAATGCTAACAATTGATTGACTATGTCCCAGGAGAGGACTCTCTTCCATCCCAACATGACTCACATAACCCAAGAATGTTTTCAATCACAGCAGCAACCAATATGTAGCTTCCTCACTCATCTGATATTGTTCTCCTGGATTACTCTACTACCCATGGGTTGTAGTTGAGATGGAGGCCAATCATTCTGCACATAATATGTACATTGATTTTTTGGAAAAAATTTTCTTGAATTTCTTTTAATCATTTCATCCAAAGTAAGGCAATAATGGCACTGGTGACTGAGAGCAGAAGAGAATGAGAAGATTTTAATGATAAAATATGAGAAAACAGAAAATAATAAGGGATGTTGCATTTATATTTTGAAGATTTTATATGGCAAGAAAGCATTACTTTAACCTGAATTCAAGTAAAAAGTCAATCAAGTATAACCTCAAGCAAGTGTGTAAAAAACCTAAATCATTATCCTGAGAAATTCGGCACATGGATAAAGATCTTTTCCCAGAAAAATGTATTTGATGAGAGAGTGCTATGTAGTGTTAAGCAAGATAGATTTGCAAGCCATTGACAGTAAATTATATTGTTTTGTTTATTTTTCTGAGATGAGGTATTCTAAATTTTTTTTTTTTTTAATCATATCACCCCAAGCAAGGCGGTAACGCCACTGATGTGCAGGGGGCTACATAAGAGTGGAAAAGAGAAAACCGGAAACCACATCCTAAACAGGAAACAAGGGATGAGCCTCTTCACCTGTTCAATAGATGTGGGTGGAGTGTGAACCGGGCGATAGTTTAGTCTATCTACTCCAATTGAAAAAAAAAAAGAATAGAGTGAAAAGATTGGAAAAGGGAAAGAAAACCGAACTGCATCCTAAACAGGAAACAAGGGATGAGCCTCCTCACCTGTTCAATAGATGTGGGTGGAGTGTGAACCGGGCGATAGTTTAGTCTATCTACTCCAATTGAAAAAAAAAAAAGAAAAGAGTGAAAAGATTGGAAAAGAGAAAGCCAGAAACCACATCCTAAACAGGAAACAAGGGATGAGCCTCTTCACCTGTTCAATAGATGTGGGTGGAGTGTGAACCAGGTGATAAAAGATGCTTTTAAAAAAATTCAAACTTTGATGTATAAACATTTTTAAATAATTAATTTTGTTTTGTTTTATACTTCTCAGAAAATATTTCCCCAAAATTTTGTAATTAAATAAATTATTTTTTGATTTATAACACATATTTTGAATCGTATTGAAGAGTTACAATTGTTCACATTAATTACATTTTTGACCTTTGACTTCAACTCTATTGTCACATTCACAAACAAAGGTTTTGGTTTGAAATTTCAACAAATATCACCTGAAGAAGGCCAGATAAGATGAGGACAACTGTCTGAACAATATAAATAATGTAAATGATTTACCTTGTTATTGGATATTCCATTCATGTGACTTTATGTCTTGACAGGCAAAACATTTATGCATACATATAGAAACATATCTATATAAGTATATGGTTAGGTCTTGAAGGCTGTCATAAAATTATATATATATATATATATATATATATATATATATATTCAGGTCAAAACACAATACAGATGGCCTGAAACCATACATTAAAGCAGACTGATGTCATCAGACCAGAAAAAGATCCCAACTGTAAATCACACATATATATACCATAAACACACACACGCATACATGCTCTAACACACTTACACACACACACACACATACATGCTCCAACACACTTACACACACACACAAACATACATGCTCCAACACACTTACACACACACACAAACACACAAGCACTCGCTACAATTAATGACAGCAGTAGCAGCCAGGAATGACCATTCCTCGAAAGGTATGGACTCACTCGGACAGACACATGCTCCTCTGCAATTCTGAAGATGAGATTTTGATCTCAAAATATTAACGTACAATAAGTAGGTAATACCCAAAAACTTCTTTTCCTTCCTTCATTTTACTAAACGCATTGTGACAGCCTTCAAGACCTAACCATATACCAAATATACGCAATGCTTCAAGCAAATTACAAAAATTTACTATATATTTGAAAATATTTTTGTAAGTACAGAATCTAATTAAAGAAATAAATGTGTGTAGCTTGATGTTACACATTGTAAATGATATTAAAAAGCGAAGCAACCGGTTTCGTTCCCACTCTTCAGGCCCCTACAGGAGATTTTAATCAGAATTTTTAAAAAAAAAAGAAAAAAGTATGTCATGAAAATGAGGAGGATGAAAAAAAAATAATTGTGAATACAAGGAGCTAGAGGCTAATAATATTGAGCCCCAACAACTCACACTGTTTGCACAGTGCAGGCTTACACAATTAGAACAGGAGCGAAACCGGTTGCTTCGCTTTTTAATATCATTTACAATGTGTAACATCAAGCTACACACATTTATTTCTTTACTATTTATCTAGATATGTTTTATGCATGTATGAATCAGTGATTAGAAAACTACTTTTGTAAACAATTGTTAATGGTTTTAGTCTTAGCTGAGTGCTTCACTATTGTGACTTTAGATATGTAAAACAAATAATAAAAGAACCAGTCTGACTGATAGTTCTAGGAGGGGCTTGAGTTGAAATATTTTCTTCTTCTTCATATGCATTCAAAGTTCTGGCCGTTGCTTAAACATTAGGCCATTCCTACAAATACATTTGCATAAGTGTTGAGGCAAAGTGCAAAATTGATTGATTATCCCTGAATGATTGTCAGTAAAGAAATATTCACAATTTAACTTTCTTAATGATTAAGTGATTTTATCTGACATGCAAAGAAAAATTTCAGGAAAAATACACTTCAGATTTCATGATAAAATATAAAAACCTAAAGAATAATTAAAATTCCAGAGATCAATACAATATGGAGATTTTTAAGAGTCTTTCATGACAGACTTTATTTCTTTTCTTTATTTCCTTTTAGTTTCTGTCAGTGAAAAACTTGAAAATTATACTTGTATAGATTTTTACAAAAAATGTGTTTTGCAAAAAATATGATTCTAGTGGTATATGACAGTAAGAATGAAGGGATGACGGTAATTACTTGTCATTTGTCAAATGACATTTAAGTATATGTTGCAAAATCTAAAAGTGAAAGTTCAGATCAGTAAGAAGAATTACTGTATTCCCCGGCCTCAAGGATAAGACACCAATTTTGATTTGCAACATTAAAAGAAAAAAGAATGAATATAAAATGCAAATAATTTTTTAAATCCTCCAGGTATGAGTTAAATAAAGAAGTAAACTGGACTATATAGCCTTGAATGGCAATCAATCTTAAAGACAAGCAAATCTAATTTTAAATCATGTAGTGGAGTTCCATTATCAGCAAGCAGAAACACATCGACCTCAGCTTCATACAAATAAAAATAAAAATAAAACTGGTCCCAGACAGAAGAGAGAAAGTGAATTCCAATCAAATGCAAATCGTCAAAATAGGATGTTTATTTAATATAATCTGCAGTATATGATATTATTTTTTGAATAACAAATTTCTGGCTCAAAATCAAATTTGAAAATTCAAATTAAGAGTAAAAATCAGCAAAGCCAATACGAAATGTAAATCTTGCTATGTTTTTCTTTTTTTTATAAACGCAATTCAAAACATGATTTGTAGAACCAAACACTAAAAGCCTAAATTACAAAATTCTTTAAATGGCTTCAGGAATTATAGACCCCCCCCTATCAAGTGTTTTGTACAGAATTTATATTTATCCAACCATTCATAAACTGAAATTAAGAAAAAGTAGAAATAAAAGGAATCACAGAAATGTTTATAATATTTCTCTCACTGAAAACAAAACAACAAAACCGTTTTTTTATTTTGTATCAAGAATTAAAAATAACAATGAGATACGCTGTCTCAAGTCAATTCTTCACTTTAACTAAAAGAGTTAAAAGTACAAGATCAATTTATTTGCTAAATTCTTTTAAGCCTCATTTAATTGCAATAATATACAAAATACAGTGAAGGATATGGTACATCCCCTGAGCGTTCTTAAGAAAAATGTGCCATTAGGTGATATAAATCTGTACTGAATATACATAAATATTAATATTGATGCATTTGCAGCATAGACTAACTTTCAGTGACTGTTTCTCTTCTATTTGGTGATTGATTATCACTGAGTACCACTAAACACTTGACACTATTACAGGCTTCCAATTCAGAAATAACATCTTTTCGATGACATGATGCAAAAGTTATAATGTTCTACAAGACTAATTGACTATTTGCTAAAATGTTTTGTCAGTTGTTACACTGATAAAAATTCAAACTTTTTGTCAAAATGGCATTCAAAGTAAAAATCCAAAAAACCAACACTACTTATGACAATGAAAAATGTCATGAGTAAAAAGATAAAAAATTGAAATAGTTTCACATAATCCATTTTTATAAATACAAAATTAAGTTGTGGGTTTTATTTCACTATTTTTCTAATTTATTGACAAAGAATCTTAAATCTACTAAGAATATGAAGGTTTGTTAAGGAGTATATGAAAAGATCAAGTGTTGCAAGAAAAAAAAATGTCTATTTTGTCAGAATTCTCTGAGTTAAAAAAATACAAAGTTGAAGAATTCTATTGTAAATTAATCTTTCCATTTAAAAAAAAGAATCTACACAAGAGAGAGAGAGAGAGAGAGAGTAACAAAAGTGAGAGAGGAGAAGAAAGCGAGAGAAAAACAGGAATACAAATTAGCTGAATAAAAGAATGGCTTTTGGTTTTTCTTGGCTAAAAGAATTTATTTAAAGTTTTTATTTTTTAGTGATTTTATTAAGAATTTAATGAGTTTATTGTAAATTTAATGAGAGATGCAAAATACTGCTGTGACTTTGGTAATCATTTGTTTTCCTATTATAAAAGGAGCAAAAATCTTCAAAAACACATTATATATGACAAAGACATGACCATCTTGGTAAGAGCCCCACTTTGTCCATTAACAGAAACTGAAACATTAAAACTTTAGATAACCAAGAAATGTTATTCTTCCTAATCGTGTAACATTATATATATAAGAAAGTGGAAGAACATGTAGATTCAAACCCACTGTTCAAACATTTACTTTTATAAAGAGTGCTCAATACAGAGTAGAGCTTAATATTATAATTTTGTTATTACAATGGTTTATAAAAGCATAATATCACTACACAAATTTTTTATGTTTCGTCATCAGGTGATAGGTGCAAATAAATGGTGAAAATGTTCTTCATCAGGTGATAGCTTAAAATAAATGGTGAAAATGGTTTATTTTCAAAATATAAGATGAATTTAGAAAATTACGGAGTGGTAGTTGGAGAAAATGCTTAAGTGTGTCAATATATTGTTCAATCAAAAATGAGAATTATGTAACCATAGAGTTTTAATATTTGGGTTATGAAAGGCGGCAGGATGGCTTAGCTCTAGACATGTCCCTTTTTAATTTTCACCTCAGCAATTTCACCTCAGCAACATTGTTTTGTTCCAAATGGAGAAGGCCCTGGGGTAAAGGGGGAGGGGCAAGGTTAACAACAGTCAAGAATTGAGAGTTCCCTTAAGGTCAAGGAAGTGGGATTTTTTTAAGTTGGGGAATTAGGTTAAACAAAACAGAACAGGACAGAGCTGGGAGTTGTGGAGATTACAGGGTGTATAGAGACAAGAGAAAGGGTATCAAATATCAAATGGTAGAGGCTAGTGAATGTTTACAGGGGCAAAATTTTTAATTAAGTTTATCCATTACAGGAAGTCATGAATTTAAAGTTATTAAAGAAATTATATATATATATATATATATATATATATATATATATATACACACACACACACACATATATATTAGAAGTTAATATTAAACAAGAAAAAATGTTTAGCATTTGAAATGGAAACCTCTTAGTACTTTTGAACTTTTCTAACAATGCACCCATAACTGCCCAATTTCTTTGGCAAATATTCTTAATACATATCCATTATGCTTAGCAACAGGTGTTGTTTTCTTTCATATTTGCTCAGAAATACCAAGTTGCTAAGAGGCTGTCATATGTGTGTCGCCATGTCTCTAATGCTACCCTTAGTTTTCTCACAGATAATGTCAATCAATTTGAACGTTCGTTAAGCCTGATTTTCCACCTGCATTAACAGCTGTGCTACCAACTGGCCTTCTTATCTAACAAGATGTGAACAAGTACAGAAAAAAAAACTCTCACTGGATCCACAACTAGAGAAACAAGAAAATTCAGCTAAGAAAGATGAGGGGAGAATTTTAATTGTAAACGAATTTTCATTGGATTATGAAATACTAAGTTTATTTACATCTTGGTGTATGTGTGTGTGGGGGCGGGGTGAGGGACAACAGAAGGGAAAACATAAGCAGGTTAAATTCAAATTTTGGACAAGGTTACACCAAAATGGATACGCCCCACCCCAACACCAGCCTCCTATCTCATTATCAAATCCATGAATCTTTGTAATATTTATTTGATTTATTGAATTTAGAAATTCAATTCAATCTTTATATGAGGAATATTGTAAGTCAATGATCCTATGGACATATGTACACTCATGGCTCATATAAATAGAAAATACCATATTGTTTTAATCTCAAACATTAATCTTAGAAGATAAGGGGTTAGTTATAACCAGTAATTTGTCCATGTGTTGGTTAGTTTCTGAGACTTGACCCAAAGAGTTGTGAGTTCAATACCAGGCTACAAGGGTGGTGAACAACTAACTTACAAGGTTCGAGGGAGATAACTCATGACTTCCAGAAGAGGCATTAGGCAAGGAATGGAGTTCATATACCCCAGTGATTGTAATAAAGAGTTTAGTTCAAAATTCCTAGCACCTGAAGAAGGCCGGATTATACAATGGCCGAAACATTGTACAAATGGTAAGAAAGATGAGGACAATAGTCTAAATAATGTAAATACTGTAAATACTACCACATCTTAGAAGTATAGACAAATAATAAAATATTGTTTTATGCAAAATTTAGGTTTCTTTCTATCACCATTTTGTTTTTGGACTATTTTTTAAATTAATTAATTTTTTTTGAAAAAGAGAATAGTAACTTATAGAACTTCTGATAATGAAAGGCATGAATGAATCTGTTAAACAGTTTTCTTGAATAATCTTAAAACTGTCTTGATCATTAAAAGTTATCTAAATTGATGATATGAAAACATTAGAAAGCAAATGTTCTAATTAAATGAAAATTTAAGAAAATTTGTAATTCCTTTATAATGAATTCTTTTTTGTCAGCAAAACTCTTTTGACACTGTCTTGATTAACACATTCTGCTATGAAACTAAATCCAAAATATATAATTATAAATAATCAATATGGTTATTTACACATCTATGCAGACAAGAACAGTGTAACAATTGGGAAATTCTGAAGTTACAAAATGACAAAAGTCTCAAAAATTCTATATCAGAAAGTAAAGTACATTATTTACTACAAACTGATCACTAAATTCAAACATAACCTTGAAAATTAATTAATTTTCAAAACTTGGTACAAACACTACAAATTATTTTTTAAAGATCAGAAGAAGCAAACACACAAAGTAAAATTGCACACTCGCAAAATGGGATCCTAACAACTAAAAACATTTTAGAAAAACTCAGACCAAGGCAAATTTCACAAGTCAATGTAAAAAGTAAAATTCTGGATCCTGATTGGATGGGAAATTGAAAATTGATTATGATGTCAGTCAAATTTTCTTTTTCACACCTAAAGAAGAAAATGCCCACTAGAGCCGGTCACATGACAAATCCACTATTTAAAGGACATCTCTTGACCAGTCAAAATCAGTCAGAATGGGAGCAGTATCTGAGAGCATCTCACAATGTAAGGATGAAACTTCAAGCTGATTCAGTGACGTCTTGCCCTTACTGCCAATTTTCCTTTCTTCATTTTTGCTCCAAGTCACCAAAGAAAACAACAACATCAACAACAGGACACTCTAAGTACAATTTCTTTATTTGTTTTACCTTTTTTCTCAACCTACAAAAGAAGGGAACAGAGCATAAGACTTTACATTCTGCTATTACCAGTATACACCTGGGACACTTAGCTACTTACTACTATCACGCAAGAAATCGAAAATTTTTGTAGGTCATTTTAATATATCTTTGAACAACCTTAACTACAAAGCTACATGCATTTTCTCAATAAACAGTTTTCTTCTCACAAATCTAATCTAATCTATCTAAACTTATTTATAAATGGAACTGTGTGTGTGTGTGTGTGTGTGTGTGTGTGTCCATTACCTATAGACTCCAAAATGGCTGAACTGATTTTCTTGAAAATTTACACAGTTGTACTATAAGTATCTGCGAGTGTTCTTAGCTAGGTTTTGTGTCGAGGTACCCCGATAAATAACGAAAATCGATAATCGAAAAAATCGGACTATAGAAGGAGTGGTCCAATTTTAATCAAATTTGATACACTTATAGACAGACATAAGAAATGATATTCAGAAGTTTTAAGATTGCAGTTCTTACAATAGTGCAGAAAATCGATAATATATATATATATAAAAGGCAAGTGTGTGTGTTTCTGTATATCTGCCTGTATATCTGTATTTTCCAGCCCTTTTATTTTAGTTTTTGCTTCGGGTTTGGCTCTAAGTAGGTATAATTGTAGTTCTTAGTCTCAGCCATGATACCATTTACTCAAAGAACTTATTTAGCCTTCAAAATTCAGTTTACGATGAGAAAAACTTATTTGATATCGATACCAGGAAATCAAAATTTGACTTGCATCCATTCATTTTCTTTCAGTCTACGGTTTCGCTTTAACTGGAAACAAACTATTGCTTTTTAGTCTTTCGTGCCAACGTCCAAAGAGTCTGAGCTCCAGGACCATGGATTAGTTTTAAAGCTTTCATTACACCCGAGCAACGTCGGGCTATACTGCTAGTATGTTATAATGTTCAGTTAACAAAATTTCACTTATATTTTTCTTCTTACAATTTTGGTATTCTGTTAATAAAAATTTACTTTAATGTACAAACAAAACATTTTATTCATCTCAGTATCTTTTCAGCCTTCTGATATTTAAATTGTGGACATGTTTGGCACAAGACCAATTTACCAAGCATCACCGAGGCCCCTACAAATGTAACAAATGGAGTGATTAAGAAGTGAAGACTTCATACAATATTTAAGTAAAATTTTGGGGATGAATAGCTATTGCTATTTCATACCCTATATCTGTCATGTATCTAAATAATTGTTTATGTAGACATTTGAAACATTTCAGATTTTTTAAATAATTGTTTATGTAGAGATTTGAAAGATTTCAGATTTTTTAAATAATTGTTTATGTAGAGATCTGAAAGATTTCAGCTAAAAAGACTGAAAGTCAATCTGTTAAAATGTTTCATTTTCACATTAGAATTTAACAAATTGATTTTGTTTCTACTTGATACATTCACATTTTTTTCTACATGTTTGGCTTTTATCTTCATTTTTTTTAAAATAAAATACTATTTACATTGTTCAAACTCATCAGTATAATCTTGCTGCTGACCTTGAATGGGATCTACACTCTGTAGTGAATTGGGGCAAGAAGTGGCTTGTCAGTTTCAATGTGACTAAGACCAAGCTGTTGTCTGTCAATCATCACAAGCAACCTCTCCTGCCTCTCATAAACATGAATCAAGCGAGTCTCCCTGAGAGCAATACACTGCGCCTCCTTGGCCTTACCCTCTCTTCTGATCTCAAATGGAACCACTACATTGAGTCCATAGTTAAATACACTGCTAAGAAGGTTGGGTCACTGTGTTGGGCCAGGATGTTTTTCCTGCCTGAATCCATCCTGCATATATACAAATCAACCATTCGTCCGTGCATGGAATAAGGAGAATCAGTAATATGATAGGTACCGACTTGGCAGCTCGACTACAGCCACTTCCCCACTGACGAGATGTGGCCTCCCTTTGTCTATTCTATAAATACTTTCATGGCTTCTGCTCCAATGAACTTAAGTCACTGGTGCCTCTGCAACAGGTGTTTACTCATGCAACCAGATTGGCATCTGGGTCCCACCCATTCACAGTTAGATTAACCAAATGCAGACGACAATTCTACTCCTGCAGCTTCTTCTCTCGCACTTCCCGCCTGTGGAACTCACTTCCATATTCTTGCTTTCCTGACAGCTACAACCTCCAGGAATTTAAATGCAATGTCAATACTCATCTATTAACCACTTGACTCTAGTTCTTTCCCCACCCCGTATATCCTTTCCTTTCTCTCCACCTTTGCAACTGTCATCACACCTGTATTCCCATCCTTCTCTTGCTCCTTTCTAACTGGTTCATCTTTCTCTTCACTCTCTCCTACTTAATCTTTTTACTCTTATGTAGCCCCTGCACATCAGTGGCAGTACCGCCTTGCTCGGGATGATACAATTAAAAAAAAATTAAGAAGTATTGCTGTCTTCATGATGTTTCTTTGGTGATTGGAATTTTGAAACAAACTCTTTATTTCAATCACTAGGGTATATTGCTCTTACTCCATGAGTCATGCCACTTCTGGATGTCTTAGTTAAGTCTTAGTTTATCACTTCTGTAGCCAGATATTGAGTTCACAATTTTGAACTGATCCCTTTATTTCAGTGGCTCAGTGGATAAGAGCTTTGTTTGGATCCGGTGATTTGACCTAAAGAGTTGTGAGTTCAATACCTGGCTACAGCAGTGGTGAGTAAATAACTTAGAGTGTTCAGTTAAAGGGAGATAACTGAGACATCTGGAAGTGGCATGACTCATGGAATGAGAATAACATACTCCATAAAATAAAGGGATCGGCTCAAAACCCCAATCACCTGCAAGAAGCTGGAGCATACAATGGCCAAAACATGGTGAATATCGCAACAAAGATGAGGACAACAGTTCAAACAATGTAAATAATTACAATAACTCATCTCAGAAATATAGACAGAATAAAAAATGGTGAATAGAATACGATAATTCTATCCACCAATTTTTATTCATCTCCATGAATTTATATTCAATTTCAATAACCACAAAAGTCTAACTGAAATTTTAAGATAATAATTCTTACTTTTTATCAGTTATAAGCAATAATTTTAAAGTTGCTTTCAAACTGTGTTATTTCTAATATGTGTAATTATTTCTAAGTTTTCTGCATAGAAATAACTTAACCTGATTTTTTTCTCTCATTCTCATTTAAACCATTTTATTTCTGATGTAATCAGCTGCTTACTTCCCAACAAAGACTTTTGTCAATACAAACCTCTCCACTTTCTGCTGGGTTATGGCTTTTATCATTTTTTTAACAGGCTGACAAAGCAACTGGAATTGCTGTCTTAGAATTCCATGCAAAAAAACATTTCTTACCATTTTTATATAGCAAGCGATATATCCAGTTTCCATTGGGCACTGAAGACAAGTTGACAAATTTCAACTTTTGCTTTTCACTAAATAAAAAGACATTAACATTGCTTTGTGGAACTATTTAAAAGCTTACTCATTAAGAAACTTTCAGTCAGAAAAGTTTTCTAGGATTTTTGTTTTTTTCTTAACAGGTTTCATATTTAGAATATTACTATTTCAGTATATACACGAATACCTCAACATATCCAGTCACATAGGAACATTTACAGAAATTATACCTGCAAATAATTATCACAAAACCTAATTATTATTAAGTATTGCAACTGGTGTGCTGATGGAAAAGACTGCAAACAGTTCAAGGATTCTTCTTTGTTTATTCCTTAGACTAGAAATTGAGTTATTCTCTAGGCTAGAGAATTTTAATACTACTGCACTACAAAAATATAGTATGCACTATTTTCTTTGTTCTGTAAAAATACCCAAACATACAAAAATCTGTTCACTAAAATATTCAGGGTGCAATGGATAAATTGTCATCTAAAATGAAAATAACCCTGCCATCTCATTTCAACAGATGTATTTATGAAAATTACACAAAAATATCTCAAAATATTAAAGAGTAAATTTATTCACTAAAATCACCATTCGCTTCAACTACGGTCTCCAGAAGACTTTGGAATCTTCTAGACAGTCTCCTTGTTTAAGTTGGTGAATGCTGCCATAATTCTCGCCTTCAGTTCGTCTTTGGTGTTACAAGGAGTTTTTTTGGTCTCTCACTCAACTGTGTTTCATGCATAACAATTAAGTCGGTTGCAGTCTGGTGAGTTAGTTGGCCAAATGTAAGAGGCAACAGAAATTGTCTGACAGCCATGACTACTTGTGTAACATGGTGCAGAGTACTATTGCTATACATAGGGTCTTTCAGCAGTCACACTCTTGACCCAAGGCAGCACTATCTCCTCAAGGCACTTGATGTCTGAAGACCTGTGGAAAGATGAATGGAGACATAATGTCACCATCACTTGTGATCACTCCAAACACCTTTGTAATCGCCATTCCAAATCCTCTGCACTGTCCTCAGATTGATACCCAAACACTCTGAAATGTTGTACTGTGGCTTCCTGGGTGAATGTCAAGTAGTACAGCCTGCCACTTCCAAATATCTGGCAGAGTGAATCATGGCATGGTGATCTTTTTCTCAAAGACAGTGACCCTCTTATACTGTGCAATCAATAAAATCAAAAACAAGCAGCTAGGACGCATGATGAAATTAAAAATATAAAATGGCAATAATTTACCCATTTCACACTGTAAATATGTTATCCTGCATCAAAACCACTTTTTAAACTTATTACATTAAACACAGATACAGCCATTGTCAGCTTTGACAGGGAGATGGACAAACTTTATATATTTTCAATTTAGATCCAATTTAATCCAGAAAATAAATCTTTCTTGGATATTTGGATTTTTTAAAATTAAATCTTTTCTGTTAATTTCTTTGAAATTTTAAATTTCTTTTGACAATTGCAAATAATTATTATTTTATTTTATGCTTGTTTTGCAATAAAACCTTGCAAAATTACAAAGACATTATTGAAAAATGTTTCATTACAATATTATGTATAAAAGAATTGCATTGTCCTTTTTCAAATCTGGAAGTAGTCAACTGAATTATTAACTGAAAACATTATGATAATGAAAGTTTCTTGATTTCAGAAAAAGAAAAGAAAGAATATTTTATGCTATGGATAATTCTTATTTCTCCAATTTTAATCAAAACAAATTTCCAAAATAAACCATAAAAAATGTTTTTACCCTGGTTTTCTTTCTGTTGTCATTTTTCCTGTTTACCATTTTTGGATATTTTCCAACATTTTCACCAAATGACTTATCCATCCAAGAATTTGAAGTTTTAAAAGGTTGATCAATGAGAATAGGGCAAACAAATCTTGAAACATTAACACAACTCAGTGTTTAAATATTGAATAATTTGATGAAATCCTTTCAATAAAATCAGGTTTAAAAGCCCAACAGTTACCATAGTAACAGTAAAGAAAAAATATACTATTTTCTTTTACCTTTTGGTCCTTTATATGACAATGAAATTAAAAAAATAATACAGTAGCCAATAGCTTACCACTGTGATGAGCTGACTCAGGGCAAGACTGAATCGAACAGTGATTGTTTCATTCACATGCTTAACTGGACGAATCAAAGGGTTATAGCCACTTCTCTCAAACAAGTCATGCACCAACCTGACCTCGTCTTGGCTGCCAAGCCCTGAAATTTAAAAAAAAAATACATCTATCAAATAAAAAGAATAATATATCATAAAACAAAAGTTTGTGAAAAAATATTGACACTATTTCATGAATTATTATGACAAGTTCCTTAACCTTCGTTGTTATTACTCACTCTATTTTGTTCCATACATTCTCTGATATTCTTCATGTTGCCTGAAGTTTTGAGGTGTAACATTAAATAATTTATGTGCTGTGGAGTAAATAAGACTTTCTCCACCCTGTAAAACAAATGAACTAGTCAAGACAGCTTAGATAAATTTACTCAGAGTTCAGGGGTCAGAGTTTCAAGAGAGTTTTGATAGAGTTCTGATCGTGTTATGACAGTGTTGACAAGGATCCAAAAACTTATACAGTAGTAAGAAAAAAATTACTTTTTTTGTTGCGGCACACATAAGTGATGACGAGGAATTAGAACCATGCTGGTAAATTCTTTTTTTCTTTGTTGTGCATAAAAAACAGATATTCTTAAAATATGGAAGAATTATTAGCTTAGGTGGTAAAAATGCAGCAACAACAACATCAATTATTGTTGGAACTCTAGAAACAACAACAAAAGTCAATTGAAATAATTCAGAAGAAAATGAAAAATTCTCTAATTTCTTTCACTCTCAATGCGGTGGCAAATGCCATAGCTGAATTCACATACAATTCAGATGATGGAATTACCTTTTCTGCTTATTTTAAAAGATACAAGCAAATTTACTAAGAAAAATGCAACAACTGTGAAGATGAGAAAAAAGAAAACTTTTGTTGAGAAAGTTAGTACCAGTATAATACAAAAAAAAAAAATAGTATAATTTTATACTTCTAAGAAAACCAGGAGAAATTTGCTTGAAGAAACAGTAAATATTCTGACCAAAATTTTTAGCAAGAAATATTAGTTATTCAATACTCGTTGAAAGTGTATGAAAGATGAAATACAAAGATGAAGATATTTGACTATATTTCTGAGATGATGTAGTATTTACATTATTTGAACAATTGTCTTCATCTTTGTTGCCATTTGAATGACATTTTGGTCATTGTACACTCCGAGCTCCTTTTTAGTAGCATCAAAAGAAGGCCAGAGTGTACAAAGGCTGAAACATCATACAAATGGCAACAAAGATGAGGACAATTGTCCGAATAATGTAAATACTGTAAGGATGAAGATATTACCATATATGCTGCAATTGTTAACAAGGTGTGTGAAAGATTCAAATTAAACAAACTCTAGATATGTTAAAAAGATTAATTTTTGTTCAAGGATTAATGGCAAAAAAAAAAAAACACAAAAATACATGCTAGAATCCTAATGAAACTGGAACAGAATCAAAAAGTAACACAAGAAATATAGAATGAATGTCAGAGAATCTGAAATCTTAGACATGAGAGAGAGGAAATTGAGGAAAAAGAATGTGTATATATAGAAACCAAAGAAAAATGAGAAAAGAAAAAATAATCAATGTTTCAGATGTGGAATGTTAAATCCGGGAGATGACTGTCCATTTAATAATTTTAAGTGCCACAGGTGTATAAAAGTAGGACATAAAAGGTCACACTGTAAAATTAGGACATAAAAAGTCACACTGTAAAATTAGGAGATAAAAAGTCACACTGTAAAACTAAAGCAAGGAAAAGTTCTCACAGAAAAAAATTTTGTACACAGTGTTGGGCTGGAAAAATAATTGCAGAAAACAAAAGAAAACTTGTTTATGTGAAAATTAATAACATGGATGTAAAAATGCTATTCACCACTAGTAATGATATCACATTAGTCAACAAAACCTCATAGAAAACACAAAGAAAGCCTATATTAAAAAGAACTTTAAAAATTGCACTTGGCATGTCAGGTGAAAAATTGTTATTGGTGAAATGACTTGCAACATTTCTTTTTTGGACAAGTGTATAAAAGCTAAAAGGCTTATGTGTTAAGAAATATTACAAATTTATTCATTACTGATTGGATGGAATTATTCAAGTTATGGGATTTACCTATAAATATTTATTTCAAAAATATAAGTGAACAAGTGACCAGATTAAAAAACAATGTGAAAATTTAAAGGAAGAATTGAAAAAAATGATTTTCCGATGTTCTGTCAAATGAGCTAGGTCAATGTACCAAAATCAAAGCAAAATTTCAAGTGGAAAAAGGGTCAAAACTAGTAGTTAAACTGAAACATAGTGTACCGTACACAGCCTTAAATCAAGACAATAAAGAATGAGACGGACTTTTAAAAATGGATGTAATTAAAAAGAACTGATGATTCAAAATGGGTAGCACTAGTTGTGTATGTAAAGAAAAAAAAGGAACAAAGTTTGTGTTTGTGCAAATTTTTTGATTGGGTTAAACAAATGCTTAGAATCAGATTAGTGCCCATTACCAAGTCCAAAGGAAATTATTCTAAAATTAAACAATGGAAACATTTTTTCACAACTGGATTTTTCTGAGGCATATTTTCAAATACCAGTTGATGAAGAATGTGAAGGTGGAAAGATAGAATGACAGAAAGAAGAAAAGAAAAAAAGGAAAAACTATGGTGAAAGGAAAAAATGGGAACACAAAGGGCATTGAAATCAGTTAAAAAAAAGGTTTATTGAAAAAAGGCCTGCAAGAAAGGAATGACCTATATAAGTTCTCTATGATAGTTTTGATGTACTAACACCCCAAGAATTACTTTAATGTACAATTATAAACACCAGAAAAAGAAAACCTATGAAAAAGTAGCAGTTGACCCAAAACAAAAGAAATATAAAGTTCAGTATATTGGAAAACTCACCAGAAAGACAAGGGCGTAAATACAAAAAAATAAAATATTTACGAAAATAAAAAAAATTCAAAAGCAGGAATGTTTTGGAATAAATAAGACAACCCTGGTAATACAAAAAAGTGAGGTAAGAAGCCTTAAATAAAGAACCCAGAGTTTTGATAGAGCTTTAGTTCAAGTACTGTTGGAGTTTGTCAAGACATAATATTATAACTATTATTAACGAGTTATAACATGATAGAATAAAACCAAACTCATCTCTTCAGATTCTTCACTTTTACACATTTTTCCATACTTTCTACATCTGTTTTGGTTCCATATGAAACAGTTTGATTAAATCAACAATAATGATACTCGCCCAAAATAATTCCTAGAATGTGTATCATGATGTTAGCTCACAATTTGGTAATTATATCAGATAGAATTAACTGGATTAAAAATCTTTTTTTTTTTCAAAAGCAAATATTTCAAAGAGGATTTTTCACAGCACTTTAAAAATCTCAGCCCTCAAAAGAACAAGCTCCCTTTTTATTTATTTTTATTTCTAATTTTATTTTTTTATAATTATATCGCCTCAAGCAAGGCATTTTACTGCTTCTGTTTTGCAGGGGATTATATAGGAAGAAAGTTATGAGAAAGAGTGACAGGTTATAGAGGGTGTCAGAAAGTGGATGAGAGAAGAATGAGAATACTGATGAGAGTGGAGTGGACGGAGAAACAAAGCATGAGAGAGAGGTTAGTGAGATAGGAGATGACTACTAACTTTACATTTAACTTCTTGGAGATTATAGCTGTCGAAAGAACAAGTAAATGGAAGGGAATTCTACAGGTGAGATGTGTGAGAAAAGAAGCTGTTGGAGTAGAATTTGCGTTTACAATTTATTGGTTTCACAATGTTTTACTTTTGAAATTTTTTTGATAAAACTTCATTTTTTCAAAAGTTTGATTAACTGTTTCTGAGACAAAAACATGTTATAAAGCAAGACATGAATTTACAGTTTTTAATTTTAGTTCAGAGCAGTCATTTTTCTATTAACAAATACTGCTCCAAATAATGGCATAAGTGAGATTTTCAAGCACTTTTTTTTAGGTGGATGGGGAGAGTTACTGACTTATGGACATCTCTTCTTTTTTTGTTGTTGTTATTGTTTTTAAGATGATTTTCTAAGCACAGCTTAGATGTGGCACAAAGCCAAAAATATAGGACCCCCAGTGAGGATCGAACTCACTACTTAATTATAGGATGATAGAAATTGGAATATTAGTGAGGAGTGAGAAAACTGAATGAAGAACACAGTAAATATTGGTTCATCAGAGACAGGATATAGAAGCCATGCTTGTATCAAACAGCATATAATTTGGAATCTCTGGATGTCTGGGTGGCAGTATACATTACCTAGTGCTGTTAAAATGGATTAGTTTGCTTGATTTATTAATGAACACCTTTTGAGTGGATGTGCATTTAACCCTCCGTTCCCATATGTCTTGTATAAAAGCAGAGAAAGTAAACGTTGTAACCAAAGTCAAAACTCTCGGTTAGTCTGTTACGTTCACTTTGGCACAAAAAGACGTGATTCTATCACTTCTCCCTCAGTTATGGGTTAAATGCCAAAGAACTCTAATCTCTCTAGCATTGGATGTCAAGCAATTTAAGAGAAAGGGAAATAATTCCAAACCACTCCTTTATCTTTCCCAAGATTACAGGGTAATTCCCAGATAATAAACAGAAATGTGCAGAGAGTCATTATCATGTTTGTCTCAAAGGAACACGGCATTAAAAAGCAAAACACATTCCTAGTAAAGACTGACGAATGAATCTGCACAAATGTTGTGCTAACATCATCAATGTTGAGGTGAAGTTGTTTGAACCATATTTGGAATTTTTTTTTTTTTGCTAGGGGAGGCATGAACTTAAAGTCCCTTTTTATACAAATATACTTGACCACATTAGTAATAGAATTCAGATTAAAATGGTTGATTAGAAAATATGATAGTCTGCACAAATCAATGGAGGATGAATGAGAAATATAAACTAAAGTTATCACTGATATAAAAAGAACTAAATTGCCATTACGGAGAGAAATGGCTCAAAATCTTTCATTTGTGCAATACAGTTTAGAATAATTGAAAAAGCTATCAATCATCTATAAAGACTTTCAATTGTTCCTCCCGACCCATAAGAGATTCTGCAATGAACACAGTTCTGAAGTTCTGATACAACTGTCTGTCATGTAATTTGTGTAACCCATCCTTATGTCATTCATCTCTGAAATGTGTTAGGTATCCTCATCGCTAATGTTTACATTTGATACTAACAGTCAAGACATGCAGATTTATTTGCACTGAAAAGAAAAAAATCATATATAATTTAGGTGATCAGGTGAAAGGAAAATTTTATGGATATTTAGCCATCTTTTTTTTAATTCCAGACATCAAGTAAAAAAGAAATCAAAACCAAATTTTACTGAAAAACTTTGTCATCCATCAATTTTATAGCAGCTTTTAAGTACTTTCTGTTGAAATAATACTTAAAAAATAGTAAACAAAAGAGAGGAAATTTTTTGACTGGAGTGAACTAAAGTTTAAAAGATAAAAGACATCATGCAATTTTTCTGGTGAGATCTGACAGCATTTGGGTCAGCCTTGTGGAGTAAGAATATAAATACAAAAGATACTCGGCCAAATAATGTTGGAAAAGGTTTGATCAAAAAAAGTTGATACTTTAGTAAGACTTCCTTTAATTAAAAAAAAAATATTCATTAATGGCAAAACTTGTTTATTTGTTAATGTTATGGTAATTTTCATTCTTTTTCTTTTTTTTTAATAATTATATCACCCCAAGCAAGGCATTTTATTGCCACTATTTTGCAGGAGGAAAGTTATGAGAAAGAGTGACAGGGTTATAGGGGATGTCAGAAAGTGGGTAAGAGAAGGATGAAAATACTGATCAGAGCGGCGTGAATGGAGAAAAGAGCATGAGAGAGAGGATGCAGGTTAGTAAGATAGGTGATGACTATTGACTTTACATTTAAATTCTTGGAGATTGTAGCTGTCAGGGAAACAAGTAAACGGAAGGGAATTCCACAGGCGGGAAGTGCGAGAAAAGAAGCTGCGGAAGTAGAATTTGCATTTACAATTTATTGATTTCACAGTAAAAGGTTGAGACCTAGTTGCTAATCTTGTGGCTAGAGTAAATTCATGTAGAGGGCGCACCAGTGAGCTAAGTTCATCAGAGCAGAAGCCGTGAAAGTATTTGTAGAAGAGACAGAGGGAAGCCACATTGTGCTGGTGAGAAAGTGACTGTATCTTTATTAAACTAAAGTTGTCATATTTATTATTTCTAAGATTATCTTTAAGCCAATATATTCTTCAGTCTTCCTGAAGTTGATGTCAGTCAAAATGTTCAGATAAAAACAACAAATATTAAGAGAAAAAATACAAAATGTTAATACAAAAAATACAAAATGTTAATACAACAAATATTCCCATTAGTTTAACAAAATTTGTCAGCTAATTGCAATCCAACATGAAATATATAATTATAAATAATTATAAATAAGTTTGCGTGTTTGCAAACACCAATAGAAAATGATAAAAACTGAAGTTGTTTGGCTTATAATTCCCTCAGAAAAAAAATGATAGACGTACTATTAAGACACCATAACGATTAATATATTTGAGTGAAGACTTTAAGAGCCAATTTTTAGAAAATAAATTGGCACTTGACAAACTAATGTGTAATGGTATCTTATTCTTGAGCTTTGTACACAACCGGAAAGGCAAACAAGACGTTTAGTTTCAGAGACACAAAGAAACATTCACCAGTTACAAAAAACTTTCTTTTTCAATCAAATTGATTTAGATATAAAATATTTTTACTGGAGTTTTAATTTTTCAGTCTAAAGTAACAGAAAAACTTTTATTAAGAGTTTCCTGAAATGTTTCATGAATAGTTAATTATGGGACTTTATTGTCTTCATACATACTGTCAGAAACTTTAGTTAACCCTTAATATGGGGTATATAACTTAAGAATTTATGGCCCAAAATTATGGGTCAGGCAATACAAAATGACATAAAATATGGTACTTTTACCAACCAAAAGACAACAAATGTCTCAGGTTGAATTATACAAAAGCCATTACCAAATGCTGACTTTGAGTAAATATGGTATTATTAGTTCTGATGCAATGTTAAAATGATAAATGTAAATCAAGTATCAGATGAATTATTTTACGGAAGAACAATCAGGCAATTATGATTGTGTCTACAAGAAAGACACCATAGAATTAATGATAAAAAAAAATATTGTCAGCTTTGATGTCATTTTCTATTTCTTTTATTCTGACATTTCTCTTGCCAACTTGAATGATAGAAACCGAGTCGGGCAAATAAATCTGGTATAGTCACCAGCACAAAACCTCACTGAAATGTTTTCGTTTAAGGAAGAAAATAAAAAAAGTGTTAACTTTTTAGAAAACAATCTAAGAAAATTAATCTTGTCTGCCAAAAAAGAAAAGATAGAAAAATGTGCTTATGCTGTTTTATTCCATGCTAGATATTGCCAAGGATCAGTGTAAATCCTAAAAAATTAGAATTATCATGGGAGACTGGGACACTAAAGTAAGCAAGGAGAGGAAAGGGGAAATAGTTGGCAAGTTTGGACTTGGTAGCTACAATAACCGCAGAGAAAAATGGGTCCAATGGTTCACAGCAAAAGACCAGATAATATAACCAACACCCGGATCCAAGATTATCCAAGACTACTATGGACATGGAAAAACCAAATTGACTATATAACTATCACCAAGAGATTCAAGAATGCAGTTATTCACCGCAAAATATATCCAAGTGCCAATTGTGAAAGCGATCACTACCCAGTTATATGTAAACTAAAAATGAAATTTCTGAAATTGAAAAAACCTAATACAGCACCCAAATTGCAATATGACCCAAACTTGCAGAAAAAATATACGAACAACATGAAAAGAAAGATATGAGGGACAAATTTGAAATGAAAACTCAAAATGGGACACACTAACAGACGTTTTATTGACATCAGCAAACAACATCATCCCAAAGAAAAATAGATGTAGAAAGAAAAATGAGTGCATTACAAACAAGATTCTTGACATGATGCAAAGGAGACAGAAAACAATACCAAAACATGGAACAGAATACAGAAAACTACACAAGGAAATAAGAAATAAATGAAGACAGGCTTGTAGCATGGTGTGCGTGTTTCTTGAACACTGGGAGTCACCAGTATAGCGTAGGGAGCTGGTTAATATTTCTTTGGTCCAACCTTGTATCATACTTAACCAAACTCTCTACAGTGTAAGAAGAATAAACTGTACATTTTGAATGTTACAATGGAAATTTATTAAAAGGAGCAATAACATAAGTTGTAGAAGTTAATGTTCAATTAGAAACATTATTAAGAGGTTAAGGGTAGATTTCTTACAAAATGTTCATAGTAGTAATAGTTGAAAGAGATAAGGAGAAAGAGAAAGACGACAATGTCCGAGTCGCTTGAAGTTGAGTTACATTTTAGATGTTTGTCTCGCAGCTCCCAATGACTCTCTCACTGACTGACGTCGATGAAATCCTTTTATTATAATCTAGATATTTTTTGCACTTACACACAAAGTCCTTTTAGTCTTGCAAGTTTCTCCCATTCATCAAAACCATTTTAACACCTACTTGCAAGATCTGGTTTTGACTTTTTCTTTAAGCAGATGGTCAATCTTTTTTCTATTTGAGAAAACCAGGATTTCACACATCGTTGTGAATTTTTGTAAAAGTGAAGAAGAAGGTCAATTTTAATTAATTTCTTATCCACTACAGGCTACAGAAGAATGACACAACAATAAATGTGCAGAAATAGAGAGAGTGAGTTCGAAAAAAAAGGAGATCTGCATAAAAAATAAGGGACTAACAGGACAAAAGACATGCTCATCAACAGGATGCATAAAATCCAAGAACAGAATGCTCATATTAGAAAAAGAAAAAATACTTCAGCGATGGGACAAATATATCTCTTCCATCATGACAGAGAGCAATCAACAATGCACCGTTAAACCAATGAGCCAGAAACATTAAAATTCAAAGTGGAAGCTGCACTGGCTAAACTGAATAAAAAACAAAGCAGCAGGACCAGATGGCATCGTAATAGAGATGTTGGCAGCATCAGACAATTTCAGCATAGACGAAAAATGCAATTGGCAACAGTGGTAATATGCTAGAAGACCTAAGCAGATCAATTTTCATAGCACTGCCTAAGAAGCCAGGTGCAAATGAATGTGAACTCCACCAAACAATCAGCTTGATAAGCTACATAACAAAACTCATCATCCAAATTCTGATGAATAAAACATGCCGCAGAATCAGGCCAGAGATAAGGTTTGTCAATAAGCAACAGAAATGTGGTTCTACAGAAGGCTGTTGAGGATACCATGGACCAAACATGTGAGCAATGATAAGGTTTTGGAGAGAATGGAAACTAAAAGGAAACTTCTACTTGACATCAGGAAGAGACATCTGAAGTTTCTGGGGCACTCAATGACGAAAGAGGGTTTGGAAAACCTGATATTCACAGGATGAAGAGAGAAACAAAGAGAGACAGGCGTAAACAGTGTATGACATACTTGATTAGCTTAAATAAATGGATGGCAGAGCAAAGGTTTGGAAGAAATAATAGGACAACATATATTAAGAATAACATGGGACAGGGCATAAAAAGAAGAAGAAGAATCTTCTAAGTAGAAAAATTGGATTGCCTTTAAAATCCTGGTTTCTTATTTGGGATTGAATCCTAACTGCAGGTTGGAATATGCAACTATTTCAACCACAAAGCATATCACTTAAAGACAGTCAGTTAAGTGCCATACATGAAACATGCTTGGGTGATCATGTCTCAAAAGAGACATGACTAACTGGAAGGAGATTATCCTGCAGTAGGTTTCCATTGCTTTCTGCAGTAGAATGGTTGCCAACCAAGGCTATATAACCCAATCTGTTCTGTTATTTAACCCATAACTGAAGGGAAGAGACAGATTAATACCTTTCCCAAGGGTATTTGCACATAAGTGAATACAATGAGTTCAAGTGGAATTCGAACTCAACTCCTCAATTTCTCATTCCCAGCCGATATCCACTGCACCACCCACACACATCCCACTTGAGGACAAGTTATCTTTAAAAACCAATCATACCATGAATTTCCAAATTTGTCTGATAAAATTCTACTTGGGTGAAAATGAAGGGTAAAATTTTTAAAAAAAACTGCATTATTTTCTCAACTTGACAAATTCAACAACTTAAAATACAAAGCTAAATTTAAATTGGGAAAGGTTAAATAAATTAAAATAAACAAACACAAAATGAATAAATCTATAATCTGAAATCAACGACAACCAAAATGCAGAGACACATGAAGAAAAAAAAATCACTTGGTCGGTGAAAGTCTAAATCTGTTTGTGCTAAAATCATTGCTTTTCTAACAGATTTCTATCCTTAGGCAGAAAAAGAAATTAAAACAAAAAAGATATTTTGTATGTCATTTAAGTTATCTTATCATTATCCATATCTGTTTCAAATCTCAGCAATACATTGACTGATATGCATTTATTGATTCTAAGAATATTGATTAACTTATGCAGGAAGGAGGAAAAGCAATTTGATTTACACATTGCTTTTCACTATGATATTTACATACAAAAATTGAATGATAAAATTTGGCTGAGATAAATTTGTCAACTGATGGCTAAAAGGTTTGATGTTTGACTTTACTTGCTAAATTTGAGAGAGAGAAATTTCTGCCCCAGATTTCTGGGCCATGATTTATTGAGTATCATTTCAAAGTTCCTAATGAAGCATTAAACTCATAACAGATTGGCCAGTGTCAATAGATGATTGACAAGAAATTGATTTTCAGTCACAAAGAGGTGAAAAAAGTTATCAGCCCGATCAAAAAAGAATTTTAAATAATTTTAATGTTTGGCGAGATTTTGTAAAGTCAATTGGGCTGAAAACTTTTTCGCAGCTCTTGTTTTACTCTTTAGTTCACCCAGTACAAGTCCAAAGAATTCCCCCAGTTATTGTAAGGGCAAATAAATGACAAAGAAGGAGGAAGTTAAAACTGCATATTATGAGGATATGTAAGATAGTTATCAGTTGACCTTAAATTTAAACTTGTAGTGGTCTACAAATTAACATTTCTGGAGAAGAAGGTAAGTTGAACCCTTGTCTTACCAAAGAAATATGAAAAGAATGGAGATGGTTTATGATATGTCCTGGAAAGGGATATATATATCATTCAAGGTAGTTAAGTGGGTAAGGCAAATGTAACTGGGTAGAACAATTTAGTAAGTAGACGTAATATACTATACAATACTCATCGTATACAGTATCCTAAGATGTAGGCGTAGTCAAGGGTCATAGATCTCTAGTTGAAGGCCTCTAGTGGTAAATCTCTAGTGGAAGACGAATAGAACTCTGAATGTAGATCTCTGAACGTCCTCGCCTTAGTCTATATTTATGGATGACTCCAGCCAATCACATTCCAGTTAGGGGGAACCAAGGTCTATACATATTCATTACCTATTCATTAGATCAGTTTAGCACTCAGAACATGGAATGGGCAGGGGTCCAGACTGTGAACATATGACCTGGTGGGACAAAAGAAAGGAAGGTGATTTCAACATTTACCTTGTTGTATAGAGACTTACTTGAGGGCATCAAATTTTGAATGAGTTTTCTATTGAGACCCTCAAAATGTTTCAGCAGGACTTTGGTGAACAGATTTTTGAGTGGCATATTCATTCAATGGGCAGTCGAGTGCAAAGTCACATGGTTGGAAGCTGTTATAGAGGCTGCCAAGAGTTCCTCATGAAAAACCTGATTACCTACGACATCAAGTAAAAGTTTGTTCATCCTGCCCAACTCCAGATGCTCACACAAAAGTCGATGTGTCTTGAATCACCAATTTTAGTAAATAAGATGTATTATTTACCTAAATCTTGGTATACTTTCTTTAATATTATAAGCATATCACCATATGCTTAATAGTAAATAATAATACGAACAATGTCAGAGATTCTTTTTTTTTTATAAATTAGATCAGATTTTTATATAGAAAAAGAGAAAAGAAAATGTTCAATTTATTAATACTAAAGTTACTTTAAATTATATAAATGGAAATGATATTACTTTGGTCAGTTAATTACCATGCGTGATACCATGCATGATCATGTCTCTTTCAAGACATGACTGACTAGGTAGAAAATTTTCCTGCAATAGACTGGTTGCCAACTATGGTTATAGGACTCGATCTGTCCTGATATTGAACCCATCATTTGAAGGAGAAGAGATGTATTAATACTTTTCCGAAAGGTTATTAGCAACAAATTCAACTGGAATTGGAACTCATCTCTATCGATTTCCCATTCTGAGCTGGCATGACCCATCAGGCCACAACATGCATCATAAGTATCAGTCAGTTAAGAGTCATGTGTGATACATTCTTGGATGATCCTGTCTCGAAAGAGACATGATTGACAGGGCAGAAGATTTTCCCACAGTAGGTTGCCATTACTTTCTGCAGTTGACTGGTTGCCAACCAAAGCTATAGAACCCTGTCTGTCCCGTTATTTGACTCATAGCTAGAGGGGGAAGAGGTGCATTATATCATTAAGTAGTAATTAGTGGGGGATCAGTTTATTACTTCATAACAATATAAAACTGATCTCCCACTTTATGCCCAGTAGAAGCCTTGATCATATTTTCAACTATTATATTTAGTCAGTCAGTTAAGTGCCATATGTGATACACACTTTGGGCAATCATGTCTCGAAAGAGACATGACTGACTGAGCAGAAGATTATCCCGCAGTAGGTTGCCATTACTTTCTGCAGTAGACTGGTTGCCAACCAAAGCTATAGAACCTAATTTGTGCTTTTATTACACGTTTTTTATGACTTTGATCCTTTTACATTTTTCTTTCTTTTCAAGAATTCCATAAGTGTTTCTGTTCTTTTTATGCCTTGACTCACATATTTTAACAGACATTTTTTACCAATATAAATTTGAGTAAAACACAAAACTCAAAGTGAATTTCTCAAAATCTCTGTGACAAAATAATTTATATCAGATTCTATCCTTACTTTCTTTTTTTATTTGACTTGGTGACTGAATTTCTTTATTTGTAACTAATCTAGAACCTGTTTAAATGGTTTATTAATAAAGAGAAATCAAAAAGAAATTGGAAGCAGTCACTCTTGGAGTCATCGGAAATCAATAAATGATCTGCAAAAATTAAAACTGACATAAGAAAAATTAGCAAAAAAATGGATGACAGAAAGTTCAGCTTAGAAATCAATTCTAATTGACAAATGTTAATTTTCGTACATGCTATATACAGATGAATACATGCACTGATTCCAAAATAAATGGTGCATCATAAGTGCTACAACCCCAATATTAATACATAACGTATCTTCCTTGGATATTCACACAGGCTTGTACACATTCATGGAGAATACCATTTTGTGATTGTTACACGGATGCATTTATATATAAAAATAATAATAATAATGTCTAAAAAGTTGTAGAAAGGAATTCTATTGAGTCCTACTTGTTATTACAAAAAATTTTTAATTCATGAAGTAGTTGTAAAAATAAGGAAATTAGAAATAGAACATTTGGAAGGTACTAGAATGATTGAGAAAATTCTAGTAGAATTGAGAGAATTCGAAAAGTTCTAGAAATATGCAAATTAGGAGTTAGCTCCTATAAAAATAGGTTTTGGGCAGAGAGCAGTTAGTTGTTAACAGGATATGCAGACATTATCAACTCTGGCTTTGATTCAAGGATTTATGTCCAGCCAAAAGAATCTCTAAGAAAATCACTGACCAACTAAGACCTGAAAGAGAACCTCATGGAGTAAAAAGGGTAAATACATATTTTTGACTCTTTCAATGACCAAACTAATAATTATTCTTTATTTACTCATTTAAGGATTTCCAAAAAGTATAGCACTTAACTTCTTCGCCAACTTAACTGGGTAAAGATATTTGACACCTTACCTTCCCCTTCTCTCCTCGTAACACTTGCCAACAGTAAGCTATGTTTCTTGTTTTGAATACAACAAAAATTGTATATTTGTAAATATTTTATTTGGTGTGTTTTTGTAAATTAAATATTTGTCTGTGATTTATCTCCATGTTTTGGTCAATTATTTTTTTTTATACTTAACACATAACAGTGATACATTATTCCAAAAGTTTTTCACTTGCTGATATAACACAGCAACTGAATGACTTCAGTGATAATTAATTTAATGCTCACTTTCAGTAGCCAATAAATGAATAAATGATAATTCTTTTAATTATAGAAAAATAATTTTGCTTGTCAAAGATGAGTTGTTATTGTTATCTTTATTTGCTGGTTTTCACCAAATTGAAGTAAATTGATGAAACATAAATGTGAATTAAGAAAAAAAACAAATTATAATTGAATGTTGAAATATTTACATGCCTAGAAGAAACAAGAGGGCAAACAATCTTTAAAATGATAGGATATTTAAATAATTGTCATTCCTATAATAACAAGAGGACTAGAACCAATTTTAAAATCAAATTTCAAAAGAAAGATGAGAACAAAGATTAATGTTGAAGTTGGGAAAAATGATATCAAAGTAATCAACAATTTCAATTCAGTTTCCAAATAAACGAAAAGCAAAATTTTGACATGTAAGAACGTTATAGCGAGAAACATAAAGTAAAATTCCTCTGTAATTGCTAAATAAATTATAAGGAAGACAATTTTAATGTAGAAAATAATTAATCTAGCAACATTTGTTTTTAAAAATTTTGAATTTTGTAAAAATATTTAAATGGAAAAACTGCTTCAACATCAAGACGACACCAATATTCATGACATTAGTTTTTTTAAATCTATAAGGAATAAAAGAATAAACGAAGTTGATACATTGAAAATGGACGGATCTTTTTATCAACATTGGGTCAGCAAACAATTTTAGGGCATAAAACAGTTTTGATTCTGCTGCAAGAAAAACACAAACTTATAAGAGACTCTACAGCCGACAGCATTTTCTTATTGTTTAAAAGAATTATGTTCATTTACAGTTTGTAGAATGTTTTCTTTGAGAATTAGTCAAAGATATAATGAAATATTAAGCAAGAAGCCATGAATTGTTAACTGAATATTATCTTAGAAGAGGTTTGTGAAATTACTTTCATTAAAGCTTATTCCTTCACAAACTGACAGAAGAAACCTTTATGTTGCTGTAATTATCAAAGGCAAGCTTTCATCGAATGAACAAAAGACAAAAAAACAATATAAACATTTCTCCTCAGAACAAAAATAATGTAATAATGATCAATGTAAACAAAGAAAATAAACGAACTTCAGTCAACATTAATGGCAGGCCCTTGAGCAAATAAGCAACTAGTCTTTTTTCTGGGTTTTATAACAAAATGAAATTTAACCATATTTACATGGTTACTCCTTTGATTAAAATGTCCACAGCAGAAAATTACAAAAGTCAGCAAGAGCCTTAGCACTTTAAATACATTTGCCATAATTAAGAGATGAACACCTCTCATCCATGATACGACAATTGAAATAAATTATTCCAGTTATTATATCAAGAAGAAAAAAGTTGAAAAACTGTTTCATTTTAATGAAGAATTCAAGTCAACATCCAACCAAGCAGATTCTTTTGTGAAGATGTCAACAGGCTGAAATCGTTTCATTTATGTCCTCAACACAAAGGCAATATTTGAAATTTTTATTTTAAGAAATAATATCGATCATAAGAAAAAAGTAGAGTAAAAAACAGAGAAAAGAACAAAAAGCTTAAAAGAAAAAATAATAAAGTCTTGGGCAATTTTTAAATTCTTTTTCTCTTCAATTAATTCAATTGTATTAATTTAAATTCCTTAAAGCAAAGGTTTTTCTTTCTTTGGCATAAAAAAATAATAAAAAGTAATAACAAACATATACATTGAATACTTTTAGGAAGTGGCAATAGAAAAATCAGTGCTAAAACTCACCATGGACTTAAATACATAGATGACACCTTCATATTCTACTGATTTCAAACCAATCATAAATTCATACATTAAAAACAAATGACAGCTACAATGGAACGTATACAAAAAAAACAAATTGCAAGAAATCAAACCCATTTTTGGAAAATGGAGCCCCAATTTCACACTAACTCAAAAAGAAGAGGTGATCATTACAAGAACAAAGATTGGCCACACAAACATCACCCACTCATTTCTATTGAAGGGTGAAAACCCTCCTGAGTGTATAACATGTCAAAAGGCATACAAAGTAAAACATTTTCTAATAGACTGCACTGCCTTAGCCTCCACCCAACAAAAAATAATTCAAAGAATATAAGAGAACTTTTCAAAAAAACAGATGAAAAAGTCATATTGAACTACTTGAAAGGAGCCAATCTCTTTTCAAAAATATAAACCCTTTCATTAAAAAAAAAAATGCTACACCCATTTAAAGAAAATAGATATCATAGTAATAAATAACCAAGTCTGACATGCTGAAAAATCAAAACAAATTTATTTCTCCATGGTACTTGGAAGAAAAAAGTATTACCAGCCACAAACTTATTACCAAAAATAAATTTTTTGAAAGAAAAAGGTATTACCAGCAACAAATAAAATTTTGTTGGCATTAAATGACCCGCTGAGGTTGATATGCCATAAAACAAAACAACCAACCAACCTTTATATTCTAGCCTCAAGAAGATATGCAAATATGACTAGACAATGTGAACTTGATAACAATTTTCATAAAGTTCATAATGGGAAAACAAATAGAAAAAAGTGGCCTTCTCGGATATACTTACAACTTGTACAGAGTCCACCAACCCCATAATATCAAGAAAGGGATTATCAGCTCCCTACAACAATGAGTCAAACTCATAAATGAAGACCAACAGGAAATTATCATCATTAGTAATCCCCTCCAAAAAACAACTACCATGCAAATATACCATCAATTTCCATGAAACATGATAGAAGAGTCAAGGGCAACAAAAATCTACACGGTATGTCCAGGAATGGATGGTATGTCTACCATACATAAGGGACCCATCTGAGAAGTTTTAGGGGATATTCAGTTCATACAGCAGGATGGTACACTAAAAGTTCAAGCCTTTGGGAATATCTTTCCTGAACCAAGCTCCTTCATATCTTATGCAATTGTGGTAAAGAATTGCAATGATAGACTAGCCACTCCCTAAAAATAAGCATAGAAGAACATTGAAAATCTTTTATTGGATGAGAGCAATAGTTGATCACATCTGAAAGGAAAGCAGGGAGGTCGTCAACCTTTGTGGAGAGAAAAAATGATAGTGAACAACCTCTAGAGAATAACATGCATAAAAGAATCATTACACAAGTAATTAAACCACCTCAACAGACCTAGCATAGATGATGAGTATCATCTGTAATATTCTGATCAAGAAATAAAGAACACTCAAAAGGGAATTCTGTGACTAGAGTCAGGACACTCACACAGACCAACCAGCAGGCTACAGGTTTAAGGCTCCAGAATTTCAACAAGTAATTTAGTGGATTAAATTATTAGTTAAACAATATTATAGTTTGCATTCAATTTTAAGTTCAATCCCTTTCTCTAGTAGTGTCGAAAAGTCACATGGTCTGGTTCAATGGCAGAAACAAATAGGTTGAGTACAAACTGACATGAGTTATCTTCCCATTAGCCTGGAAAATAAATTAAATAAAAGGTTTGGTATGAAGCAATTACAAAAAGAAAAGAAGATAGCAAAGAAAAACCTGGAGGTGGTAGAGCAGAAAACCCAAAAGGTTTGATGAGAACAATAAAAATGGTCTGAAAAGCAGAGGATATAAGAAAAACAAGAATGTTAAAATTTAAGCCATTTTCCCTTTTAAACATAGAGCTGATGATTTTTCCCCCATCTATGATGATGGATTGTATACATGAATTTCACCTGTGGTTTGTGGAGAACAAATCCCTATAGGTGTTTAAGGCAAGGATCTTGCTTTAGAGAACAACCGTTCATCGTCATGGGTAAAAATCCAGAGTCTGCTTGGTGATGTTGTTTGCTTTTAGAGGGATTGAATATTAGAAGCTAGTTTTCCTCCCATTGAGCTGTTAAAGCTTGATCTTGAGTCACCGGATTTTTGGAGGTGCAGCTATACATTGTGTACGCTCTTCATAGATATTTCATAGAGATCTGACCATAGGAAAGGAAAGTGAGAAGAAAGGACTAAATGCTAACAGTTGAGAAGACAGAATATAAGGTTGTTAGCAAGAGGAATATCTCAAGATGTAATTTACAAGTTGAAGATGCTAAAATCAAGCAGGTATGAAAGTTTAAATATCCGAGAATAAGGGAAAATGTACTTCAGAATAGCAAAAGTCATCTTCCAAAATCTAAACAAAATCTTATAAAACAAGAATGTTTTGTTACATATAGTAACAGACAAAAAGAAAAATAATTAATAACACATCTCCTGCTTCGGCTCCTTGCAGGAAGCCTTGGAATAAGCTGGGCATTTAGGCAGCATTATAGGTCATATGTAAAAAGAAAAACACAAAAGCAAATTCACAAAGATTCACAGAAAACAACACTAGCGAACTAGTCAGATCTACAGCTTCCATGAAAGTGACCAAGTGTTTTGCAATATCAAGCAATGGGCACCAATCTTATACTGCCATCCAGTCACCAGCAAATAGGGTTTGAGTTTTAAAGCAAACATATGCATGTATTCACCCAACTGTTGCACCACTTTTAAGACACAAGCCATAAATATTCTCTAGAAAAAATTCCGCAAATGTGTGAAGTCACAAATGCTGAAACACAAATAGATGAGGGTTAACTGTATATATACACTACCAGCCATAATTATTAGGCCACCCCAATTTTTTTTAAAAGAAATGATGTATTTCATACTATTTTAGTATTTATTGCCAAATTAAAACAGAATATTTCTTTTATTATTACTTTGCAAAACTTGACAAGGCAAGGAAGCAAAGATAAACTCGTCCGAATCAACCTAAATTTTCTTCATTCTTTCATTGATGAAACTGCAATATAGCTAATTATTAAATATTTATAAATTCATTTGATGCACATGTTATTGTGCAATATTAACAAAAGTACCATTTTATTTTCATTTACAATTATTCACTTGGCAATACTAAACAGTAGTATGAAATACATCATTTTTTTTACAAAATATTACTAAAGCCAACAATCAAAATATACAATTTTATCAAGAAACAAGAAAGGGTAAAGAAAGGTTGTAATTACTATGAGAAAGGGATATAGAGAGAGAGAAAGAATGAGTGAGAGACATGAAGGCTGAAGAGTACAACAACCAATATTTTTTCTTGCTTTTTCTCATTTTTGTCAGTTTGCCATTTATGGCAATTATAAATATTTTTTTATCTTTTTTTCCCTGCCTATTTGATAAAAATGTATGTTTTAATGGCTATGATATAATACATACACATGTGTGTGTGTGTGTGTGTGTGTGTGTGTGTGTGCGTGTGTGTGTGTATCAGTTACACAATATAAATTGGCAAATATGACACCATGATGAAGTCTGAAGTGTAACGAGCTGGTTAATGTTTCTTTTATTCAACCTTGTGTCTTTCTTAACAGAACTCCCTACAGCTTACAACTTTTATGTTGGATAATATTCATCAGAATAATTATCAAAGTTTTCATCACAAGGTTGGTTGTTGGCAGTTGGAATGTGTGGATTAGTGTAGAAGAGTAGAATAATAAAATATACACTTCGAATGTAAAATAGAGATTTATTAAAAGAAGGAATAACAAGAGTTGTAGAAATTAATGTTCAATTATAAATCTTAGTAAGAAATTATGAGTAGAGTTCGTATTTAATGATAAAGTTGTTTGTAGCAGTAATTATTGAGATAGTGAAGGAGAGAGAGAGAGAGAGGACAATGTCCGGGTCACTTGAAGTTGAGAGTTACATCTTTGATGTGTGTCAGCAAACCCCCTCCTCTGAAATAATCACGGTTAGAGACAATCCTTAAATATTGAATAGTCACATGGGGTGGCTCAAAGAAACAATTTTTTCTTTAGCTGTGGAAAAACCGTTTTTCTGACATATTTTGAATTTTGCGATTTGATGACAAATCAGGATCCAGAGTTCTGCTACAGGTCCGTAAAAGAAATTTGATATTTATTTATTTTTGGTTTGCCTCTGGAACTTCTGTGTGTAGCCCAGATGCGCAAAGACCAGTTTTGGTCATTTGCTTTCTGGATCACTGAGGGCAAACATCCGGTCCCTCACTTGCTCGGTATCACCACAAGTCTACATCCAGGCTCATTAAAAAATATTGGTTTCCATAGTATTTAAACATGAAAGTTCTGGGTGCTATTTAATGTAAAAATATATCCTGGCCTTACAATCCCTGCTTACAGTGTAAAACTTGAGTTTCTGAAGTAAGATTTTTTTATTTTATATAAGCTCAGTTTTATATCAAGCACTAACAATGAAGGAATTTAAACAATTTTCTTTTAGTTTATATATATAAATTTCCTAGCAACAAAAAAAATTTACTTCTTGAAGTTTACACTTTGATAGTTCAAAGTTTAAAGGGGATGAGAAAATGTGACATGCCTCAGTCCAAACTGATTCTTCTTATCCTTTAGACAAAACATTCAGGGTTTTGAAACAGGAATTCTCAAAAATGAAATGACCTCTCACAGGTTTATAAAAGACATTGATACATCAAATTTAAAAAATTCTTCTTCCTTTTTTTCTTCATCAACTATAGTAGAAATTAGTAACTATTTCTTATCATCCAAGGCTACAGATTTTCTTGCACTGGTGGTCAATCCATTCTGGTCTAAGATATTACAACTTTCTCCTCAGGTGTGGTCTATTCTTTTCTCATCCACAACAACAAGCTTTCATCATCCCAGGTCACCATCTCTTCTCATCCCATATCACAACTTTCATGTCTGGGTGGCGTGTATTCATTTCTGGCTTTACTGGCAAAATTTTCCTTCTTATTTAGCAAAAAATTGATTCCAATCAGATTACAACCCAAGTCTTTGTGAACATATATTTTTTATCCTCATTGATTAAAAATTTAGTAATCACTATTCAACTTATATTTATATTACACAAGTTAAGCAAAATAGTGGATAAAGAAGACAACCAGCTCTCCAAGGATGATGGTCTCATTAAAAGAAAATATCAGTAAGACAACTGATTCCATAAAGGACGAAATTATTTAAATTTAAAGACATTAAAAATAATGCCAGACAATATTGAAAAAGGTATTGCTACGACAATATATTAAAATTTTGTAACAATGGGCTAATTAAAGTAAACAATGAATTAAAGAAAAAAATGTTTACAAGTGACAAACACTAAAGCTAGAAAAAGATGTTTTCTCACAATTATGTAAACATTTTCTTGCCAACAGTATTCCATGAAATCTTTAAATATTAGTTGTATAACATCAAAGATGTTATGAAAGGGCATAATGAATACTAATTGTATCTGCAGAGGAAGAAAAAAATTTTCCCTTCAATGGGCAAAATTTAACTAGTAGCATCATATATAAAGTCTCTGTCAAATTTACAGAACATCACACTATGCCATATCCTGGTTTCCAGAAAATATTAATTTAAACAGAAATGTAATAAACAGATTACACCTTTAAAGCTGAGAATCACAACAGTACAAACATATGTTTGCAAAGTTAAAGTAAAATGTGTGAGCCCAAATATAAGGAGAAAAGTGTGAGCCCAAATATAAGGAGAAAAGTGTGAGCCCAAATATAAGGAGAAAAGTGTAAACCCAAATATAAGGAGAAAAGTGTGAGCCCAAATATAAGGAGAAAAGTGTAAGCCTAAATATAAGGAGAAAAGTGTGAGCCCAAATATAAGGAGAAAAGTGTAAGCTTAAATATAAGGAGAAAAGTGTAAACCCAAATATAAGGTGAAAAGTGTAAGCCTAAATATAAGGAGAAAAGTGTGAGCCCAAATATAAGGAGAAAAGTGTAAGCCTAAATATAAGGAGAAAAGTGTGAGCCCAAATATAAGGAGAAAAGTGTAAACCCAAATATAAGGAGAAAAGTTTTAACCCAAATATAAGGAGAAAAGTGTAAACCCAAATATAAGGAGAAAAGTGTAAACCCAAATATAAAGAGAAAAGTGTAAACCCAAATATAAGGAGAAAAGTGTGAGCCTAAATATAAGGAGAAAAGTGTGAGCCCAAATATAAGGAGAAAAGTGCGAGCCCAAATATAAGGAAAAAAAGTTTGAGCTTAAATAAAAGGGAAAAAGTGAGCCCAGATATAATTAGAAAAGTGTTAACCCAAATATAAGGAGAAAAGTATTAACCCAAATATAAGGAGAAAATGTAAGCTCAAATATAAGGTGAAAAGTGTAAGCCCAAATATAAGGAGAAAATGTAAGCTCAAATATAAGGTGAAAAGTGTGAGCCCAAATATAAGGAGAAAAGTGTGAGCCCAAATATAAGGAGAAAAGTGTAAGCCTAAATATAAGGAGAAAAGTGTGAGCCCAAATATAAGGAGAAAAGTTTTAACCCAAATATAAGGAGAAAAGTTTTAACCCAAATATAAGGAGAAAAGTGTAAGCTTAAATATAAGGAGAAAAGTGTAAACCCAAATATAAGGTGAAAAGTGTAAGCCTAAATATAAGGAGAAAAGTGTGAGCCCAAATATAAGGAGAAAAGTGTAAGCCTAAATATAAGGAGAAAAGTGTAAGCCTAAATATAAGGAGAAAAGTGTAAGCCTAAATATAAGGAGAAAAGTGTGAGCCCAAATATAAGGAGAAAAGTTTTAACCCAAATATAAGGAGAAAAGTTTTAACCCAAATATAAGGAGAAAAGTGTAAACCCAAATATAAGGAGAAAAGTGTAAACCCAAATATAAGGAGAAAAGTGTGAGCCTAAATATAAGGAGAAAAGTGTGAGCCCAAATATAAGGAGAAAAGTGCGAGCCCAAATATAAGGAAAAAAAGTTTGAGCTTAAATAAAAGGGAAAAAGTGAGCCCAGATATAATTAGAAAAGTGTTAACCCAAATATAAGGAGAAACGTATTAACCCAAATATAAGGAGAAAATGTAAGCTCAAATATAAGGTGAAAAGTGTAAGCCCAAATATAAGGAGAAAATGTAAGCTCAAATATAAGGTGAAAAGTGTGAGCCCAAATATAAGGAGAAAAGTGTGAGCCCAAATATAAGGAGAAAAGTGTGAGCAAAAATATAAGGAGAAAAGTGTGAGCAAAAATATAAGGAGAAAAGTGTGAGCAAAAATATAAGGAGAAAAGTGTGAGCAAAAATATAAGGAGAAAAGTTGAGCCCAAATATAAGGAGAAAAGTGTGAGCCCAAATATAAGGAAAAAAAGTTTGAGCTTAAATAAAAGGGAAAAAGTGAGCCCAGATATAATTAGAAAAGTGTTAACCCAAATATAAGGAGAAAAGTATTAACCCAAATATAAGGAGAAAATGTAAGCTCAAATATTAGGTGAAAAGTGTAAGCCCAAATATAAGGTGAAAATGTAAGCTCAAATATAAGGTGAAAAGTGTGAGCCCAAATATAAGGAGAAAAGTGTGAGCCCAAATATAAGGAGAAAAGTGTGAGCCCAAATATAAGGAGAAAAGTGTGAGCAAAAATATAAGGAGAAAAGTGTGATCAAAAATATAAGGAGAAAAGTTGAGCCCAAATATAAGGAGAAAAGTGTGAGCCCAAATATAAGGAAAAAAAGTTTGAGCTTAAATAAAAGGGAAAAAGTGAGCCCAGATATAATTAGAAAAGTGTTAACCCAAATATAAGGAGAAAAGTATTAACCCAAATATAAGGAGAAAATGTAAGCTCAAATATAAGGTGAAAAGTGTAAGCCCAAATATAAGGAGAAAATGTAAGCTCAAATATAAGGTGAAAAGTGTGAGCCCAAATATAAGGAGAAAAGTGTGAGCCCAAATATAAGGAGAAAAGTGTGAGCCCAAATATAAGGAGAAAAGTGTAAGCCTAAATATAAGGAGAAAAGTGTGAGCCCAAATATAAGGAGAAAAGTTTTAACCCAAATATAAGGAGAAAAGTTTTAACCCAAATATAAGGAGAAAAGTGTAAGCTTAAATATAAGGAGAAAAGTGTAAACCCAAATATAAGGTGAAAAGTGTAAGCCTAAATATAAGGAGAAAAGTGTGAGCCCAAATATAAGGAGAAAAGTGTAAGCCTAAATATAAGGAGAAAAGTGTAAGCCTAAATATAAGGTGAAAAGTGTGAGCCCAAATATAAGGAGAAAAGTTTTAACCCAAATATAAGGAGAAAAGTTTTAACCCAAATATAAGGAGAAAAGTGTAAACCCAAATATAAGGAGAAAAGTGTAAACCCAAATATAAGGAGAAAAGTGTGAGCCTAAATATAAGGAGAAAAGCGTGAGCCCAAATATAAGGAGAAAAGTGCGAGCCCAAATATAAGGAAAAAAAGTTTGAGCTTAAATAAAAGGGAAAAAGTGAGCCCAGATATAATTAGAAAAGTGTTAACCCAAATATAAGGAGAAACGTATTAACCCAAATATAAGGAGAAAATGTAAGCTCAAATATAAGGTGAAAAGTGTAAGCCCAAATATAAGGAGAAAATGTAAGCTCAAATATAAGGTGAAAAGTGTGAGCCCAAATATAAGGAGAAAAGTGTGAGCCCAAATATAAGGAGAAAAGTGTGAGCCCAAATATAAGGAGAAAAGTGTGAGCAAAAATATAAGGAGAAAAGTGTGAGCAAAAATATAAGGAGAAAAGTGTGAGCAAAAATATAAGGAGAAAAGTGTGAGCAAAAATATAAGGAGAAAAGTTGAGCCCAAATATAAGGAGAAAAGTGTGAGCCCAAATATAAGGAAAAAAAGTTTGAGCTTAAATAAAAGGGAAAAAGTGAGCCCAGATATAATTAGAAAAGTGTTAACCCAAATATAAGGAGAAAAGTATTAACCCAAATATAAGGAGAAAATGTAAGCTCAAATATAAGGTGAAAAGTGTAAGCCCAAATATAAGGAGAAAATGTAAGCTCAAATATAAGGTGAAAAGTGTGAGCCCAAATATAAGGAGAAAAGTGTAAACCCAAATATAAGGAGAAAAGTGTGAGCCCAAATATAAGGAGAAAAGTGTAAGCCTAAATATAAGGAGAAAAGTGTGAGCCCAAATATAAGGAGAAAAGTGTAAGCTTAAATATAAGGAGAAAAGTGTAAACCCAAATATAAGGTGAAAAGTGTAAGCCTAAATATAAGGAGAAAAGTGTGAGCCCAAATATAAGGAGAAAAGTGTAAGCCTAAATATAAGGAGAAAAGTGTGAGCCCAAATATAAGGAGAAAAGTGTAAACCCAAATATAAGGAGAAAAGTTTTAACCCAAATATAAGGAGAAAAGTGTAAACCCAAATATAAGGAGAAAAGTGTAAACCCAAATATAAAGAGAAAAGTGTAAACCCAAATATAAGGAGAAAAGTGTGAGCCTAAATATAAGGAGAAAAGTGTGAGCCCAAATATAAGGAGAAAAGTGCGAGCCCAAATATAAGGAAAAAAAGTTTGAGCTTAAATAAAAGGGAAAAAGTGAGCCCAGATATAATTAGAAAAGTGTTAACCCAAATATAAGGAGAAAAGTATTAACCCAAATATAAGGAGAAAATGTAAGCTCAAATATAAGGTGAAAAGTGTAAGCCCAAATATAAGGAGAAAATGTAAGCTCAAATATAAGGTGAAAAGTGTGAGCCCAAATATAAGGAGAAAAGTGTGAGCCCAAATATAAGGAGAAAAGTGTGAGCCCAAATATAAGGAGAAAAGTGTAAGCCTAAATATAAGGAGAAAAGTGTGAGCCCAAATATAAGGAGAAAAGTTTTAACCCAAATATAAGGAGAAAAGTTTTAACCCAAATATAAGGAGAAAAGTGTAAGCTTAAATATAAGGAGAAAAGTGTAAACCCAAATATAAGGTGAAAAGTGTAAGCCTAAATATAAGGAGAAAAGTGTGAGCCCAAATATAAGGAGAAAAGTGTAAGCCTAAATATAAGGAGAAAAGTGTGAGCCCAAATATAAGGAGAAAAGTTTTAACCCAAATATAAGGAGAAAAGTTTTAACCCAAATATAAGGAGAAAAGTGTAAACCCAAATATAAGGAGAAAAGTGTAAACCCAAATATAAGGAGAAAAGTGTGAGCCTAAATATAAGGAGAAAAGTGTGAGCCCAAATATAAGGAGAAAAGTGCGAGCCCAAATATAAGGAAAAAAAGTTTGAGCTTAAATAAAAGGGAAAAAGTGAGCCCAGATATAATTAGAAAAGTGTTAACCCAAATATAAGGAGAAAAGTATTAACCCAAATATAAGGAGAAAATGTAAGCTCAAATATAAGGTGAAAAGTGTAAGCCCAAATATAAGGAGAAAATGTAAGCTCAAATATAAGGTGAAAAGTGTGAGCCCAAATATAAGGAGAAAAGTGTGAGCCCAAATATAAGGAGAAAAGTGTGAGCCCAAATATAAGGTGAAAAGTGTGAGCAAAAATATAAGGAGAAAAGTGTGAGCAAAAATATAAGGAGAAAAGTGTGAGCAAAAATATAAGGAGAAAAGTGTGAGCAAAAATATAAGGAGAAAAGTGTGAGCCCAAAAATATAAGGAGAAAAGTGTGAGCCCAAATATAAGGAAAAAAAGTTTGAGCTTAAATAAAAGGGAAAAAGTGAGCCCAGATATAATTAGAAAAGTGTTAACCCAAATATAAGGAGAAAAGTATTAACCCAAATATAAGGAGAAAATGTAAGCTCAAATATAAGGTGAAAAGTGTAAGCCCAAATATAAGGAGAAAATGTAAGCTCAAATATAAGGTGAAAAGTGTGAGCCCAAATATAAGGAGAAAAGTGTAAACCCAAATATAAGGAGAAAAGTGTGAGCCCAAATATAAGGAGAAAAGTGTAAGCCTAAATATAAGGAGAAAAGTGTGAGCCCAAATATAAGGAGAAAAGTGTAAGCTTAAATATAAGGAGAAAAGTGTAAACCCAAATATAAGGTGAAAAGTGTAAGCCTAAATATAAGGAGAAAAGTGTGAGCCCAAATATAAGGAGAAAAGTGTAAGCCTAAATATAAGGAGAAAAGTGTGAGCCCAAATATAAGGAGAAAAGTGTAAACCCAAATATAAGGAGAAAAGTTTTAACCCAAATATAAGGAGAAAAGTGTAAACCCAAATATAAGGAGAAAAGTGTAAACCCAAATATAAAGAGAAAAGTGTAAACCCAAATATAAGGAGAAAAGTGTGAGCCTAAATATAAGGAGAAAAGTGTGAGCCCAAATATAAGGAGAAAAGTGCGAGCTATAATATAAGAAAAAAAGTAAAATTTACACAGAAGGACAAAAATTTGGCAGGAGGAGGTGCTGGCAAATCTTTTGTTTCCAAGACCCAAACTAGTATTAAATAAAATTTGTATAAATCAGAGATACTATTGATTAATATGGAACCAGGATGACATCTATATCCGGGTTCATTAAACAAAATTCATTTCCATAGTGTTTAAATACAAAAGTTACAGATGCTATTTAAAATGTATCCTGGCCTGATAATCACTGTTTACAGGCTGAGACTCAAGTATGGTATGATGTTTTTTTATTAACATAATGTTAATATTAGCCATTTCCTTAAAAAATATTTGACATTCATTGATCAAACAACTATTTATAATTTTTGTTGAAATTTATAAAACAATTTTTCAGGAAAAAGCCTTCTTAAGTTCACTGATATCACTCTTTTTAATATTGATGGGGGCTTACTTCATAATATTATATTTGATGTCAGCATTTTGATTAGATCATTATTTTCTCTTCAACTTACATGTGGTATTCATTTTAGTTGTTGCGTTTGCTGAAATTCCACAAATGATGTGGGTGCTGTTATTTGGTACAGTTTTTTGCAATTTTCTAGCACCATAAGTCCAAAGAAGGATGATTCTTATGAAGCTCTACAAGTTTCATTCACTTGAAGACTTTTTATATACTTCACACACACACACACACACACACACACACACACACACAATGTTTTTTTATGGAAGTCAATATTTTGATAATAAAACTTTAGAAAATTATATGAATGCACAATTTTGCCCACTCAAGTCCCATACATGTAGATAATTTGTTTAAAAGTTCAAGATTTTAGTATTCAAGTTGAGGGTTGATCATAATATTCTAAATAATATATTAGGACATTGAATAAGCTCTTTCTGTATTCCAAGAGATGGCATTCCCAGAACTGCATGCATGTAGTTTTAGACGGTAAAGCATCTCTAAGGAAGTACTATAAGCAAGCTTGAAATTCAGTGTATGTCATTTTGCCGAAGCATAAACAACTTTGTTTTTCATCGCGTTAAACATGTCAGATTTTGGGCCAAAGAAAGTGTATTTGTGGGGAATTTTACTGCACTAATTTATTCAGAAGAAATCTACAGCTGAAGCACACAGAATTTTTACTGAGACTTATGTTAACCATGCTCTGTCAGAAACAACATGCAAAGATTGGTTTAGATGCTTCAAAAATAATATTTTAATGTTGAAGATAAAGAATGCTCTGGCGTGCCGAAAAAGTTTGAAGATGAACAATTGGAGAAATTACTTTATAAAGACTGATGTCAAGTGCAAGCTGATCTTGCAGAATCATTAAGAGCTGATCACATAACAGTTTCAAATGTTTGAAAGCATTAAGAATGATTCAAAAGCAAGGACATTGGGTGCCAGACAAGTTGAATCCAAGAGAGGTTGAAGAACTTCTTGTCACATGTGAGCAGCTGCTTCAATGGCAAAAAATGAAAGTGAATGAAAAGTGGATACATTATGATAACCCTAAGCATAGAAGGCTGTGGAGTAAGTCCAGCCATGCAACAACATTGGCGGTAAAGCTGAATATCCACGCTTCAAATACTTCTGCTCTGCATTTGGTGGGATCAGCTGAGTGTGGTTTATTATGAGCTGCTCAAGCCCACCAAAACCTTCATGGGAGATTGCTATCAACTACAACTGATGTGGTTGAGCCAAGCATTGAAGTAAAAACAGTCACTATACAAGAAGAAACATGACACAGTGATTTTGCAACATGACAATGCTAGGTCACATGTTAGAAACCTACTTAGAAATTCTTCAATGTGAAGTCATACGTCACCCACCATATTCACCGGACATTACCCCATTTGATTATCATTTGTTCTGATCAATGGTACATGGCCTGGCTGAGCAGCATTTTCATTCTTATGAATGAAGATGCCAAATAATGGTCAGCCTCAAAAGAGATTTCATTTTTCCAAGATGGCATTCAAATGCTGCCAGAAAGATGAGAAAATGAAGTTGCTATTGATGGACAATACTTTCAGTGACATGTCTCTTACTAATTTTCTTTTAAATAAAACATTACCTTTCATTAAAAATCAGCAATAACTTATTCAAGGTCCCAATATATAAAATAGTATATTGTTGATATTTATTTTTAAATTCAGATATATAAAGATAGTAGCAGTATAGCCCGGCGTTGCTTGAGTGTAATGAAAGCTTTAAAACTAATCCATGGTCCTGGAGCTCAGACTCTTTGGACGTTAGCACAAAAGACTAAAAAGCAATAGTTGTTTTCAGTTAAAGCAAAGCTGTAGACTGAAAGAAAAATGAATGGATGTAAGTCAAATTTTGATTTCCTGGTATCGATATAAAATAATTTTTTTTCGCCGTAAACTGAATTTTGAAGGCTAAATAAGTCCTCTGAGTAAATGGTATCATGGCCGAGACTAAGAACTACAATTATATATACTTAGAGCCAAACCCGAAGCAAAAACTAAAATAAAAGGCTTAAAAAAATACAGAAATACAGGCAGATAAACAGACACACACAAACATCTTGTCTTTTTTTATATATATATATAGAGAGAGAGAGATAGATTTTGTGCACTATTGTAAGAACAGCAAACTTGAAACTTCTAAATATCGTTTCTTATGTCTTTGTCTATGAGTGTATCAAATTTGATTAAAATCGAACCACTACTTCTATAACCTGATTTTTTCGATTATCAATTTTCGATATTTATCGGGGTACCTCAACACAAAACCTAGCTAAAAAGACTCACAGATGCTTATAGTACAACTGTGTAAATTTTCAAGAAAATCGGTTCAGCCGTTTTGGAGTCTATAGGTAACAGACACACACACAGAGACAAAGTTCCATTTATAAATAAGTTTAGATATTGGTCATAAGAAATATATAACCTCAAAAACGAAAGATATTGTAAAGTTATTGAATGTTATAAACAACACTGGAAATTGCAAAAAAACAAAAAGTAATAAACACAGAACAATTAAAGACATTTAAAAGATTAGCAAGATAACAAGAAAAAGAATGATTTAAGAAATGATGCAAGAATTGATGGATATTTTACAGCTTATCAACCTTTTTGATGTTACTCAAATCTGAAACATATTTTTGGATTGTAAGAATATTTTGGAGATAATAATGTTTTTCTGACAAAAGTTTTACTATTTAACCCATAGCTGGGAGTAGAAGAGGCAGATCCCTACTCCTCTTTCCCAAGGGTATTTGAACATAAGTGAATATAATGAATCTACTTTCTCATTCTGAGTTTTATCCATTACATCACCCATATATCTAAGCTTACTTTCATTCCCCAGCAGTCACTCATCTAGGTACTGACAAGATTCAGTGTTGCTTAACTTCAGTTTGGGACAGAAAGTGGTGTTTTAACAATAATAATAAGCAAGAAAAGTGAAATGAACAGCAATAAATTGGAATTATGAATGTAAGCAGAAAGAAAAGAAAGAGGAAACTAAAAGCATTGGCAAAAGGCATGAAAGCAACCAAACTGTCATAAATAAAGATTTTGTGAGAATTAGTACATTAAAACTGATTTTGCAGAAGTCATTTTTAGCGATGAATGCAGAACTAAAACATTGGAGAAACTTGATAGCTGGACAAGAAACATGGAAATGGAAATAGTCCACGAATACACCTTAGAAAATAATGTAGAAAGGCAGAGCAATACTTTGGGTTTGTATTGTCAGCAGCAAAATTATTAGGTCCTTTCAAAGTTGATGATGGTGCCAAAATAAATTCAGATTATCATTCCAAGATCTTAGAGAAGACGTTTTAGCAGTATGGGTCAAGCTAAAGAGTAGACTTCAGGCAAGACAAGGTTTCTTTGGTTTTTGCAAAGCTAATTATTTGATTGGTGTTAATCCTGCAAAAAAAGTTTTCAAATACATTAAAATGATGGGATAGTGTCCAACAAAGGTGAAACCAAAGAGAGCTTCAGCAACCCTAAATAGCTGTCTGCTGACTGGGGTAAGGGGTAAGTGATTACAAGCTTAACACAAAATATCTAAAGTTCAATGCTGGAATTGGCTTAAACAATTTCCTCGGGTAACTTACATTTATCATCTAAGACACTCAACTAAATATAAACTTCATTTATTTTATTTTATTTGAGCATATAAAATTTTATTGTTATTGTAAAAAATCTTTCAGTTTGATTATCAAGAATTTTGTTGAAAATTTAATGTCTCAATGATATTGTTCTTTATAACAATGAACATATTGGTTATAAAATTGAATTTATTATAATTTGTTTTTCTTTCTAAAATGGTATTTTCCAAAAAGCATGTTGAATTTTAATTTTATCATCCTTCATAAAAAAATTTTCACCTGCAAAATTAGGGATAAATCTTATTTATTAAGAATTTTATCGCAAAGTTAATATCATAATTTAGTGAATTTAAAACTCCATAATTGTTCTTAAAAATGCAGAATATAAAAGAAGAAAGAATGAATTTTCTTAGATTTTTGCAATTAAGTTGAAATATTTGAAACTCACTAAAATGCCATAAAAAATTTTATCACATAAAATTGATTGAATATTTTTCTTTATATCTTTTATTATATGAATAGTTTGATCTTAAAATTTAATTTCTATGGTTATAATTTTTTTTTTTTGGTTGGTTGTTTGGTTGGTTGGTTGGTTGGTTCAGTTAACCAGCATATCAACCTTCATTAGACCATTTAATGCTGAAAATTGTTTTTGATTTGTTTTATTTAGTTTATTTGTTTTAGTTTTACAAGATTCATTAAGACTTGTTTTTAAGGGCAGGGTCCCCAAGTCCTACCCTTGTTATTTAATCCATAACTGGAGAGAAGGAGCAGATTAATACCTTTCCCAAGGGTACCAGTGCTTAAGTGAATGCAGGGTATTCAACTGGAATTCAAACTTGGCTCACCGATTTCTCTTTCCAAGTCGATATCCTCCGCACCACAACATATATCCGTCCATAAACGCTGACAGCACCTGGTATTCCCAAGTGGTCACCCATCTAAGTACTGTCCAGGCTCAACATTGCTTAACTTTGGTGATTGAGTGAGAACCAGTGTATTCAACATGATAGGCTGTAAGCCAATTTTTTTGTTCTTTCTAATGAAATAGAAAGGGGTGTTAGACAAGGATGTGTCTTTTCACCAGATCTGTTCAGTTTGTACAGTAAGAATATTTTGAGGACCCTAGAAATTATGCCTGGATTCATAATAGGAGGCCACAATTTAAACAACCTAAGGAACGCAGATGATACAGTGCTGATAGCAGACACAGAAAGGAAACTACAAGACCTCCTACATAAGGTAGCTGAAGAAAGTAACAAGAAAGACTATAAATAAACTGCAAGAAAACCAAATGCATGGTCATCAGTAAAAAGGGCAGCCCAATATGCCAAATACAGGTCGAGGATACGAGAATCAAGCAGGTACAAAAATTTAAATACCTGAGAAGTATTATAACAGAAAACGGAAAGTGCGACACAGAGATCTGAAGGCAAACTGGCTTAGCTAAGGAAGCATTTCAGAAGTTGAGTAAGGTATTAAGAAACAGGACAATTTTGCTAGAAACAAGGAAGAGAGTACTGGATTGCTATGTGCTGTCCGTCCTTCAATATGGCAGTGAATGCTCGACAATATCATCAAAGATGAAGGAAAAACTTGAAGCAACTGAAATGTAGTTCTACGGAAGAATGCTGCGAATATCATGGATAGAGCATGTGAGCAATGAGGTCTTAGAAATGATGGAAACAAAAAGGAAATTAATACTGAGCATCAGGAAGTTCCTGGGACATGCAATGAAGAAGGAGGGCTTGGCGAATCTGATACTAACAGGCCAGATAGAGGGAAAAAAAGACAGGGGGAAGCAATGGATAACATATTTGAAGGACCTAATCAGGTGGATGACGGAATGAGGGTTGCATGGTGTAACAGGAGAAGGCCTGCCCAGAGCCACCAGGCATAGGGAAACATGGAAAGCCATGATCGCCTACGTCCTGAAGGGACAGGGCACATAGAAGAAGAAGAAGAAGAAGAAGAAGAATGTGTTTGAAAATAAAAGATGTTTAATTTTACCATCCTTTAAAAAAAACAAAATATATAACTTTTTTGCATAAAATTTATTTAAAAAATGTCATTTATTAATAATTTTATCAAATTGATAATTCATGTCATAATTAAATTCAGTAAAACTAATTTTTATCTCTATTCTTAAAAATATCTTAATAAGATACAAGGTGAGTAACATGTGATTTCAGTATCTTTAAATCTTAAAACTGTGTTGATGCACTTTTTTAATTCCTACAACCTCCCATCCCTATTTCATTTTTCAAGTCCTTAAAATTTTCAAGTCTGAATCAGAGTTTCTTACACCCTGGAGTTTCTTAATTTAATCATGAGTCTCTAAAAGATGACAAATTTCCTCATTCATACGAACCATAAATATTTTATTGTGAATCATAAATTCCCAATTCCAAATCATTCATATTTTAAAATTTAAGAATAAACCTGTAATTTTTAGTATTTGTCTATATTTCTGAGATGAGGTAGTATTTACAGTATTTACATTATTCAGACCATTGTCCTCATTTTTGTTGCCATTTGTACAATGTTTCAGCTGTTGTTTGCTCCTGCCTTCTTCAGGTGCTAGAAATTTTGAACTGAACCCTTTATTACAATCACTGAGGTATATCATCCCGACTTCTTTGCATGAACTATTAATTGGAAGTCATGAGTTATCTCCCTCTAACCCTGCAAGTTACTTGTTCACTACTGCTGTAGTCTGGTATTGAACTCACAACTCTTTGGGTGAAGTCACAGAAAATAACCAACATCTATATGCACTGGGCAATGTGTCCCTGAGGATGATATACCCCATTGATTGTAATAAAGGGTTTGGTTCAAAATTCCTAGCAACTGAAAAAGGCTGGAGCGTACAATGGCCTAAACATTGTGCAAATGGCAACAAAGATTAGGACAATAGTCCAAATAATGTAAATACTGTAATTTTTAGTAAATAAATATTTACTTAATATTTAATGTTTATTTAATATTAGCATCCCAAATTTTGCTCAAAATAGTAAAAACATAGAGTGTAACACATTGCTATGATAACTATGACAAACAAAATAAGGTTTGTGTATTTCATTTTCTCTAAGATTAGAATCTGCAAGAAATGTGGGTATCATTTGTTTAATGATTACCACAGTTCTTAGGGAAAATGAAATACACAAACCTTATTTTGTTTGTCATATTTATCATGGAAAAAACTACAGATAAAACTTCTGCTTCTTTAAAAATGTCCAAAGTGTTCAGAACTTCCTAGAAAAAGGGAAAATTATCAGCTTTGAGCATTTGTATTACAATATTAATCAACACGACATTGTGTCAGCCACAACATGCTATAAATTGAACACTCAGCATTCATCAACTCTACTGATTTTTTTACTGAAAGTATTTCTTATTTTTTTTAATTAAAATTTTTTAAAACTTGATGCTTGAATGTTCTCATTCTGATATATATATATATATATATATATATATATATATATATATATATATATATAATGGACTCTTCCATCGAATTCAACATATAAGGATCTGACAGCCTAATTGCTTCAGTTATGAAACCAAGGTAAACCGCCAGATAACCCACACAAGTAACTGGATTAAAGTGGTGAAGGCTTGTGCAGAACACTTCACACTTTTATGAACTATTGATACACTCAGTTGGTGCATATAAATGCCACAGATAAAGCAGAAATAGACATCAGGCATTTAATTATCCCACAACAGGTTGCCACTACCTGATGCAGTAGACTGGTTGTCAGTCAAGGCTATAGAACCTAATCTGTCCTATTATTTAACCCATTACTAGAGGGAAGGGATGGATTAATACTTTCCCAAGAGTATTAGCGCATAAGTGAGCGCAGACCATTCAACTGGAATTTGAACTCGGCTCCTCGATTTCTTGTTCCAAGCCAATATCCACTACATCACAATACACATTCATCAAGAACGCTTACAGCACCTGGTTAACCCAAGTATTGACTAGGCTCAACGTTGCTTCACTTCGATGATCAGACAAGAACTGTTGTAATCAATGTGATGTTACTGTTAGCTTATATATATATATATATATATATATATTGTAATAGTTGTTACAATGGTTTATAAAAGCATAGTATCACTACACAAAAATTCTCATGTTTCAAAGCACAAGTGCTCCACTTCGGGTGATTTTGTGGAACTGAAAGTAAAAGACCATTTATTTTCAGTTCTACAAAATCACCCGAAAAATAGCACTTGTGCTCTGAAACATGAGAATTTTTGTGTAGTGATACTATGCTTTTATAAACTATTGTAACAATTATTGCAATATAAAGCTCTACTTTGTATTGAGCACTTTTTATAAAAGTAAATGCTTAAACAGTGGGTTTAAAATCTATATGTTCTATCACTTTCTTACACTATATATATATATATATATATATATATATATAGAGAGAGAGAGAGAGAAGTGGTGTATCAAAAATTCTTTTTAAAATTTTGCGGGTGGGTTCCTCACACCAAAATAAGGAAAAACATACAAACATATGCCTGCAAATCTTTTGTTTTTTGAGTTATTAAGTTTAAAGAAAGTTTAGAGTTGATAGTGTTGTGTTGCCATGTAGACTAGGTTACATTTGTCATTTGAGTAGATTTGTGGCGAGTTTGCCTTCAACTATTAACAAGTATATTAGTAAGTTAACTGAGAAGTTTTCCATTTAACGATAGCAGGATATTCATTTCATAAATAAGCAGATATTTTTATACATTTAACAGCATGTACAGTAAACTTTAAACTTAATAACTCAAAAATTAATGAATAACACAATGTTCTTGCTGTTGAATCATTCTTAACGCTTTCAACCATTTCAAAACAGTTGTGTGATGAACTCTTAATGATTCTCTAAGTTCAGCTTTCACTTGAGATGAATCTTCATGAAGTAATACCACCAATTCTTTGACTTCAAACTTATTTGGTGCGCCAGAGAATTCTTTAGTTTTTAACATCAAAATCATTATTTTTGAAGCATCTAAACCAATCTCTGCATGTTGCTTCCGACAGAGCATGGTTGTCAACAAGAATTTTGTGTGCTTCAGCTGCAGATTTCTTCTGAATAAATTAGTGCAGTAAAATTCCCCACAGATACACTTTCTTTGGCATAAAATCCAACATGTTTAACACTATGAAAAACAAGTTGTTTACATTTTAGCAAAATGATATACCCCGAATTTCAAGCTTGCTTATAGTGCTTTCTTATAAATGCATTAGCATCTGAAACTAGATGCACATAGTTCTGGTAATGGCATCTGTTGGAAAACAGCAAGAACTTTACAGAGTAAGAGTTGGTTTCCTTTCTTCTGTAGATGAATGAAAAGCATTTTCAATACTGTAAATCTTGGAATGTTTTGAAGGATCTCCCAGTGTTTATATCACAGAACTGGGCTGCTCACAAGAATGCTTTGAGTGGTTGTAACAGTAGATCATCAAAAGCAAAAAACAAGCAAAGCCATATGTGTACATTATATAAAATGTGTACATTATATAAAATGTGTACATTATATAAAATGTACACATATGGTTGAGATTTCCCCATGTTATAGTTTGCAATCATATGGCCACCTTTCCATCTGTCTATATTTTTTAGATGAAGCATTATAACTATTTAGATGATTTACATTGTTATCCTCATCTTTATAAAGATGAGGACAACAGTCGAAAAAATATTGTTAATATCAATATGGCCACTTCATTTAGCAAAAATTATTCAAATACTAACTAAAAATATTAAAATTTAGTGGAACCATTGTTTTTAATTCAAATATTTCTATTTACTATGACAAGGACTGATTAATGGATCAGTTGAAACATTGTTTTTACAATTTCTATGCACTGTGTCTCTACATGATGTTAGTAATCATGGCTCTCTACAACTTCCTGTCATCTGTCACTCTTAATAATTTTTTTTTTGTAATTGCTTCTAAACCTTGTTTCACAATTCATCAAGTTTGTGAGGTATGTATTGCATTACTTTCTTCTGTCCCTCTTGCTTTCAATCTATCCTGTGAGTATCAAATTTTCTAAATCTTCTTTCCTTATCATGTACACTTGAAATTTCAACTCTCTCTTCTTGATATTAAGTATAAGTGTCCTTTTTGTTACCATTTTCTTTAAAAATTTTATTGTTGTTCACATGTTTGGTTCATGGTATTCTCAACATCCTTCTGTAGAACCCCATTTTTTTGCTTGAAGACTTTTTCTCAACTCTAAGAAGATTGTGTAGCATTCACTGCTATTCTGATGGCTACAACCTCCAAGAATTTAAATGCAATGTCAATTCCCATTTCTTATCCACTTGTATCCAGTCCTTTCTCCACCACCCAGTATATCTTGTTCTTTTCCTTTCTCTCTACCTTTGCAACTGTCTTCACACCTGTATTCCCATCCTTTTGTTGCCCTTTCTCTGACACCCACTGGAACTGGTTCGTCTTTCTCTTCACTTTCCTCCTGCTTAAACTTTCACTCTCTTACGTAGTCTCCTGTATATCAGTGGTGGTCCATCAAGCTGCTAACATTTTAAAAGATCTTTACACTTTTTTAGTTAAATATTTAATTCAAAGAAAAAGAAAGCATCAATTAAGGTGACGGATAATAATAGTTCATTAAAAAGTGTCTACTAGACTCACTTATTTCAATAGCATTAGACGTACCATATACACAAGGGATCTTGTGTATGTGGTACGTCTTAAAGCTTAAATGCAATGACAATTGCCATCTTTTATTGATTTGATTCCCATCCATCTATCTTTTTTTGACATTCCTTGTACTTTTTTTATTCTCTAACTGTAACCCCTGTGCATCAGTAGCATTTCTGCCTTGCTTGGGGTGAAATGATTATAAAAAAGAAAAAACATTTCAAACTACATAATGATCCTCAGCTCTCCAGCACACAGACAAGCATATCTGTGACATCGTCACCACAACCTTTTTATACCCACATATGAAATTGGATATCTAAAAAGAAAAACATTGAAATTAAGCCATAGAAATTTTACCAAAAATTTCAAAAGGAAAGTAGAATAAGTAGTGGAAGATGAATGCTAATTTGAACAATGGATTTTCTAATTAAAAATTGGGTCAAATAAGAGATTTCAAAACTCTCAGCAAGATTATTCCAGAAAGTAAAAGGTTCATTTAATCTGTGAAAGAAGGAAAATGTTAGGTTCAAATAAAAACAAGAAACCAAATATCAGAACCTGATATAAACTGATCTTTGTTACTGAATTAGACAAATGTGTAGTTTGATGACAAATTTCTGCTGGAAGATCATGAAATGATCATTCTATATAAACAACATATCCATAGTTATGAGGCTGAATTTTAATAGTGGTTTTTGCTAGTTAGACAAATTAAAGTCCAATTTTTTACCAATACAAAAAACTAAAAGGCATCATGATCTGATTATTCTTAGAAGTTGGATTGTGCCAATAATACTCTGAACTCCATCCCCAGACACCATCCCTAGAGATGTTAAATAAATCAGATCAATATTTTTCTTCAATGAAAGATCAAGGCTGAATTTTTTTCTTTCTGTGGTTACAAATCTGAAAAATCTTCAAAACTGACTTTTGCTGATATGAAGGGAAAAAGGAAATTGATATGGAGTTAAATCTGTATTCAAAACTTTCCTGTTTATTTTTTGCATGTTATGGCAAAATTTGATTCATGTCAGTTAGAATGCCATTAACACTGCTTGGGTCCAAGATAATGCAGCCAAGAAACCAACTGTTGGATTAGCGAACATGTGAGAAGACAGGTTAGTAGGCCATTTGTGCTAACCCTTTGTGAATCGTCATTCATCTCTCCTAGACTTTGGTGATATTTTGAGTGATTGCAACCACTAAAATTTGCAACAATAGAACCCCCAGACAGTGAAGTTATATTGCATCATAGCCATGCACCCCTAAAACACACAACAATATATATATATATATATATATATATATATATATATATTATACATATTATCCTATGTCTATGGCACAAATCAGAGTACGAAACATAAAAATTTAAATATTAAAATATTACCTGTAGATAAATAATCAAAATTTTAAAATTTTAGATAAAATAAAATAAAATGAAAATAGAAATTAAGAATTAAAAAGTAAAATCTTTGAATTAAAATTAAAAACTGTAGGGAGCAAAAACATAAAAGAAAGAAAGAAAGAAAGAAAGAAAGAAAGAAAGGGTCAAACATATAGAGGAATCTATATCAATCAGGGTCTAAGAATTTAAGTAAGTATTTTTTTCTATAACAGCATGTGATCATTAAATAAATTTTTTTATTAAGCAAATTTGGATTCTTGATGTGGTTTTTAGCTATGATATTCCAGGTAATAGTTAGGTTCTTATTGCTGTTTTTCAATTTCCAGTAATATATGGATAAAGCTGTACTTTTGCTGTATTTACTGTTGTTTAAAGACAATATGTGGTTGTTAAATTTTATCATCCACTTGTTAGAAGTGCTTCCACAGTAAAATTTAACATCATTATCATCTGAATGAATTTGAGCTCTATAAACAATAATTTTGGGCATACATTGGCCATTCAATAGGCAGGTTTTATTCTTAAACAGTTACCATTATTTACAGAAGGGTCATTTTTGCTATTAGTTGGGTGATGGATGTTGTTTATGTGGGACAAATATTTATTTGATATCATAATATTATGTTGTGAAATATATTTATCTATGTTTTTAACGTATCTATAACTGACTTTAATATTGTTATTGTTGAAGAATATATATATATATATATATATATATATATATATATATATATAATACAGCTATGTTTATACATTTAGCACTGTTTAATTAACACCTGAATAATAATACTATACATATGTGCACCATCATATATATATTTATTAATTTATGTCCCTATATGTATATCTTAATAAATATACATACACACACACAACATTTAAGATTAACAAAAATATTCTCCCAAGGACAATGTCTTAATCCTTTTCAAAGTACACACCTTGTTTGTAACATGCTTATTTCAGTATCCTTTCAACTTTTCAAAACAATATATAAACCTAAAAATACGGAATAGGTATCACATGCTAAAGAAGAAGTGCAGTTGACCAGAAGCAGGGTACTGCTGAATCCCTTAGGGACCCACCCCACAATCAGTTCTACCCTGAGCCATTTAGCTGAAATAAGTTGGTAATTTTCAGTGATAGGAGTTGTAAAAGGGAAAGAGTTGTGGGTACAGGCAGGCAGGTAGGCAAGATTTTGCATGTATTCCATTCATTTCAGTCATTTAAATCAAACTTTTTTTAAAATATCAAAATTTATGCATAATTTCTGAAATGATCGGCAACTCGGTTTATTTCTGTCACAAAGTATAAATATTCCCACTTTTCTTGAAAACTTCAATTCTCTTTGCAGTTTTTCTTTGATATTGTTGACATTTTTCATTTTTTGTTTTAGTCATTTTTCTTCCTTGAAATTTCAAGTTATTTAACAACATTCTCTCAAATCTCTAACATTATTTTATTTTGCTTGTGTTAATTGTTTTTTGCCTCATGTACCCTTGTCCACTCTAATATGAGATCAGATCTACTCATTCTCTCGTTAGGAAAAAAAGAATCCTCATTTTCTGTTGTATCGATATGAGAGGCCAAATTTATCCCTTTTCACCTTAGAAATAAAAACCTTGGACAATACAAACATTTTATACATATTTCCGCTTTTCCTAATATCAGCTGTCAAATCTTTTTCTTATGAATTAAATTGTATATGTATATATATGAAAGTTTTAGTTTTATAATTAAAAACAGAAAAAGAGAGAGAGATTGTCACAAAGTATATTTATTGTTCAACATCGGATAAAAAATATGTTGTGGTCGAATGTCATACTTTCTTTGCTTCTCTGACAAGGAACTAGAACCGACCCTGTCAAGCTTAACATTCACTATCTTTTTCCACTTAGTGGGTGGATCAAGTTCAATACTGCTACTGTAAAAAGGATGAAAAAGGACAAAATTATTAAACAGAAGTTTAAAATTAAAATTTGAGGTAAATATTGCTCATGAAAATAGTTCTCCATAGGCCATATATTTTAAAACTCTGCTATAAAGTTTTCTCTTTGGTCACTATCAACTTCCTTGTTGTTTTATCCTTAATATAATCTAAGCCCTTACATGGTGGTTTAACATTTAAGAAAAAAATAAATAACAAGGAGCCACACTAGTCTATAGTGGAGTTGACTTGGGAGATGCAATGTTTTGCCCCAAATCCCAGAGTGTAATTATGAGATGAGGTAGTATTTACACTATTTACATTATTTGAACTATTGTCCTCATCTTTGTTGCCATTTGTATGATATTTCATATGTTGTATGCTCCAGTCTTCTTCAGGTGCTAGGAATTTCAAATCAAACCCTTTATTACAATCACTGAGGGATGTCATTCTCATTCCTTGTGTAAAGCCTATTTTGGTAGTTATGAGTTATCATCCTTTAACTTAACTCTCTAAGTTACTTGTTCACCACTGCTGTAGCCTGGTATTGAACTCACAACTTTTTGAGTCAAATCACTGGAACTAACCAACATCTCTATCCATTGGGCCATGTGTCTTTAACAACTGAATTCCTGAAACTTACAAACCTAATGCATAGTAATCATTTTTTACCAGAGTTCATATTGCAATTTTTTGATGTTAATGGTTTTCTTTAGTATTTTTTACCAGAGCTCAGACTGCAAATTTGACACTAATGATTTTCTCTGACACTCTGTATTACTGGTTCCCATATAGCATTCAGCTCTAAGCTTGGTCGGCTTTGGAGATTTTTGTAGCCGAGCATATGTGCTGATTCCTTAAGTTTATGTAGATTCCAGCGGTGTTCTCTATCTATTATTTCAACTTCATCCCATAGGGATCAGTGATCACCTTTCTCCCTCCATATGTGGTCAATTATGCCTGGTTTTTCTGTCTCCCCTCATGTTACTGTTTTGTGATGTTCTTGTAGTCTTACCTTAAGGGGGCAGCCTGTTTCTCCTTTATATTTCTTTCCAAAGCCACATGCAATGGCATATACACAGTCCTTAGTCATGTCCTCCTCTGTCGGGGGTTTTACTTGGGAGAGAGGTACCTACAAAGTGGAGAAGCACTTCTAAAGATCATCCTGATGTTATATGGACCACAGATCCTTTGTATTTTCTCCAATTTGGTTCAAAATTCCTAGCACCTGAAGAAGGCCAGAGTGTACAACGGCTGAAACGTTGTACAAATGGCAACAAAGATGAAGACAATAGTCTGAATAATGCAAATAGTAAAGAACAGGCAGTCATCACATATTTGAAACAAATTGATACATTGCAGATAGTCATGGAATTCAAAGATCTAATTTTTAGATTATAAATCATCAATTTCTCTGAATAGTAGTCTTCAATAACATTCACTATTTTCAGAACCATGTTCTACAATGAAGATCATTTTTATATCAGCAAAGTTTGTTGCATCAGTACCAAAATTTTGTTCCACATTGAATTGTCTACAAAGCCTTCAATTCCTGCCAACAAATGTCCAAGTTTCAAAGAAAACTTGATACATAATTGGTGGTCACAGGCTCAATCAATAGAGTCTCTGCTGACTCCAAGGGAGAGAGGTCATGCATGCCTGGTAAGGTGCCTTGTAATTGGCTGAAAAAAAAATTCCAATTCTCTCAAGATATTAAAAATAACTGGTGAATTTCTAGACAAGCCTCTTATATAGGTCAATAGCTATCATATAATATACACAAAAGAATGGATCAATAAGTCTGATGTTCTAAACTACAGCAAGGATGTATTGAGATTGGAGGAAAAACCTAAATATTAGCTCTCCCATGCTTTAATCTATGAGACTACTGTCTCATTGACCATCTTGAACCTAAAACTTTGATCCTTACACCCAATGTTTTTATTACCTGCTACCTGATGTTCTCAATATTAAAAACAAAACAAAATATCAGAAACTAAATAAAATATAGTCATTATTGCTAAAATAATTTTGTATAATGTTTTCATCTAATGTGTTCTACAGCTTTCCTTGGGTCTATGTTGCAATTATTCTATTAATGCACAGCAATTTTGGTTCAATAATGCCAGTTATCAGAAAATATTTGTAAAGTCTTTCATTTTATTCCTTTGTAGTTGGCATTCTGCATCATGAGATCCATGACCAAGAATCAAATACAAAGAAATCTAAGAGAAAACAACTGAAAAAATTACAAAAAAGATTGTGACACAGATGATCAGAGAAGCCCTACCCTCCACAAAAGGTAAATGCTGTAATCAGCTAAAGAAATAATCCTTTCAAAATTTGATTTATTGGTCCATTTTCCTTTTCATTTCTCATGCTCAACAAATCAAGAGATGATTGGAGTTCTCTGGAAAAATCAGTTAAATAAAGTGGCTCCTAAGAAAGTAGAAGATAAGTGTTTGACGTGCCAGAAGAGAAAGAGTTGATTAAAAGCATTTCTTTTTGACAGAAAGTCTTAAGCCAAGCCCTGTAGAATAATAAAAAGCTCAAATTATGGTTTATGAGGAAAACAATCAAAGAAAATAAGAAAAAAGCCAGAGAAAGCATAAAAATTTCCTTGCTTAGTCAAATTTTGAAGAAAATTGCAAACAAAAGAAATCACGATATTTACCCAGAGTATAATTCATGTCAAATAGATTCTTTTCAAAACATTTCATATAATCAAAAATGCATAGTCATATAAATAAAAATTTGTGTAAAAAAAAAAAAAAAAAAAACTTAAAAAAAATCTCGCATACTTCAAAGTCTGGATAAAGAAAGAAAAATAATGCCTGTAGTAAATAAACTTTTGATGAAGTCATCCTGAAAACTCCTATCCAACAAAAAGTGAAATTAATATTTTTGAGAGCTTGGATAGATATCTTTCAATCTATATAATATGTACAACTAAGACTGTCTATAATTTATAATTAGATTACATAAGGTTTTATTTCACTGGTATTTCTGTTTGTTTTCTTTAATGGAGATTACAATTAGTACAGTCCAATGATTTGGAGATTTTAACAATATATTAACAATATTTAATTTACTAGCAGTTGAAAACATACTTGTATTTTTGTCCATTCATAAGACAAAAGTGTTTTTCACAGAAGCACCGCACATTGATACATTTCTTATTAAATTCTTATATTTGTGTACAAATGTCAGACTTTTGCATTCTTCAATTCTAACTCTCAAATTGGAGATAAAAACTCTGAACAGAATTTATTTCAAAAATACAAAAAGGATTAGAGAAAATCTAGACAAAAAATATGAAGAAATCCCATATTTCTCATTTTATTTTGAAATTATTTTTTTATTCAACACATTTTCATTTGGAATTATAGTATCTAAAGAAACACTGATTATTGCAGAAATAATATAAAATTTACATTTCATGTAAAAATAAAGCCAATATTTTAAGAAATATTTGAAAGTTTTTATAACAAAACTAAGGGACTTTTACAAAGAAAATTGACAAAAAGTAATTTTGACTTATGTTACCCTAACCAAGGCAATAGCCATAAAGATTCAATAAGTTGGGAAAGAATATGAAAAAAGAAAAACGTTACTAAGGAGATGAAACAATAAAAGAACATAAATTAAGAAGACAGAAGATAATGATTGACATTGCATTTAAAAGCACACCAAGAATCCAGTAGAGAGTTTCACATGAAGTGTGAGAGGAGAAACTGTTATATAGAACTTACAGCATCATCTTACCCTTTCAATGAGATCTAACAGCCAATCTAGTACTGCACTTCAATTTGCAAATCAAGTTACCAAAGAGGAAAGTTTATCAAAACAATTACCATGGAAATATATGTAAAGAAAAGGCAAAAGAAAACTAGATTAAAACTGATTGTAGCCAAGATGCCAGGTCAAGACTAATAGCATTGCTGATTCTTCTTCAGATTTTATCAAGATTCTCTAAATATATAGTAGAAGCACTAGACTAGATGCAACAATATTCAATGCATAGAAGAATGGTAGATTTATGAGAAAAATTGTCTAGCACAACAAAATGAACTAACTTTCCTAACAGCAGACCTAGCAATTGATTCAATATTATTTTTCTATTTTGTGTCAACAAAAAATGTTGACCCATGAAGGTGTAATGAGTCACTCTCCAGAAGATTAACATCAGACATACTCATGGAATGTAAAAAGAGATCGGTCAGATGATTGATAGAAGGTACTAAAATTAACAAGTCATTCTTTGTCCCAGTTAACAACTGACTTTAGGTCATTTTTGAGATCAGCTTCCAATTTGACTTTACCAAACCGATCAGATTTACTATTAAGACAGGAGTAAATAGTTGTGTCATCAGCATAGATGCCAATTTGAAAACTAATCAGACCTTATCATCAAACTGATCAGATTTACTATTAAGACAGGAGTAAATAGATGTATCATCAGCATAGATGCTGAGTTGAGAACTGATGAAGTCTGGAGGGTCATCGATGAAAATTAGAAACAACATATGTCCAAGGATAGATCCCTAGAGGATACTCACATCAATGTAAAAATATCTAGAAAAGTGGCCATTCAAGACTGCTTTTATTTTGTAATTTGATAAGAATGATTGAATCAAAACAAAAATTAATCAAGAAATACCATAACCTTTCAACTTGTGAGAAAACCAATGTGCAAAGGCCTGTCAAATGCCTTCAAGATATCCAAAGCATCAGTGTGAGCTTCATCATTAACACATCAGCAGTTTGCATAGAGAAGCAAAATCTATATGGCTTATTTGAAAGAAGATTCTGCAAGGTGAGGTTCAGTGTTGATTAGAACCTTAAAGATGTTGCCAAAATGATTATTTTGCAACTTAAGAACCTAAACCCAAGAATCTAAGGAAGTGATTCATTGTAGCAAAGATGTAAAATATTAAGTAATATTTTGAATAAAGAAAATCAAAATATGTTCAATTTATTACTGATGAACACTGATCTTTTCCAACTTTTTTTTTAATCATTTCACCCCAAGCAAGGCATAGATGCCACTGATGTGCAGGGGGTTACATAAGAGAGTTGAAGTATTAGGCAAGAGGAGAGTGAAGACTAAGCCAAACCAACTACAGGAGGTAAATCAGAAAGGGCAAGAGAAGGATGTGAACATAGGAGTGAAGACATTTGTGAAAGTAGAAAGAAAAGAAAAGAACAAGATACACAGGGTGATGTAGAAAGAACTGGAGTTAAGTGGATAAGAGATGGGAAGTTATAGCAATCAGGAAAGCAAGTATATGGAAGGGAGTTCCACAGGCAGAAAGCACAAGAAAAGAAGCTGCTGAAATAGAAGTGTCACCTGCATTTGGTTGATCTAACTGTAAAAGAGTGAGACCTTGTTGCCAGTCTGGTAAATTCTTGTAGAGAGGGCACCAGTGACCCAAGTTTGTTAGAGCAGAAGCCATAAAAATATTTTTAGAAGAAACAGAGGGAAGCCCGACGATGAGAAAGTGGCTGGAGTCAAGCTGCCAGGTCAGGACCAATCACATTACAGTTTCTCCTCTGGAGCCTGTCGAGAACACTGAGATGAACAGCAGGGGCACCTGACCAGATATGACAACCCTATTCCATGCAGGGTCGAATGGTTGATTTTTATATGTGCAAAATGGATTCGGGTGAAAAAAACTTCCTGGCCTGACACAGTGACCCAACCTTCCTAGGATTTAGCTATTGATTCAATGTAATTATTCCACTTGGGGTCAGAAGATAGGGTAAGGCCAAGGAGGCACTATGTATTGCTTTCAGGGAAACTTGGAGGTAGAAATGCAACTAGCATTATTTCAAGTTCTTTGATTACCAATTTGTTAGAACTTAATTTACTGATTAAAGTTTTAGGACTGTTAGAAAGTTTTGTTTTGTTTTAAATCTTTTCTATGCCAGTTTGATAACAATCAAATGAGAGTGTATTTTCTTGACTCATTTCATCAAAACCTCAAATGCAACATCGGCTGTGGTCTAATCTAAACTTATTTATAAATGGAACTTTGTCTGTGTGTGTGTGTGTCTGTGTGTCTGTGTGTGTCTGCTACCTATAGACTCCGAAATGGCTGAATCAGTTTTTTTGAAAATTTACAGAGTTGTACTATAAGCATCTGCGAGTGTTCTTAGCTAGGTTTTGTGTTGAGGTACCCCCGATAAATATCGAGTTATAGAAGGAGTGGTCCGATTTTAATCAAATTTGATACACTCATAGACAAAGACATAAGAAACAATATTCAGAAGTTTCAAGGTTGCAGTTCTTACAAAAATGCAGAAAATTGATAATATATATATATATATAAAAAAGGCAAGATGTTTGTGTGTGTGTGTGTCTGTTTATCTGCCTGTATGTATTTTTTCAGCCCTTTTATTTTAGTTTTTGTTTCGGGTTTGGCTCTAAGTAGGTATAATTGTAGTTCTTAGTCTCAGCCATCATACCATTTACTCAGAGGACTTATTTAGCCTTCAGTTTACAATGAAAATATGAAATGAAATAAATTCAGTTTACAATGAAAAAACTTATTTGATATCAATACCAGGAAATCAAAATTTGACTTACATCCATTCATTTTTCTTTCAGTCTACGGTTTCGCTTTAACTGGAAACAACTATTGCTTTTTAGTCTTTCATGCCAACATCCAAATAGTCTGAGCTCCAGGACCATGGATTAGTTTTAAAGCTTTCATTACACCCGAGCAACACCGGGCTATACTGCTAGTATATTAATAAGTAGCAGCCACACCCCAACGAACCACATTTGTAAAAGACAGGTGTATGCCAGACAGGTAAACAAGAATAAATGAGAAAAGGAAAGGCAGATTATTTATTCTTTGACAGATCTAAACACATCACGCAGCCTAACGACAGGTTTTACTAATGAAACTTCTTTTACTACTGGAATCTAAACATTTTGTTACCTGATGCATCTTCACATATCAGACAATCAGATATTTGCTGTTATTAAATATGATAGACAAGAAAAAATTAACAGAGTCCTTTCATTTCTATAATTTTATAATTATCATTTTAATGGATCAGGTATAAAGGATGAAAGCTGTTTTTATAATCAGAGCAAAATATACTTTATATTTCTAAAGATACTTCTGTCTAAAGTCCTACCTGACATTAAAAAAAAAAAAAAAAAAAACAGACAAGGTACAGACTGACTGTCAAAGAGCAAAAAATAGTAATTTGGGTTGTTATATTTTTGTTCCTACCAACCTACCTTTGGTGTGTATAAGACTGATTTGAGCGTTCTCTACATTTTTACAGACACTTCTGACTAAGTTTGAGTTTTGTTTAATGGAATATCAACCTCTGTGGGTTATTTAATGCCAAAAAGGTGGGGTTTTAAGGTGTTTTTTTTAATGTTCAGTTATAGTGAGAAGGTTGGTTTAGCCTGATTATGATTAAATATTTTTGTTTTTATTCTTTTTTATTTTAGAAAACTGAAGATGTCTTCTAGTTTTGTATTCAAAAATGTTTTGCTGAGAATTTTTTTCCTTCAAAAATGTGTTATGGCAATAATTTTTCTTCAAAAATGTATTGTTGGTAATATTTTTCCTTCACAAATGTATATTTTTCTATAAAAGTTTTTATGTATATATTTTTATAAAAGTCTATTTTTATACTTTTATAGTGTTTTGACCCCAGTTTGGGGGTTAACTATTTGCCCATAGCTAGAACCCTAACAGTTGCTACCACTCTGGGTCAGAGTGGACCCGAGAACAACAGCAATTAAGAGCTAGTTCCATGCTCCTCACAATCTTCCAATCAGAGGCTTTACTGCCAGATGCAGTTTACTGTCATGCCCAGGACCCCACTTCTGCCTAAAATCCTACCTTATATTAAAAAACACAGATAAGACTGACTGACTGTAAAAAGAAGTATGAAACAATAACAATAATAATATGATCCCTTATATTTTTATTCCTACCAACCTACCTATGGTGTGTAAAATGAAGAAGTACAACTGGTTTTAGTTTTCTCCAATTGATAATGAATTTTATTGACATGAGAAACACCTGCCCATGCTGCTCTATCCAAATAAATGTTTAAATTAAGGAACTGCTGTGTACATTTGGTATGATGTATCATTGTAACTTCACTGTTGGCAACAATGTTCAAATTAACATGGATACCTTTAGCCAGGATTCCACTTATATTATCGGGTTGTCTAGAAAGTTCATGGTGATTTTTAGTCATTCATGTTCCAACATGTTAGAACACATCAAATTTATAGACAGATATAATATGCTTAATTAGATTTCTAATTAGAGTACACTTCGGACTATCGCTTGAGAAAGAATGTTTAAAATTACTTAATCAGTTTTGCATCTCTCTGAAAATAAAAGATTATAAAGGATTGATGCTTTTTATTATCATAAATACAAAAATGTCTCACAAGCAACAAAAAATATATGTGCTGTTTATGGTGAAGGTGCTTTAGCTGACGGAACTGTATGGAAGTGGTTCACTAATTTTGGCAGACTCTCCACAACAGATGATAACAAAATCAAGACAATGAGAATAACTCACATTGCACAATACAGGAATTGGCAGAAACACTAAATTTATCCAAATCCACTAATCATGAGCATTTAGTGAAGCTTGGGTATTCAAATCACTACAGTAATTGGGTACCACATTATCTGAGTGAAAAAGAATGTTTTGGTTCATATTTCTATCTGTGATTTGTTGTATAAATGCAATGAAAATAAACTCCTTTTAAAAGAAATTGTGAAGAGTGATGAGAAATGAATCATTTGCAACAATGTTCAGTGAAAGGGATCCTGGAATAAGCAATGTGAACCAATTTTAACCACCCCAAAAGCAGGACTTCATTCTAAGAAAGTCATGTTGTGCATTTGGTGGGTTTAGAAAAAAATCCTGTATTATAAGCTTCTGCAAAGTAACCAATCAATTGATTTTGAAAAGTACTGCTTGCAACTAGATGAATTAAAGGTAGCAATTCAACAAAAATGTCCAGAATTGACGAACAGGAAAGGTGTTTCTTTCCATCAAGATAATACCATAGCTCATGTTTCTTTGGTGACCCCGCAAAAACTGTTGCAGCTTGGATGGCATTTGTTATCACATTCACCATATTCACCAGACAATGCTCCTTCAGATTTTTATTTATTCAGGCCCTTGCAAAATAAACTCAATGGGAAAAATTTTAATATTTTAGATGACATAAAAAAACACCTTAAGTTCTTTGCTAAGAAAGCACTGGAATTCTGGGAAGACAGAATCTTGAAGGAAAAATTAAAAAAAAGGTTGTGCAACAAAATGATTCATATTTAGTTAAATATTTAGCGGCATACTTTATATTTCCCTTAAAAATCAGCATGAACTCTCTGGACAACCCAACAGAAGACTGTGCATTCATCCACAACACACAAACCTAAATGCTGGCATTATGACATGAAATGCCATAAGACATAACTTAACTCTGATGTTTGTAAAGGTAACATCAAAGGGCTTCATGCACATTGAAAATTTGAATCATTCTCATCCCTTTTGTATTCCATTGATAAGAAGGAAGTTCTTCCCGAGATCAGTCACTTTGTGTAAAAGTGTATGCTTCCTTCACCACTACAATCTTAACCCCTGCATGTCTAGGGTCAATTATTATTCTATTTCTTCATAATAAACACTTATTTCTTCACTTAGTAACCATCTACCTTGTCTTTGGCCTTGTATTGAGAGAATGTTTAGTTACAAAAAGAACATCTCTACAAATATTACTGCAAAAGAAAAGCTGTTGTGTTGATCTGAAAGATATACAACAACTTCCCTGAATGGCACAAGTAGTGCATATGTCCCCAACTGAATTTGATGAGACAAGGTTTGACTCATTCAAGTAGACGACCTACAGCTTTTGCTGTATTGCACTAACAGATGCAAGAGACACACAATAATCACATATATTTATATTTGCCATGTGATAGCAATGGCCTAAAGAGGATATCCAGTGTGTTTTTTTTTTTTAATCATATCACCCCAAGCCAGGCGATAATGATACTGATGCGCAAGGGGCTACGTAAGGGTAAAAAGAATGGAAAAGAGAAAGCCGGAAACCACATCCTAAACAGGAAACAAGGGATGAGCCTCTTCACCTGTTCAATAGATGTGGGTGGAGTGTGAACCGGGCGATAGTTAATATAGAATCTGAGGACTACTGATGTGCCTCTTGTTTTGGAATCTGTTCATAAATGAATGAGCTGTAGACGCAATCATTTATTGTAATCCAGGTACATTAGTTATGCATTTAGTCTTGAATTAGTTGAAACTTATACAAACTATTGTAATTTGACTTTCTATCCTCAAAATTTTAGTGAAAATACTAAAACATTCTCACGTCTTTCCAATCTAAATGCATAAATATTTAACATTATCTACCAGTAATGGGAAACAACATGCAGCAATTGTGCTTAAGAAAAAAAAAGACATACATTCTTGGAATACATTCTTCAAAGAAACAAAAACATCAGACAATAACAAGAAAAAATTATATATATATATAATTTTTTCTTGTTATTGTCTGATGTTATACACCCCACGTTATAACACTATTTTTGCATGTGGAAAAATATAATACTATTTTAGCATGATGGATCGAAAGAAATTATTATTAGTTGTATTATTAATTGTGCAGATTAATTGTTCCATTATGAGCAGAGAAAAAAATAAGCCTAATAAATAATAAATTTTTTTATTTGGTTGCAATATGAATGCAGCTAATGAATTATGAAGAGAGAAAATATTGCAAAATGAAAATTTGAAAACTAGCTGAGTTTTAAAAACATTTGCAGATGTAGGCAGCAGGTCAGATGAGATCATCACATCGGCCGGCCATTATTTGACAAAGTGGAAACAACATGACTAAGAGAAGTACCATTGAAAGCACTGAGCCTTACAGCTGGTAAAAGTGGAAAGTAAGCCATATCCAAAAAATTGTTTTGGGATTGTCACAAATCTTTGATGAGGCCAAAAGGTGGAATCCTGAAATTGTCAATTTTCCTTTGAACAAATTTAAAACCTGAAAAAATAAATGATGTAATCAGTTAAATCAAAGGAAGAAGACAAAAAGAAATGATGTCACTAGAAATATTGCTGCTTCATTGGTTAAACCAAGGGAAGGAAGTAATTCTGCCTCAAAATGTGAAGACAGGAGTGATTTCATTGCTAAAGATTTGATTTGCATGGTCACCCAGTATCCATCATGCCTTCTCCAAGAGAATTTGGGACAAGCATAAAAACAGTGCGTTGGGGGACCAGAGACCAGTTGTTGTGCTGAGCTAAGACAGAGAAGACAAATTACTGCCACCGCTACCCACCACACACAAAGACCAACCTTCAGCAGTATTTATAAAGCTTTGGTGAAAAGCTCGAATAAGACATTTTGAATCATCACAAACTTGATAACTCCAATTGGAGTGAACAGACATTACCAACCAAAAGCTCGAATAAGACATTTTGAATCATCACAAAATTGAAAACTTCGATTGGAGTGAACAGATATTACCAACCAAAAGCTTGAATTAATGTTAAGAAGACAAACACTACTCTTAGACAAGACTTCCGTTCCATTGTAGAGATAAGAGATTGACGATTATTAAATTCTATTTCTTTTTATTTCTTTTTGTTTGTATATAAAGACTTTTTCCGCAACTTATTCAGGCATCATTCAATTCATTAACCCAAATGTACACATGTCCGGTCTGGTTCAACTTGTTAAAGAGACAGCTAGCAAAATTTCAGTGTTACTTTCTTGAGATCAAAATTCACAACATGGGCAAGGAAGAACACTGTTGTAATATTCAATTAGAAGACCAGCTACTGTGTCAAAGCCATCAACGACAAGTGGCCAGAGGCCGTCATCATATATATATATATATATATATATATATATATATATTTATACAAACTTTGAATTTGAAAAAGAAATCACTCACCTGGCGGTCAAGAGCGAGCAAAAATGTACTTGCCCAAAATCATTTTACTCAACCGACTCCATTTTTTTAAAGTCGCTTTATGTAAACATTGCATGAATTGCTGATGGAAACAAAAATTGAAATTTTAATTAAAATTTTGAATGTGTTAGAAAGGATTTAACAATTTTTTAAAAATAATAACAAGATTTGATCTTTCCTTTTAATAATAGCATAAACATTTTAAAGATAAAACCTTGTTTTTATTAAGTTTGAGCTCTTTTAACATCATGATATGTTTTTTTATGTTTTGGCAATTGTGTAGAGGTACCTAAATTTGTAGTTTCTTTCTTCTGTTTAACTACAACCTCCATCTCATTGATGATAAAAAAATAACTGATTTTCTCAACAATTTTCTATAAAAAAATTACTTGTATAATTTGTTTTTTTGGTGCGTGGTTGAAAGAAGTATGCATATTTTTCTTTCTTTCTTTTAAATGTTCATTTTTACTTTTCACATGCAGGGAAGAATATAGATGTTGAGTCAAGAATGATATTTTTCCAAATGAGTTTCTAAAAATCTGTGAGCGTCTTTAATCTGGGTGACAAAGACATTTTGGCTTTACTCGAGAAGTGTTAATTAAACGAATATTTACACTGACCAGGACAATAAAAGTGAGACAGGAGCTTGTCAGTCTAAATTCCATCTGTCAGATCTTGCTTAGATGATTGCGGGATATCACTGTCTTCAGGCTATGCATAAGACCAAAGTGAAGAGTGTGTAAAGGTGGTAACAAAAGAAAACCTTGTGGAGGAAAAGATTTACCTCAGACCAACTGGGAAAGAATTTGAAGAAAGATATGAAAACCATTTGCTATCATTCAACGATAAAAATCATAGCATTAACCCCATTTCGTCAAAACATATATGAGAACCAAAGCCAAATAGAAAGAACCAACTATAGAATGAGAAATATTAAGAACAAGATGCAGAAAACCAGAGAAATAAATTGAAACCTATGTATGAAGAGAAACTGAAAATCATAGAATTCAAGAATTCTAATCTATTTTAGACTATCTGCATGTTGACACATTTCTTTTGAAAAAGTGTAAAAGAACTGTTGAGCTTAGAAATGTCCAAAGGAGATAAACACTCAAGAAAACAATCATGGGCAAATGCAATTTTCCCTTGTGTGTGGGGCATGTGTGCACATACTCATGAAGAAGTGCTGAAAAATTCTCGAACAGATCAAGAGGAATTTTTTTTTAAATCAACAAAATAAATCTGATATTTGGTCAAATTTTGAAAAGTGGATTTGGTTAAGAAATTTTCCACACCCACTTATAACATTTTTGATATTGCAAGGATGTTGAAGTTGAACTCCCATCAAATGTTCTTACTAAAGAAGAACCAGGTAATATTTATGAACAACTAAAAACAAATATGAATATTTAAACAATATTCAGTTGTACAATGTCATAACAGATAATAGAAATAGTAACACAGACTTAAAAATTGATATAATACAAATGACATTAGAAATGAAGAAAAATGTTAGATTGCTATGTACTTTCATATAAGGTTGTGAAGGTTTGTCACTTTTCGCCATTAATGAAAATAAAAGATTTTAGGTAACCAAAATAGGAGATTTAATGAAGTTTTAAGGAGAATAAGAACTACAAAAAACTTTTAATAAAATCCAGTAAGAGACACATAATGAGAAACAAAGGTTTAACACTCAGAAGACAAGAGAAGCAAAAAAATATGGTGAGTAACCTTCTTAGAAGTTTGTATAAAATGAATGATGGAACAAGTACTACAAAAGCAAAGAGAGAAATAGTATTGTTGAGAGCAACAAAAAGCAGGAAGTTGTGGAGAACTGTGATCACCTATCCTTCTGAAGAGATACAGAACAGATAGAGTAAAATAAAAATAGGAATACATAAGGCTTGATAACCATAACAAAAGTAATTGCAATGAGTACCTGTAATAATAATAATATTATTAGGGGTAGATCTGCATAAGGGGAGTTGGGGGATAATAATAATAGTATTAGATATTTATTGCAACAGATCCATAATGGAGGTGTGAATTATATATCAAAGGTGGTAATGGAACAGGAGTGAAAAAAATACAAACTGAACATTTCCTGCAAATAATGACTTGCTTCCTGAAGCAGGTGCAACTTCCACAATGTAAACATAAAATAAACCTGAAAATCAAGAAAATATTTATATTTAAAAAGAATAAATAAAAACTGCAGATAACATAACACCATTAACCATCATGATATCTGATGTATTTAGGATTCATTAGAATCTTCATTGTTTAACAATAAAATAAGCATTTCGAAATAGTAAAGCCACAGGTGCTCCTCAATGATAAAAGACAGATCATGTATACAAATAAATAATGAAATCTGATGGAAATCAAGTATTTCAACCTCATTATTGCCATTCAAATGAGTTGTGGCATGGTATGTAGAACTATAATCTATCATATATATATATATATATTAGTCATCCGCAGACAGATCTGTTTCACTGTATCACAGCTCATCAGTACGGTTCCAATTGCTTTTAATCCAGGATTGAAACCTGGGTGCTTGGTAGAAGGAGGCAGACTTTTAGCATATGATGTATCATATACCAATAGCCAGAGTGCTCTAATTCATTACTGAATGAGCAATATATATGCAGTGTAGATATAGAAGAATCCAATGCACATAAAGTGTACATAAAGTGGTAGGATAACTCTCTAGGAGAGCTCTAAATATATATGTATATAAATACATATAGAGCAAATATATGTAAAAATTAAGACAGACATGTTATTCTATGGCTAAGTGGAAGTATAGGCCTATTTCAGGCAAACAATCTTCACCTTCTGTCTTTATTGTACAGAGATGGAAGCTGAAGATGGTTTACCTGAAATAGACTTATAGTTCCACTTAACCATGGAATAACATAGCTGTCTTAATTTTTACATATATAGATATATATAGTTTTAACATACTAAAAAGATAACTCCAGACCAATATCATTCCAAAATGGGGTAACCACTTGATTCATTCATTTGTTTATTTATTTATCTGTTTATCCATTTATACACATGCTGATGTGAAAAAGCACAGACCATTCAACATGCCAACATTTGATTTATTTTATCTTATTTTACTTTACTGATTTTTTTTTTCTTATTCTTTCTACTTATTTTTAAAACAAAAACTTGGTGATCAGAAACAAAAAAACTGGATACGTAAAGCCACAAATTTATTTGTCTGAAGAGAGTCAGTTTTAGACTCAAAACATATGTATCGTCACAAATACCATTATGGGCACTTAATGTATGATAACATGTATAATAATAATAACAATAAATATACACTTTAAAGAAAACATTCACGGCTTCTCACACTTTTATTCTGTATATATATATATATATATATATAAACTCATACATAAATATTTTCCCCATCAAGAATTCTTTTCGAAACGTTCAATAGAAACACAGTAAATCAACTTCAGTTGCAATCAGAGCAAATGATACAAATAATAAAATAGTACAACAAAAAAATAACCAACAAATCCCTTGCCCAAATCAAATCCATCTGTAATGATAAAAATAATATACTGACTTGTTGTAAAATCAGCAAATAACAAAGAAAATATGTACATAGTAGTAACTAAAAGACCCGGGAAACAGAAAACTATGTGCACAAAACAGGCTTTACCAATAGTAAATACTTGAATATATTGGTATATACTTGAACAGTTCTTTTTTTTTTCTGTATGGGAAATCAAAAACAAAACATACCAAAAATATCAAAGAAAATAAAGAAAACAACATCAGCCAAAAAGAAAACAACATCAGCCAAAAATTGTAAATTCTCCCAGATCAACACAAATTACTAAATAAACAATCAGAACTTATCTCAAAATGCAGACACAAAAATAAATTTCCCTATGTTACTTAAAGATCAAAGACATCATATAACATACAAAGTTGATGTTTTAAAATAAAGAAATACAACAGACTCCCCAAATAAAATAATATAATAAACAATAAGTAATCAATAATAACATGATAACAACATGATACAATAACTACAAATAACTTATACTTAGCCACAGCAGTTTCAAATAAATTGGACCAAGACTAGGTCCAAAACAGCTGGTCTTTAAAGCAACTTATTTTATGCTCATTAATATGCTCATCTATAGAATATCTATTAAAATGTGATGAATATTCTCAAGTTCTTGGCCAGGTGTACAGGAAGAACAACTTATCAACACATAATGGACTAAAGTAGATATCAGATTAATTTTGTGGCACTTAAGAACAAATAAATTCCAATTAGTATACCAATTTAATATATAAATGTAGTTTTGTGATAACCATATGTAATAAATAAACCATCTCTACATTCAACAAGAATGTCAAAAAAAGGCTAAATACAATTATTCCCCACTTCTACAGTAAATTGCAAGGATGGTTGAAAGAGATCTATATATATATATATATATATATATATATATGGATAAAAAAGGTAGGAAGATAGCCAGCTGGCTATTGATGTAGATATTAAGAATATATATATATATATATATATATATATTTTAAATAAGTACCACGCATATATAATATATAAACAATATAATATATATAACAAATTGCATATATATATATATATATATATATATATTGATATTTATAATTATATACATACACTTTTCACACACACACACACACACACATATATATATATTCAGTTAAATATGTATGAGTTTGTAACCCTGGGTTTCACACTCTTGCGATTGACAGATCATCAGAGATACTGATTAATATTTTTAAATATTGGATATATGTAGGTGAGCATATATTAGTATATTTTTGTGGAAGTGGGAGGAAAATTGGAAGGAAAATTTGTCATCATGATGTCTCTCATACAAACGCAGACATAGATACACACTTGTACACCCACTGACATGCGAAGAGAGACACACACACACACATGCACATTTGCCAACATCAAAGATGGTAGATGCACTATTTGAATACACTAATCAAATGCATATGTATGTACACAGTAGCACACATATATATATATATATGCTAAGCCTCATACAGTTTACATATAGTTATGTTTGTGTGAGCCCCGGTGGGCAAACACGCGTCTGTGTTTGTCTCTGCATATGTGAATGGGTGTACAAATCTGTATCTATATCTGCATTTGTATAAGAGACATCACGATGATAAATTTTCTTCCCACTTCCACAAAAATACACCAATATACGCAGCCCTACATATATCCAATATTTAAAAAAAATAATCAGTTTGTCTGATAATCCCAAGAGCGTGAAATGAGGGTCACAAACTCACACCTGTCTAACTGAATATGTTAGTTCTATCACTGATATTGAGTGCTTTCAAATAAGTACCATGCATATATAATACATGAATGATATAATATATATAACAAATTGCACATATATATATATATATAGATATATGTATATATATATATATATATATATATATATGCAATTTGTTATATATATCCACATTTCAAATATATATATTTCGTCATCCATATACAAGCCTGTTTTGCGGTATCACAGCTCATCAGTGTGGCTAGACCCACTTGCTTCTGGCCAAGATTGAAACTCGACCAAAACATACACACACACAAATCTGGAAGTAGATTAAATCAGACCAAGAAACAGCCTGTGCTGCTTTTGGTTGAAATTTTTAAAATCTTTTCATTAAAACTTTTTTTCAGAAAAATAAGTTTCTCAAGTGAAGTATCTGATTTCCTTTCTAATACTGATGGTACTTTCCTTCCTAAGCTTTTGTTTGAGGTTGTGTGGAACATCAAAATCTTGATTATATCATTACTTTCTCTTCAAGTTATTTACATTGTTGCTGCGGTTGGTACTTCTCAAGTGATGCCGTTTTCTATTATTTTCATTGTTTGTCATACTGTAGTGCCAGTCCACAATGGAACTGGCAAGCCAAGTTCAAATTCCCACCTAATCTCCTGCATTCATTTTCAATAAAACCTGATAACTAAAAAAGATTTTTTGGTAAGCAGACATAAGAAAAAATCTTATCCAATATATTTGGATATACTCAGTAAAATCTATCCATATTAAAAAAAAAAAAAAGCAAGGAAAAAACAGACATATTCCCATATCAATGTAGAAGTACCTTTGCCAAATCACAAATACAACTACAATTTGTGAATAGTCATCAAATTTCTAAAGATATGAAAACAATTATGCAAATAAACAACAAAACTTTTGCAGGATAAATTGTCAAAAGTAAATTCTTAAAATTTCCAGAAATTAACAATAACATTAAGACTAAGACAAAAAGCAAATAAGCTAACCATCTAGACTGTAAATTTAATGTGGAAATCCTTTTGATGGACTACAGAATAAATGAACCTAATCACAGTGTTGACATTGGGTATGGGCTAGATTTTGACAGAAATATCTAAGCTTCAACTAGGCTCAGGCATTTTCATTATTATATAAAAATGTAAACTGGCTTAATTTTGTTGTAACTTCTTATAAAATTTTGGTGCAGATTTGGAAAACAAAAGTGTTATTTAAATATTACATATTCTCACATTATTGTGACTTTAATACCAGGCTACAGCAGTGGTGAACAAGTAACTTACAGGGTTAGAGGGAGATAACTCATGACTACCAGAAGAGGCACTACTACACAAGGAATGGAGTTCATATACCCCAGTCATTGTAATAAAGTGTTCGGTTTGAAATTCCTAGCACTTGAAGTAAAAGAGCAAAAATCATAATGCACTTTAAAGTTTTTTCCAACACTGGCTTTTAACCAGTTTTTTTGTTTCTATTGTCATATAAAATTATATAAAAATTCATGCTGTTGAGTCAGTTTTGGTTTTTTTTTCTACACTTTAATTGATGTTTATGCAAACATGCACACTTATTTTCTATTTGGGCATCTTAAAACAGATAAAATATTAAAGATGGACGAATATAGGCAAACTGAATTGTATACAAGAGGAACTGTTGGCTATTTCAGTAGAAACAAAAGAATAAGCAAAGAAATACACTTCATCACAGATTTTGTAGAGTCAGACAAATACTGTTACCAAAAGAAAATTAAAAGTTTTTTTGCAATAAGATGTACCAATTAATTTCTTTCTAGCCTCATTTTCTTATACATTTTTAAAGCCTGTAAATCAAAATGTGCATCTGTTTAGAAGATGAACAAAAAATTTTGTTGTGAGATGTAAATATTTCAACCCTTGACAGATGTTCAAATTGATATAATCTCTATACCTGTTGCATTTCAATTGACATTTATTTTCAAGTATAACATCAATTTCTTTTGGAGTTTACCACTTTGGTGCAGAAAGGATTTGTGCATAAATCCAGTAATTTTTGGACATAATCTCATCATATTCTGTGAATGATTCATGCCAATGTTTCAACTCCTGTTCTTCAGCTATCTTCAGGTGCAGATGTTATTCTAGGATGTGTGAATACAATATTTGTTGAAAAATATCCAAAAACAAGTCAAATGGAAAAAATCAAGATGAAAATATTAATCTCAAAAATGCCTGATCTAATCTACATTCAAGTTTATTATTTTCTTGGACCAACTCATCAGGTTGAATGATAGAAAATCATTTTGTCTATTGATAAACAGCATGTAATTCATCTTGTATGACTTCATACCTCTATTGGCCTTTTATTCTGGTTGTAGGAATCCTTTGTTTTAAGAGACAATGGATTTGCACCACATTCTCTGTTGCTAATTCCAGTTACATTGGCACAGAAATGTCCAACTTAAATATGAATTCACAGTTGATAACATTTTAAATGAAACTGTAAACACTTTTTAATCACATCGACTCTCGTGTTTGCTGCATATGTACAATTCTGTTGTATATGTGCATATGTATGACGTCATTAATTGGTTAAACAATGTTTTCGCTGCATTGCTTGGTCAACTGGTATGTACATAGAAGTTTGTGGCTAATAAAAACTAGTCAATCAAGACATGCAATCAGTTGCAAAGTGTTACAGTTTGAATGATTTGCTGTCAAATATCAACAGGCAATAAAGTGTTCAACTGCAACATGTGGTCAATACCAAACAAAGAATCATCTAAAGAATATATCTATATAGAGTGATAGACAAAGTCTGGAACAGATCAATAGAGAGCATGGCCGTATCTGACTACCAGGCACACTGGGCACAGGTCCGGGCCGATCCGTGCAATCATAGTGAAAATCCGGGCAAGGAAAACTGTTTTCATCAGAAATCAAACTAAACAATTCACGAAGAAAGAAAAAAAGAAAGAAAGAAAGAAAAACGAAGAAAACATCCGAATGAACGCAATAAAAATCAGTTTATTTATTAATTTTGGGAGAAAAGACTGGTTATACTTGGAAAGTCCAAACCCGATTTCCTGCTTTCATTCATGTTCTGTGCCTAATTTCCATTGGAATAGCCAAAAAAATCTGCAAAAATCATAGTTTCTGGAAATGGATGACACTGATGATGTCATAACATTGTCAGCTAATAAATCCAGGCAATTTTTTCTGTGCTCGGTGTTTTTTTAGCATCACTTATGGCCCTGATAGAGAGAGAGAGGGATGGAAAAGTAGATAAGGTCACAGGAATCCAGTTTGAGATACAAGGCCAAATAAGAACCAAAAAAAATAAAATTAAAAAAATAGATTCCTTCTTAATTTTTCTACACAGTTAATATTTCTTTATAGATTTGGAGCTATTCTGTCATTGTATCCACACCATGAAGTAGAAAATGATTGCTTTTTTTTTTTTAACTATTTTTCTCTTTTTATCTTACTAGATGGAATAAAGAGACATCAAGATTTTCATGAATTAGATTTTCAGGACTTTAGCATGAAATTTGCTTTAAATTTGGTTGAAATGCTTAAAAAAGTTGAATTTCAATGCACATCAAATTTAATACAAAAATTGTTCATATACAATTGTACAAAAGAAACCAGATCAGCACATATACACTACTATAGCAGATATATAGGTAGGTAGCTAGATAGGTAGAGATGTAGAAAGAGAGTGAAATATACAAATTCATAGCATACAGACAAATGCACTAAAATAACAATAAAAATTGAAAATGCATTTTAACCAAATCAAATAAATATATTTGAATGACAACAGAAATATTGATATTTACTAAATCACTTTCAGAAAGACTCTTAACTGCTTTTAGTATGTCTAAAGAAGCATATTAGATACTTATGAATTTGCCTTAATTTCAAAATGCCAGACTTTTATAGAATTGCCTTTTTGAAACTAAAAATTCATTCAAAAACTTTCCATTTGAAAATAAACCAATAAATTCAGAAAAACTAAATCAATTTGTCTGTTTATAAAAAATTATTTTCTTATGAATATCAACTGCATCAAACTTTTTGTAAAAATGAGAGCTTTAGTTCTCTTCAACTCAGCCATCTACTCAGCCAATTGGTATAATATAATATTTGCAAATCTTGCCTTGAAAATCAACATTCACTAAAAAACACAAAAAGCTGAGATATAAAGAGTTCTAATAGACAGACAGATATGTAAAGTCTGTAATAGGGAAATTGAAGAGAAATTTAAATCACCTGCTGCCCGACTGTAATGTTCAGAGTTTCAAGACAATACTGCCAATCTTATGTTACCTTGGTAACTGCAGTGAGCCATCTGATTTTTGTCAGGTAACGTCTGACAAGCTGCTCCAGGTTATCTCTCCTGTAGTCCTTTACCCCTCACTCTCTACCATTGTTAACACCAAAGGATGATGGTAGCACAATAGCATAGATGTCTTGCTTGCATGGAATCGAGAAGAATCTTGAGAACTTTGGGCAGAAAGATTTTGCCTAGCTTGAAGAATGCCCAGTATTCAATAGAAAGGTACAGCCAAATAAGCAATGTATTAAAACATTTTTTCTTTCAGCTTGCATTACTCTTTCAGTATTCCTATAATCTGTAAAATTATGCTAACAATCAAACATTACCTCATTACACATAATTCTGTTAATAATTTGCATCAGATGAAAATGGTATCTATTTCATTAAAAAGTGAGAAACCAGACATTCAACAAATTTGAACAATAGCTGCTTTGAATAAGAGTTAATAAACAACTTTTTTTTCCCCACATCCCAAAAAATAAACACAAAATGAGAAGGAAAATATTTTTTTCTTTTGAAATTCTTTTTGGAATTAATAAAAAGTACATTTTGAAAGATAAAAGCATTTTTGAAAATTAAGCATAAAGTTTAAATGATAAAAATCCAAGTTATTTATAGAATATCTTCATTATTTCATATTTTATTCCAATATGATGAAAAATGAAAATAACCCATTGCAGAATTATAAGCCATACACCAACTACATAATAATAAGTCGTTACATAAAAAAAGTCTTACACATATGCAAAATGTGTGTGTGTGTGTGCGTGTGCGTGTGTGTGTGTGTAGAGAGAGAGAGAGAGAATACTACAATATAATTCATGTTTTATGACTCCTGTAATGTCAAATTTCATGGAATGACAATATTCAAACAGCAAGTACACATGTACATTATATATACACACAAGAGGATTCCATTCCATATAGGATCAAAGAACAAATAGGAAACACTTCTATTAATGCCCAGAGAATGAAATAGGGAGGCAAAAAAAGTAATTCTGGTAGTTTTATTTTTGTGTTTTTTTTTTTATTTATACTGGTTAAGCAGGCTTCACATGTCATTTACTAAGCTGTGTTAGTGTCATTTGTGGCATTCTGAACTCAAAGAGAGCTGACATGACCTTTCAAATCTAAAAGAAATTATATCAGACATCTTTCATTAAATGGCCAACAAGAAAGATTTAATTAATTACTTATTAAGTTTTTCTAGCATCCTAACAGTTTCTGTTTTGTTGGAGTCAAGAATATAAAAACTGTCCATAATTTTTATCCTTCCAAGCACTTTTGGCCACTTCTAAAGCCTTTTCAAAGGTGTTTATATGTTGTTATTTTCCCTCATGTTTTGACTGCTATATAGTAATTTATTTTGTTTTGTTTTTGAAAAAGGAACATTCATTCTAACTCATGTGCATGCATTCAACTCATTAGCACCTCCTTGTTTAGATGCTTTACATGTCACTTATTATACCAAAGTGCCATAAAATCATTTATTAACCCATAATTTTACATGTCACTTATTATACCAAAGTGCCATAAAATCATTTATTAACCCATAATTTTACATGTCACTTATTATACCAAAGTGCCATAAAATCATTTATTAACCCATAATTTTACATGTCACTTATTATACCAAAGTGCCATAAAATCATTTATTAACCCATAATTTTACATGTCACTTATTATACCAAAGTGCCATAAAATCATTTATTAACCCATAATTTTACATGTCACTTATTATACCAAAGTGCCATAAAATCATTTATTAACCCATAATTTTACATGTCACTTATTATACCAAAGTGCCATAAAATCATTTATTAACCCATAATTTTACATGTCACTTATTATACCAAAGTGCCATAAAATCATTTATTAACCCATAATTTTACATGTCACTTATTATACCAAAGTGCCATAAAATCATTTATTAACCCATAATTTTACATGTCACTTATTATACCAAAGTGCCATAAAATCATTTATTAACCCATAATTTTACATGTCACTTATTATACCAAAGTGCCATAAAATCATTTATTAACCCATAATTTTACATGTCACTTATTATACCAAAGTGCCATAAAATCATTTATTAACCCATAATTTTACATGTCACTTATTATACCAAAGTGCCATAAAATCATTTATTAACCCATAATTTTACATGTCACTTATTATACCAAAGTGCCATAAAATCATTTATTAACCCATAATTTTACATGTCACTTATTATACCAAAGTTTCATAAAATCATTTATTAACCCATAATTTTACATGTCACTTATTATACCAAAGTTTCATAAAATCATTTATTAACCCATAATTTTACATGTCACTTATTATACCAAAGTGCCATAAAATCATTTATTAACCCATAATTTTACATGTCACTTATTATACCAAAGTGCCATAAAATCATTTATTAACCCATAATTTTACATGTCACTTATTATACCAAAGTGCCATAAAATCATTTATTAACCCATAATTTTACATGTCACTTATTATACCAAAGTGCCATAAAATCATTTATTAACCCATAATTTTACATGTCACTTATTATACCAAAGTGCCATAAAATCATTTATTAACCCATAATTTTACATGTCACTTATTATACCAAAGTGCCATAAAATCATTTATTAACCCATAATTTTACATGTCACTTATTATACCAAAGTGCCATAAAATCATTTATTAACCCATAATTTTACATGTCACTTATTATACCAAAGTGCCATAAAATCATTTATTAACCCATAATTTTACATGTCACTTATTATACCAAAGTGCCATAAAATCATTTATTAACCCATAATTTTACATGTCACTTATTATACCAAAGTGCCATAAAATCATTTATTAACCCATAATTTTACATGTCACTTATTATACCAAAGTGCCATAAAATCATTTATTAACCCATAATTTTTAAGAACCCTTAAACAAATTTCTGATCAAAAACAAGAATTTTAGATAAATCCCAATATCAGAAACATCTGCTATTCAAGAGGCACTACAAATCTAACATTTCTCTCCTATCATCAATCTTACATTATTTAATAGTGAAAATGGAGTATTGATTTGGTTGGTTGGTTGTTTTGTTTTTATGCCATATCAACCTCAGCAGGTCATTTATTGCCAACTAAATTTTATTTATTTATTGCTGGTAATACCTTTTTCTTTCAAAAATTTATTGTTGTTTTTTTATATAAGTTTTGTGTCTTTTTCTTTTTGAGTATCAAAATTCATTGGGATTTGTTTTTAAGGGCAGGATCCCCGAGTCCTACCCTTGTTATTTAACCCATAACTGGAGGGAAGGGACAGATTAATAGCTTTCCCAAGGGTACCAGTGCTTAAGTGAATGCAGTGTATTCAACTGGAATTCAAACTCGGCTCACCGATTTCTCTTTCCGAGCTGATATCCACTGCACCACAACGCACGTCCGTCACTAAACGCTTCCAGCACCTGGTATTTCCAAGCGATCGCCCATCTAAGTACTGACCTGGAGTATTGAAATTTTTTAAAACTTAATAAGAAATTAATTAATTGAAGCTACCCAGTGACTGAATTAATAACAACTGATTGAAAAGTGAAATTGAATTCACCATGATGAATTTTAAGTTTCACTCAACTCAGTTAATATTCTGATGGCAGCAAATTTAGTCTCTGGTAAGCGTGATTGACTCTTTTTCTGAACATTTAATTTTCAAAAATTAAATTTTTTTCTTGTATATAGTGTAATATAAATTTTAAAATATACTTGTGTCAGTTAAGATTTCAGCTCTTTTAATCATTCTGGCAGCAAGGCTGATTTTATTTTATTTTTTTATTTTCTTTTGAATTTCTAAGGAAAGGTAATTTTAAATTCTCGTGTAGTAACTATTAAAGGATCTCATGACATTAACTAAGTTAAAACTTAATAATTTTCTATTTTTTTGAAATTGGAGTAGACAGACCCTACTATCGCCTGGTTCATACTCCTCCCTCTTTTTTTGGACAGGAGCAGAGGCTCATTTGTTTTTTCCTGTTTAGGAAGGGGTTCCCACTTTCTTTCCTCTTCACAGGTCTTAATTGTGGTACTTGGAGACTTTAATGCTCACTATGCAAAGTGGCTGGAAAACTTTGTCACAGATCTTGCTGGTCTCCATACCATGAAGTTTTCTATCTCTAAATCCCTTATGCAAGTGGTGGATTTCCCCATGCATTTCTCTAATAACCCTAATGGACCTGACTCACTGCTAAGGGTCTCTGTTTCACGTCTATCCCTGACTCTTGCCATGTCATGCAGCTTTGCCCTCTTGGCAACTCTGATAATGCTTTGGTTTTCATTAATATCTCCTTCCACTTCCCTTCCCCCCAGGTACCTTTAACCAGCAGAATATCTAAATGCTGAGTTGTTCCGCAATTTTCTGTGTGATGTCCCTTGGAACAAAGCTTTTAGTCTTCACATGCAATAGTGCATCCAAGATCTCCTCTTGTGTTAAAGTTGGCGTCAATGCTTTTATCTCAGCCAGGAAGTTACAACTTAAACCTCATTTATACCCCTGGTTCTTCCCTACTTGCTTGGCCACTATTGCCCACAGGAATCACTTCTTCTGGCTTTATAGAAGCCACACATCTGACCATAATAGGTGCCTTTTTGCATCTGCTCATAATGAATGCAAGAGGATACTAAATGATGCTAAGCTGTAGTTTGCTGACTGAATGAATAGGTATAGCATTCCGCAAATTCAGCTCTAAAAGATTACTGGTGGCTCTGTAAAAATGTGTTAAACAACAGAAAGCCCTCAATCCTCTATTAAATAAATAAATTTGATATCCTCACATCTTCAGCAGACAAGGCTGAGTGCTTTGCTTGCAAATTCTCTACCATTTTGACATTTGATTAATCTGGGGTATCTGCACACGACTTTCCACCTAGAACTGGGGCTCAACTGAGTGACGTCCCCATTACCCGCTCACTCATAATTTCAAAGCTTGACCCTCATAAAGTGAGCAGAGGTGACTGAATCCCAATCATTGTCCTAAAGAAATGTGCCCCTGAAGTCTCTTCTGTCCTCTCCAAATTCTATAACCACTGCCTCTCTGCTTCATGCTTTCCTGCCTGCTAGAAGTCCCCCTCTATGGTTCCTGTACATAAGAACACTAGAGAACCCACAGACTCTTTTAATTATCACCCTATCATCCTCCTACAGATTTTTGGTCAAGTATTCGAGACTATTAACAGTACTGAATTGGTTCAACATCTCACAACCCACAGCCTCTTCTCCAATAAACAGTATAGTTTTCGCTTCACAAATTCTACTGCTGATATTCTGATGACCATCACAGAGTATATATACTAGGTTCTTGATAAGAATGGAGAAGCTTGAAGTGTTGCACTAGATATCTCCAAAGCATTTGACAGAATCTGACATGCTGGCCTTCTATGCAAGCTACAGGGCTATGGTATAACTAGATGCTTGTATAATCTAATCCAGTTGTTCAAATTGCATAATGAAACTATTATTTAACGGGCATGGTTCCAGATACTATCATATGAATGTGGCTGTCCATCAAGGCTCTATTCTAGGTCCTACGCTTTTTCTGATCTTCGTCAATGATCTCACTGATGTAATCAGACCCCAAGTAGGCATCTACACTAATAACACCACTGTTTACTCCCACCTTGATACAAAATCTGCCAAGGCTGATAAAGCAAATCTTGCTGCTGCTCTTGAAAAGTACCTCCAATCTATGGTGGACTGGAGTAAGAAATGGCTTGTTAATTTTTAAAGCTTCCAAAATGAAGCTGCTATCCTTTAATCAACATAGACAATTGCTCATACCCCCACCCCCATCAGCATGGATCAGACTAGTCTTCCTGAAAGCAAAATACTGCTCCTCCTCATCCTAACTCTCTCAACCGAACTCAAAGGAAATGACTACATTGAATCCATAGTTAAATCTGCTGCTAGGTAGGTTGGTTCACTGTGTCGGGCCATCTACCATCTGCCCATTCAATGAATACTGCTGTCATATCTGGTTGGGTGCCCCACCTATTCATCTCGGGGTTCTTGACAAAGGCCAACAGAGAATCTTCAATGTAATATACCCCAACCTGGTAGCACAACTAGGTCCCACCCTTTTACAGTGAAACCAAATCCAATGCAACTGCAACTTCTACTCTTTTCTTACATTTCCCACTTTTGGAATTCATTTCCATTTACTTTCTTCCTTGACAGCTGAAATCACCAAGAATTTGAATGCAATGTCAATTGCCATCTCTTATCTTCTTGAATCACATCCTTTCCTTGAAAATCCTTTTCTCATGATCTATTCCCTTTCCACTTGACTCTCATGCAACTCTCTTCACACCAGTGTTCTCATCCTTCTCTTATTCATTCTCTGACACCCACTGTAACTTGTTCCTCTTTCTCATCACTCTCCTCTTATATAATCCTACTGCACACCATTAGCAGTACTGCTTTTTGCCTTGGGGGTGAAATGGTTAATGAAAAAAATAAAAACAGAATAGAACTGAGAACTTGGAATGGACACTCCTTTTTTAAAAACAAAAGTTGTATCTAATCGAAGATGTGTGATAGAAACGTTGCTGCCCAAGCATACATTAATATATACGTGTGTGTGTGTATATATATATATATATATATATATATATCTTCTTGTCTGTGCATGTTTTTATATGTGCGTGTATGCTTCTGTGTGAATATTCCTGCGCTTATTTGCGTATGTTTATGCCAGAAGTTTTGTATAAGTATTTTCATGTATGTGGTTATATTTTTTATTTTGTATATGATGATCTGTGGAGTTTTTAGTCTCGTACGTTTTTGTTTTTAGCTTGTGTATTTGTGTGAGTATATGTTTAATTATGTTCATTTTTTCATGCACTGAAATATGATTGTGTCTTTCTTGACCTCATTCATTCAACATCCTTGTCATCTTATGAATTTGCTCTTACATGTATCAAATATTGTAGCTTTTACAGTCATTTTCCAAACTTGGCTTTAAAATTTAACATAACTGACACGTCGATAAAAGCAAAATTTTAAAATTTGTGTATGTATATATGTGTGCGTATATTAATTTGTATATGTGTCTGTATGCCAGTGTATGTGTGTATATTCATCTATTTGTCCATGTGTGGATGTTTGTAGGTTTGTATGTGTGTTTTAATGTTTTCTCCTCATTTAATATCTGAATAACTTTATAATAATCTAAATCTAATGATTTATTAGACTTAGAATTTAAAATTCACAATAAAAATAAAGTGACTCTAGTAGTCGATTAATAATGCTGATCTCAATTTAATCAAAAATTAATATTAATGCCCCCAAAATTGTTTTTAAAGTCTGTTCTCATATTTTTCAAATTCGAAATTACTTTATTTTGATTGGTCCACACTATCTATGTAACAATGTCTCCCTGATTAAGGGGGTTGGGCTAGTTTTTAACCTTTTAAAACTCTTCAACCTCATCACTTGATAAGACACAAGTAGAGTCAAAACAAAATAGCTACTTTTGTAGTGATATTATAACATATTTATGTTATAATTTCTAAATATTATATATATATATATATATATATATATATATATATATATAAATGAGATTATAACTATACTCGTGTCAAAAAATGTTCCATGAATCTACGAAGAAGGGAAAAAATGGTTTTAAAAAAAAGAAAGAGCTAAGTACATGAACATCAGTCAAAAGGATTTGAACTGAGTCAGCACATAGCCCAAAGAAAAAACCCTGATACGAGTAATCAACTAACATAAAGCACTCAGTACTTAGGTAGAGCGGAATAAGTAAAGAATACCTAGTGAGCCAGACAGACCTACCTAGGTTTTACCTAAACGGATCATCAGGGAAAACTGGCTTTCCCTGACAATCCATTCAGATAAAACCTAAGTAGGTCTGTCTGACTCACTAGGTATTCTTTACTTTATATATATATATATAGCTATAAAGTTTCAGTGTTAAAACACAATCATCAGGCAGTAAAATTTGGTCAATTTATTTTGTAATATGTAGATAAGGAGATTTAAAAACTAAACAAATAAATGAATGAATAAATAAATAAATAAAAATGAAGAAATGAAAACAAGGTCAGATGAATTAAGTGGAGTGGGAGGTAATAACACTTCAAAGAACAGTGTGCATACAATTCACTAGATGGTAGTGTAGCATATGTTTCGCTGCAGAAAAATAAATAAAGGGAAAAAAGAAAAAGAAAAAAAGAAGATTAACTCAAACTTTGGAAAAGATAAAATCAAAAAATAAATCAAAACCGACAGAAAGATATAAATAATGAACTGAGATATTAAAATATATCATAAGTACAAATAAAATAATAGTAAGTTAAACAAATAGCCAGTGTATATGTGTAATTGTAACTAATAGAAGTATATTCCACAGATTTTTGAAAAGTGTTCAACAGAAAAGTAGAGCATAAATATATGGTAATTATTATTATAATTGCATACTGCAACTTGATAATTTTAAAGTTTTGGTGCTAAAACACCATCAGGTAGCAAAATGGGTTAATTTATTTTGTAATATATAGATAAGGAGATTTTAATGAATAAAATTGAAGAAATAAAAACAAGGCCATCCAATGAGAAGAATTAAGTGGATTGGGAGGTAATAAGATTTCAAAGAACGCTGTATCAAAGCTAGACAGTAGTGTTTGAACATGGAAATCCAGAAATGTCAAATTTTAAACCGGAAGAAAACAAAAAGAGAAAGCAGAAAAAATTAATGAAAAAAAAAAAAAAAGGGAAAAAAGAAAAGGAAAAAGAAGAGAGAAGACGAATTCAAACATTGGAAAAAGTAAAAGAAAAAAATCAAAACTAACAGAAAGATATGAAGTGGATTTGTTTATAAGTACAAATAAAATAATAATATTAATTAAAAAATTGCCAGTTAGATAAACTAAAATCTTAAATTATAAGTATAAATAAAATAGTAATTTAAACACATAGCCAGTACAATAAGCTAATTTTTTTATGTTGTGTGGGGATTTGTTCATAAGTATAATAAAATAATAATAGTAATTAAGAAATTCTTCTTCTTCTTCTATGTGCCCTGTCCCTTCAGGACGTAGGCGATCATGGCCCTCCACGTCTCCCTCTCCCTTGTGGCCCTTAGTATGTTTGTTCCTGTTACTCCTGGCAACCCCCGTTCCATCATCCACCCAACCTGGCCCTGCAAATATGTTATCTGCTGCCTTCCTCTGTCTCTCTTTCCCTCTACCTGGCCAGTCAGTATCAGGTTCTCCAAGCTCTCCTTCCTCATTGCGTGTCAGCTCACTTACATATCTGCAGAAAAAGAAATCTCTACAAAGCAAGAACTCTGTTAAGGTCAATAATCTTGCAAATTCATATCACATCTATTTACAACATTTTCAAAAGAATCAATCAAGTCATTAAACCATACTCAATAAATACAAGATAAAGCTCACATCGACTCCATACTAATTATGAAAAGCAATAAATCAAAGAGCAAATCATTAGCATCATTGGACACTGAAAATTTATTTACCATTATTCTTCTCAGTAAAACAAAAGATAATAGAATGAATTATTAAACTCTATAAACACAACTATCACTCCAACCTTCAAGAATCTCTTATTCAATATGGATGTGCGGTGTAGTGCAGTGGATATTGACTTGGAATGACAAATCAGGAATCCAAGTTCGAAATCCAGTTGAATCCCTTGCATTCACTTATGCACAAATACCCTTGAGAAAGGTATTAATCTGTCTTTTCCCTCCAGTTATGGGTTAAATATCAGGATAGATTGGGTTCTATAGCCTTGGCTAGCAACCAGTCTACCACAAAAAGTAATGGCAACCTCCTGCGAGATAATCTTCTGCCCAGTCAGTCATGTCTCTTTTGAGGCATGAATGCCCAAAGCGTGTATCACATATGGCATTTAACTGACTAACTGATTTATTCAATAACACCACACACAAGTTCCCTTTTTATTCCTGCTTATACACATGGACTAACAATGACACTGTGTCATCATGTCATCTGAATTCTACATGTCATCCTTAGAAAACAGATTAAATAAGAAAAAAAAATGAAGCACTTTTCATTATAAAATACAAAGAAATTTTCAAAAACTAAGTTTTTAACTTCTTATATGATGTGAACCTCAATAATAGGATCCCCATTTTGGACAAATTAATTTAGTCATACACAGATGCAAAATAGACATAATAAATATATTATTAGAGCACATGTAACACTCTCAGAATGCATAATATTCTAAAATGAAATAAAAAAATCAGCTGCAAAAATTAAACTAAGGAAATAATAAAAAATACTAAATGCTAAAAGAAAAACACTCATCTAATGGCTAAGAAATGAGATTTTGATTGCTACAAAAATTTCTAAAATAGTTGGGAGCAATAAAATCAGCCTGACAGTCTGTCAAGAAATCATTTTTTTAATGGTTTGCAGTGCCAATGTTTGTTCTGCTATTCCAGATTTATATGTCAGTGTTACCTAATATATTGCATATCTCTTACCTTAACTTGTTTTATTTTTGTTTTTTGCTTTTTTTGTTTTTTGTCTATTTTTCTGACCTGGTTAACTTCCTAAGATCTTGTTTGAAGACTTAGAATTTTCAAGTATTTATAAAAAAATATAGAAGGTGTAATTAATACAGTTTCCAGTTTCAAACTTTTTTTTTTAAATACTTTTAGCTACTTACCATTGATATTCAAGCCCTATGATTATACAATCCAAGAGTGCTTTTTGATGCATTTTAAAATTTGTTAAATGAGGATTTCCTTCATTTAAGCCCACAAGACCCCTTTATATCAAGGTTCTCTTTGGTTTATCATTTACTAAGAAAAATTTCCCCAAATTCTTATATACATTATACTCAGCAGATTTGTGCATATCACCTAATAACAACAATAAACAAATTAAACTCATCACTTACTGCAAAAAAACGAAGCAACGTCACTATCGCTATTGATACAACAAAAACTCAAAACTTCAACAAAACAATGTTTCTAAATTTTGCTTGCATGCTTGGAGAATGTTTCTTTAATAATAATTCAAACAACACACAGCTGACCCAACTGCATTATTGTTCTGATTAACATACACTACTAGCCATAATTATTATTTTAAAACCCAAGTGTTTTAAAAAAATATTTTTTTTCATACTGTTTTTTAGTATTTATTGCCAAGTGAATAACTGTAAATGAAAATAGAATGGTTCTTTAATTAATACTGCACAATAACATGTGCATCAAATTAATTTATAAATATTTAATAATTACCTATATTGCAGTTTCATCACTGAAAGAATGAAGAAAATTTAGGGTGATTTGAACAAATTCATCTTTGATTCCTTGCCTTGTAAAATTTTGCAAAGTAATAGTTATGGCTGGTAGTGTATTATTTATCTGATAATAGTTCAATTAAAACACGTATCGCCAACCAGCACAACGACAAAAAAATAAACAAAAGAAATCCAATAAATCCTTACAAATAACACAAAAAATACTAATCTTCATATAAGACATAAGAAATCAGTACAAACACGAGACACATAAAAATCTTCCAAATATTGATCAAATGTGATCAAATTTAGAAACAAACATATTAAATGTATTTCAGAAATAAATAAATAAGTAAAAGACAATAGCATGAACTTCCATGTGGAAATGCAGTATTTAAATTATTGATAGCCGTGTCTATGTATTTTGAGGTCAGAGGTTGACATAATAATAAAGATGAAATGAAATTGAAAAAACTAAATTGAAAACAAGTCAAAGAAAGAAAATATGTACAATACAGTCTTGGGGGTCTATGAATTATTGCAAACAATAAAAATTTGGTATTTGCCTGAAAACATTCATCAAGAAATCAACAGCAAACTAGAACACATTTTCTGTTCATGTCTTTCCAGCATAAATTTAATTGATGGGAAAAGTTTGGATAAATCCTCATTGGATGATGATGCAACTTCTGATAAAGCCAAGGATATTTTCATTTTTTACCAAATTATTATCTTTAAAGACTCATGTCTCTGGCGATTTCATTTTGGTTTCAATTTCACTTATTTGAAATGTTTTGCAATTAAACTAAATACAGAAAAATGAAATGACAATAATGTTCTATTGTTCAAGAATAAAACCTATGCCCTCGCAGGGTTCTCCATCAGTCTTGCTATTCATTAGTATTACATAAACATACATTATGAACATGTCAAACAGATAAAATATTTTCAACTAAAATCAATCAGAACTGAATTTCCAAATTTATACTCCAAAAAATTCTTCACAAATACATTTTAGCCAGTCTCCACTACAGCCTTCTTTGTCCATAATGTTTGTAAATCATTAATCAAAACAACCACCAAGATGAGGTTAAATCACAGAACAATGTCAATCTTTCATCTCAGCTAATATAATGCTTTTTTTTCTTTTATCTTGCATAGATTTTCTTAAACTTGATTATTAAAAGTTTACTCTGTACTTCCATATTTTAGGACTCCTGTTCTCCTCTCTGTATTTCAACTGAAATCCAATGGCAAAATTTTTGTAACAAATATACATATTGTCAGTTGAGTCATACACACACAAAAAACACACACAAAAACTACCTAAAAATAAGCAATTTTGAAGCAGTTTTCATTTTAATGAATCCTTTCTACTCAAATTCGATAATGCTCAATCATCATCTTTAATTTCTAAAAACAGACACTGACATTAAGGATTTAAAGAATATTACAGTTATATTTTGTTTCATCAAAATTCAAAATGTCTTTAAATTTAAAAAAAGATCCAGGCATTCAAGAACAAATGTGTGAGAAAGCTTCTCCTCTTTTCCTACTGGGAGTACAAAATCATTGACTATGTATGAGGCTCGGTCAAAAGTCTCAAGGCCGAATAGGAATCTCTCCTCACCAATATTAAGTGCTGCAAAACCATTATACAAGGCCCTGTTGAAGGTGGGTGCAAGTGAGAAGAATAACCCAAGAGCTGGTCAGACAACATCAAAGAGTTGACGGACACGACAATGCCAGTACTCCTGAGAGCTACCATCAATACATCAGCCTGGAAGTGCTTGTCTGTTTTGTCAGCCCTTAGGTCTCCCTGACAATTGAAGCAGTCAAGAAAGTAAAGACAATGATATATTGAATTCTCAATATGAAAGGATCTACCATCATTTAATATACTGACACCATTGCATTATTCCAGGAACTTTATTGGAGTAGATAGACTAAACTATCACCCGGTTCACACTCCACCCACGTCTATTGAACAGGTGAAGAGGCTCATCCCTTGTTTCCTGTTTAGGATGCGGTTTCCGGTTTTCTCTTTTCCAATCTTTTCACTCCTATGTAGCCCCCTGCACATCAGTGGCGTTACCGCCTTGCTTGGGGTGATATGTTTAAAAAAAAAAAAAATTATTCCGACTAATAGTTTCTGTTTTTCTCATGAAATTTTAACCAGCATTTTCTCCACCCTTCATCACAAGTATGTTGAGTTTTTCAAGGTCATCCAATTTTTCAGGTTGTTTTTCCTTGTCATAAACAAACTTCCTTAAAAGTTTGTATTAATAATTTTGGTTAACTCCCGTGCAGATCTTACAAGCTACAAGCTTACTTGGTGACTGAAATAATTAAGTTTGTTCCATCACAGCCAATGGTGGCCAATGTTTAAAAATAAAAAAAGATTTTATTTATTTTTATGCAGGCCAATTTCCTCCACTACTCACATGACCCTGTGACTAGACTAATATAGTGACTCTCATCTTTTAAGCCATTAATAGTAAAACTATTAGGAGTTCCACGAATGCACTTATGCCAATTTAGAATAATTGGTTTATTAAGAAATATTTGTTTACATTTATTTAAACTTGGTTTTCCATAAATGTTTTAGAAACAAAATGAAACTTCAGTGACTAAAATCAGGTAACAGGTAACTCCATCCGATGAGTTTAAAACCAAATTCTCATCTTTATGGATATATATTTTAAAAGGTTCCCCAAGTTAAAACTGAACTTCCAATCTCACCAAAATTAATCAACATTTCAAACATTCTTTAATTTTACCTGACAGACTTTTTACTAGAGTAAATTTTGTGTCATACACTCCTAAGTAGCCATTTTACAAAGAAGAGGTAGGGAACAATTCAGACAATAGTCATTTTTCAAGTTGACATCATGTCTGGCCAGAGGTTTTTCAAGCTTCAGTGATCAACACAGTAGATACATTAATCAATGATAATTACTTTTTAATTATCTGTGATCAACTCCAAATAATCTCTCAGTCATGACAAGTTTTTAGGATTAAGAAAGGAGAAGCAATATTTAGAAAAATACTCATGTCTTATCTGCTTATGATCAGCTCAGTTGCAAAGGGAAGTAACTCTGGTTTTCAGATCTCCTCAGTCCTGATGGCGACATCTTTGTTTCTTGTTTGTTGCTATATCTCAAATGAATAATGTTGAAAACGTGACTGAATTTCCTTCTTTCTCAATTGCTTATTCAGTTGGGAGTCATTTCCGTTAGGATCTAGAGGTCATGCTTGATCATCTTTGGTAAACTGTTGATAGTCCTTTAAAACCCTTTACAAAGGAAATCAATATTTCACATGTGAATTGTTCATTTACATAGAATGTATTTTCAGCTTATCTTTTTTTATATTTTCATCACCTTTAAATATGAATTCAGATATTGTCAAATATGTTTTAAATGTTTATGATATTATATAAAAATGTAAGCTGTACCAGTATCATAGATATCAAAACAGAATGGCAAGACTGTTTCATGCTTAAACACTTTTTCTGGTCATGTACTTGTAATTAATATATTTTATTTGTAGAAATCTTTAAAAAAAATGCTTATAACAATTTGATTTCATCCAAATTCTTCCAAATTGTTTTGCTACCATAAAAAATGATTTTAACCTCAACTAAGATCAAAGCAGAGTATCAGTTTTCTAGCAGTTAAGCAGAAAAGAATTTTAAAGACATTCTTTGGAATTTCATCAGAATAAAGATTAATACTCAACTTCAACTTCCTAATTTAACAATATAATGCTTACCTTTTTCAAAAGTATATTTTTAATAATTAATAAGTTCACATGTAAAATTTTTCATAATATTACTTTCTAATTTTTGAGTTTTGATGATTACATAACATCAACATTGAAAGGGATATTTATGTTGATTCTATGTTCTCTCAATAAGTTCTTTTGGTTGAGGATGTGGAAATCCACCAAACAATTACAGTATATTCCCATCTATTTATATAAAAACCAAATAAAACTATAAAAATAATTTCAAAAATATATTTACATTAGATTAACTGAAAAATCCCTTGGGCATCAGTAAGATTAACATTAAAAACAGATTCTTCTGAAATTGATTTCCTGAAACTAGCTAACAAGACTTGCATCTAAGATAAACTTTTGTGTGTAGTCATTGAATTTCTACTTCTTGTGTAGTGTCATCAACTCACAGAAATTGGTAAGCACTCAACTACTTCATGGGTAATAGCTGTAGCTATTTATACTCTTGGGGACTTTTTATATAATCATTTCATCCCAACCAAGGCAGGACTGCTACTGGTGCACAGAGGGTTACAGAGAGAAAAAAAAAAGAACAAAGTACAAGGGGTGTCAAATAAAGGATAAGAGAAAGATGAGAATCAAGGAAACAGAAGACAGAAATTGACATTGAATTAAAACTTTTAGAGATCGTAGTTACCAGGAAAGCAAGTATATAGAACGGGGTTCCACAGGCAGGAAGTGCAAGAAAAGAAACTGAAGTAGTAGAAGCTGCAGCTACATTTGACATTTTTGATGGTACAAGGGTGGTACCTAGTTGCCAATCTAGTAGCACAAGTAAATTCATGTGGTCGGGGCACCAGGGAAAGAAGCTCATCAAAGCAAAAGCCATGAAAATATTTGTAGAAAAGAGAGAGGGAAGCCACATCCTGTCGGTGAGAAAGTGACTGAAATTGAGCTGCTAAATCAAGATTTATTATCTTGCAGATCCTCCTCTGGATTTTCCTATGTAAATGAGTTGTCTCATCTCTCTCTACCAAAGAGGTTTTATCTCCATATTTTTCATGGTACCTCTTCTGGGAGGTTTTGTCTTCTTAATATCTTTCTCTCTAATACAGGAAATTATGATCTTATACTTTTTTATAGGACTGATTCTCCAACAATTGTTCATGTTCAGATTCTATACTGATCTCAATTTCACCATCATGTTCATCTTGCATGAACATGACACTTTTGCCTTCTTTACTTTCAGGCTCATCGTACATTTCTTCATTGTTATCATGTTACGATCTAACTTGGTCTGTATGCATTAACATTCTATTCCCATTTTTTTTTATACTGTCATAGTGTTCTGTCCACTTTGCATCTTGCCTCTTTTAGATTAGATTCATTATTCATTTTATACATCAGTTTGTGACATAAGACAAGGTCATTGGGGCTCTAATTTGTCTACTTATGAGGACAAATAGGATTTTCAATCTTCAAACACATGGTTATTGTCCTATAGCTTAGCAACAATCCAGGAAGAAATTCTTATTTTTTTTCTTTCTGTTGTAGATATATTCTCTAGATAGATCTATCTATCGCCCGGTTCATATTGGAGTAGATAGATCTATCTATCGCCCGGTTCACACTCCACCCACGTCTATTGAACAGGTTAAGAGGCTCATCCCTTGTTTCCTGTTTAGGATGTGGTTTCTGGCTTTCTCTTTTCCAGTCTTTTCACTATTACGTAGCCCCCTGCACATCAGTGGCGTTACCGCCCTGCTCGGGGTGATATGATTAAAAAAAAAAAAAAAAAAAAAAGATTTCTAACTTTTGTTGAGTTAAATTTTGAATCAATTCTTGTTACTGAACAAATTTAACACACTGTTCTAGTGAAAACTTTCTCAGTTGTAATTGCATTAAAGCAATTTGTCAATGCCATTTTGAAGACAATTTACCAATTTCATTTAAATCATATCCTCTTTGATTGACTGGTTTTCTGATCTCAGTTTCTCAAACTCACAATATTTGGCAACCCATTTCAAACAAAGAACTTATTCAGTGACTGGTTCATCCACTTTTTAAGAAATGTTCACAAACTCTGCATTCTGTAGCTTTTTTTTTTTTTAGGTATTATGTTTTCCATTATTAACTGACTTATATTGTCGAACATCATTTCCTCCAACTGTCTTGGGCTTGAAATTGCTGATACTTTTATAATAGTCTCATAACTTGCAGTTACCAAGAAGAGATCAGTTATCTGTTTTTCCCCTCCAACTGATTTCAAATCATTCAGTTTTTTGCTCTAGCTTTAGCTGCTAGACTCCTAAGTCATGCTTGTGTGTACTCGTAATTATCAGGTGATAATTATTCATTCAATTCTTTAGATATCGATGAAGCCATTGTTGTGTAATGTTGCTAACTCACAAGAAGGAGTAAGCACTCAACAATATTTATCTACATCCCCACCAAAGTGGAATGTGGCACAAGGCCTTTTTAATGTGGGGTATCTGGGCCCTTGGGAAAGGTACTGACAAATCGGAGAGCCGAGTTCAAATTCCAGTTGAATTCCTTGCATTAACTTACACGCAAATACCCTTGGGAAAGGTACTAATCCGTTTCTTCCATCCAGTTATGGGTTAAATAACAGGACAGATTGAGTTCTATAGCCTTGGCTGGCAACCAGTCTACCGCATAAAGCAATGGCAACCTACTGCGGGATAATCATATGCCCAGTCAGTCATGTCTCTTTCAAGACATGATTGCCCAAGCATGTATCAAGTATGGCACTTAACTGACTGATCTGGGCCCTAAGCCTGGGCAAAAATTTATTGTCTAATATTAACCAAATGAGAGTCTACCCTTCAGTGGAGCCTCGACTGGGTCACTCTCTGCCCAAAGACAGAGAGTAAGACAAGTGCTTGTGTTGGCACGCCAACTGCAGTAGGCACTCAACAGCCTCATGGGTAATAGTTGTAGCTATTTAATTAATGTTTGGTAAGATCATTTCACTCACGAAATTATTTTAGTTTAATTAAATCTTTCTGGTTATTTTCTTGTTTTTTTTTAATAACATTTTTGCTGGAAGATGTTCCTGTTTTTCTTGCAGTGAATGTAACGATTGGATGAATAACCGTCAATAACAACAATGAATCCTAATTCAGCTAATCTTTAAAAAAGAAAAAAATGCCATTAAAAGATCATTTCTGTTATTCTGCAATGGCAATAATTCAGATCTTTGGCAATCTCAGAAAAACATTCTTGATATTTTCAAGAAAAATCCGGATCATCCACAGCAAACACATACAGATTACCAACAGAGCCGTTCCAACTATTAGTCCGTCAACATTCTTTCACATCCCTATTACTCCTATAATTACTTTGCTTATTCCAACACAATTCCATGGGGAATAAATAAGAAGATTTTACTGTTGCACCATTTAGTCTTCAAAATGGATGTGGGGTGGGGTGGGGAGGTCTGTATTTACTATTTGATTTACATACACCAGGTGAAAAAAAATAAAAATACGAAATGTACAGTGGTGTGTAGTAATGTGTTAAGTTCATTTCAAAATAAAAATGCATGTTTTTATTCAATGAATAAATGAAAAAAAATCAGAAATTTAGGATGTAGACATTGATGAAAGAAATAAAATTAAAAAACTGTAACAGATTAGAAAAAAATTATTAATAAATGAATGTAAAGATTTTATTTTAATTTGAGCTCATGAAGAGTTAATTAGCAAATTAATTAGTAGTCATAGAATAATATCAGAATTTAATTTAATTAAAAGATCTTCAATGAAGTGTTAAAAGAATAAGAAAATTTAATCAAATTTAAATAGAAAAATATAATAGCAAACAAAATATCAATGGCCTTATGTCAAACTAAGTTATGAGGTTCATTCAATAAATATGGTGAATTTTTCAGTATAAGGACTTCTATGAGGGTCATTCAATAAATAAGGTGAATTTTTTGGTATAAGAACTTCTAATACAGATAGAAGCTTACCTTTTAAAAAAAAATTAAATCCCTTTGAAAAAGAAATAAAAAGAATTAAAAAATTCTTTTTATTTCTTTTTCAAAGGGATTTAATTTTTTTTGCAGATTGAAAAAACTTTGAGAGTTTTTGAACAGAGGTCAGTTATCAAGTTTTTGGTTGCTGAAGGGTGCATACCAGTTGAAATTCATAGGAGAATGTCAACTGTGTATGGTGACACATGTTTCAACCAAAAAAATGTCTACAAGTGGGCTAAATTGTTTAAAGAAGGACAGAGCAGTGTTAAGGATGAAGACAGGCCTGGAAGGCCTACAGAAGTGAGGTCTCCTGAGGTGATCGAATCAATCAATGACCTCATTCAGTCTGACAGAAGGATGACAGTGGATGACATTGCAAGGACTTTGAGCCTATCTGTGGAACAAACGCAAGGATTGTCAGTCACATGGCGTCATCTTACATCAAGACAATGCAAGGCCTCGCACAGCAGCCTAAAGGGTACAAATCATCAACAAGCTGGGCTGGAAATTGCTCCCTCATTCCCCTTACAACCCAGTCCTTGCCCCTTCAGACTTTCACCTGTTTGGTCCCTTGAAAGTGTTCACAAGAGGCACAAAGTTTGAAAGTGACGTCAAAAGTGTTGTGAGTGATTGGCTGAGACATCAGTCCAAAGATTTTTATGCTGGGGTAATACGAAAGCTTGTGCACAGATGGGAAAAGTGTGTGACACTGCTGGGAGACTACGTTGAAAAATAAAAAAAAGTATCCTTCTATCTATATTAGAAGTTCTTATACCAAAAAATTCACCTTATTTATTGAATGACCCTCATAAAATCAAATAATTGATTTTTTTTTAATCATTAAAAAACAAGATGATTAAATATAAACTTTATTAAATTTTGTTTTAATTTTACTATGAATCAAAATATAATAAGATTAATTCTTTCAATAAATAAAATAAAACAAAAATATTAAATTTCTTAAATGCCAAGAATTAAAAACTCTTATTTGATGGCAAAAAATAGCAGAGAAATATCAAGTAGAAAATTTTTGATGAAAAAAAAAAGTTATTTTTAAAATTCTACAAAATTTTTAACTTCATTTTAAGAAATTAAAATGATATTCATAAATATTGACACTGGTTTTAAAACTGCCACTGAAAGTTAAAAATATTTTTTAAATTGAAATAAGTTTCAAAGATTTGTCAAAATTTATTAATAAAAAGTTTTAATTTTTATAGCAAGAACCACACTCTGCTAAAAATTATCTTTATTACAAATATATTTAAGAAAAAAATTATTTAAACCTTATTTCTATCATTTGAAAATAAAAGCTGATACAAAAAAAAGAAGACTGGCACGAGAATTTTTAGATGAGGAATTATTATATGCCTTTCCGTTTGAACTGCTATTCTCATTTTGGTTGTTAGATGCACAATGTTTCAGCTGTTATACTCTCTGACCTTCTTCAGGTTTATTCAGTCCACAAGAGTAGATTGTTCTTATTCTACTTTCCATGCTTAATTGAGATAACTTATATCAGTTAATCCTCTGGTGCCTATTTTGCCTTTTATAATAGTCTGTTCCTTCCACAAAAACAGGTTATATGATTTTACCACAGAGCCTGATCCACAGACTGAAAATATGACTACCAAGAAATATGTTTTAATTCACAAGTTAATATGTCTTAGACCAGTGGTTTAAATTTGGGACCTAAAACTTAATATCTCTACTCAAATCATAGAATTCTTTTGGGTGTCCTTTCAGAGGCTCATTTTTATGCTTTGTCTACTGAGGAGGTCATCAGAATATTTGCACAGATTCTTTAAGACACCTTATCCTGCAGTATTGCTCTCTGTTATTCAACATTTTCACTTCATACATGATCTACCATACCTGATTTCAGTGTCTCTCCCTGGCCAAGAGATTTTCAATGTTCTTACATGCTTACTTACCATCCTGATGTTGTATGAATTGCAGATTTTTTAAACATTTCAGATGCAACCTTTAAGAATGTTAAACAAACCGTGGCAGCTTTTTGAATGTTGTTCTGACTCTGTTCTTTCTGCTCATGGAAGTTGCTTTTATACTTTCAGGATAGTTGTTTTTCTGATGCTGGACATCTTCTGTTATATGTCTTGATTGCATGCTTATGAGTTTGACTTGATGTTGTAGGTAACTGATAATCTATTTCTTGACACTATTTCTGGATAGTGGGGATTGAAGTTCCAGTATTGTTTGGTGAATCTTTTGTTACAATATATAGATGTCTTGAACTCTGCAAGATATTAGTACATTCAGAAAGGTTAATTGTTTTTTTTTCCTTTATGAACTTTATGAATGGTCTTATTGATTTCACATAATCCTGCAGTATTTGCACATTTTACTTGTGAGGTCAGAGTATGAAAGTGTCATCTACATATCTAAGCTATTTGGTTAGTTTTAATGGTCATGTTTCTATAGACATTTCCTTGAAGTATCCCATTATTGGAAATAATGGTAATCCTATAACTACTTTTAGTATATATCAGACTGTCAACATCTGCATTGTCATGTTTTTAGACTGTTGCACACTAGAGAAAGGTCCAACTTGACTCAAATCACTGATAAAGCCTCATTAGTAAAAACCTTGGTGAATTGACTCACTATGTTGAAACTTGCTATCCACTTGGTATGAATAGGAGCAAAGTTTTTTATGTACAATGGAAACTTACCCGCTAGTGGATTGATTCTACCAATGAAGAATATGCTCTGAAAATGACAGATTCAGTGTCTACAAGTAACCTTGAGCCTCAGCAGAATACTACCTTTGTGAATTGATAGGAAGGTCATACTCATATGGTAACTTAGTGCACTGTTGAGAGACCAAAAGGAATGATATTATTAATGATTTTCAATGGTTGTTTTACTTTTTACAAATCAACAGACACTTTGAGAAATAACACAATAAGCATGATATGCAAGAATTTCTCTTGAAACAATATTTTTTTTAAATTACTTAATGACTAGATTTTTCTTTTTCTTACTTGCTATTATAAAATCATATTTTTCAATAAGTGAATTGATGCAAGGGCATCAATAAATAAGTACAAATAAGGCAACATATTTGACCAAATCTTATGGTTAAGCTTAGATACACAGTTGGTAGGTATGAAGAACTAAAGAAAAATCATGTTCATGGAGACAAGGCAGTTTGTAAAAGAAGAATCGTTCTATTGTATGAACCTTATTTTGAAAAGCGCAGTTAACATTCAAAATTTTGTTCAAACAAATGAAGTCTTTGCAGTCGTGATGATGTTGCTTCATTATTTCAGCCAAGCCATTCTTCGGCCTTCATCAGGTGTATAATCTGTAAGAAAAGAGAAAAGATTTTTCACAGATTCTAGAAAAGAGTTTTCAATTTTTTGAGTCATTATACATCTGAAGAAGGCTGAAGAATGGCTTGGCTGAAATGATCAAGAACAAAAACAATTGCTTGAACAAAATCTGTAAAAAACCTACTGGTGATTGAAGTTGAATGATATTTTAAAATAGTGCAAAACTTTACAAATTAAAACATATTACATTTTTCATAAAAACTTTGGAATTATTCCAAATTTTAGTAAACGTTTAAAAAAATGTAAAAATGTCACAATAAATTCTATTATTGCAATCATTTTTTTTAAGCAGAAATGTAATTCATTGAGATTTGATCAAATGAAATGTGAAAAAATGAATCTTTGCATAAAATGACACCATAAACATTAAATTAAATATCAGGAGAATCTAAGTCTTGATTAACCAAGTGTTGCGGTCTGGTTTCATTTGATAAAACAATTCATGTTTTTATGATTTTCTTGATCGGGAATATGAATTATCAGTATAAACCTGAAACAAGTAAACTTTAAACAGCAGCACAAACAATGAGAATAAAGAAAAAGTATATATTTTAAATCTATACATCAAGCAGAAATTAAATAGTTGAAATTTCTATGTCACATAATGAAGAAAGAGGGTTTGGAGAAATTGACACACACAGGATATATTGAAAGCAAGAGGGACAGATGAAAGCAGTGACTAATCTACCCAATAAGCTTGTGCAAACAGATGACAGAACACAGAGGGATAGTGAAAAAATAAATGTTACTAAGAGCAACAATGAATAGGAAGTTGTGGAAAGCTATGACTATCCATGTCCTGAAGGAACATGGTACTTTGATAGAAAATAATTGTGTTCTTGTAAGTAGGCCAAAACAGACAAAATGATTTTGCTTCAAAATTTTTGATCACAATGTCTCCAGCATCACAAAAGCAGAAGCAATTTTTTAAAATAAATCAAAAGTCGCCTTCAGCACTGAAGTTTCAAAGAAACAAAATCTTCAAATGTTATCTTTTAAAAACTAAGAAAGAATATTAATAGCAAATTTTGTAAATATAGCAGCAGGAAGAAACGGAAGTATCTTTTGTGCAAGTAATAAGAATTTTTTTCATTCCAGGGAAGAGTCAAGAATCTACTAACCAAAAAACATAATGTTCAAAATAATAAAGATGAGGATAGGAGTCAGAATAATTTATTGAATTCAAACATTTCACTTCGGAACTAGTAAGAAGAAAAAGTCTTAACTTGGGTTTGAAGATTAAAATTGAATTTCAAAGAAATAAAAGTTACAAAATATTTCTACCCTGTCCAAAAGAATATTTTGATAAATTTGCACAAAAAATTTCCCATTTAATGATGGCTTTGACAGAATTTACTGGCATTTATTGCAAATATAAACAATTTCTGTAACCATGCTATGTATCATGCAACTTCACTGACTTTACAACAAAGTTAGGTGTTCATCATTAGTCATGATAATAACAATGACCATTCAGGCAATGATGATGACTATGACAATTCAGGCAATGATGATGACTATGACCATTCAGGCAATGATGATGACTATGACCATTCAGGCAATGATGATGACTATGACTTCTCAAAAACACCACAGGAAGATAGAAAGCTACTCATGCTTCTGATGAAAAGAATTACCCAACTGAAAAGACACCCACCAAGCTCTTGGTATTATCGCCAGAAAAACAAGGAGGCGTATAGCAAGTAAAATGGTTGTAATTAGCATGTGTTTATTACGGCAGGTAAAATAACTGTCAAAATATTCAGTAGCGTCCCTCTGCCGCCCATGTAAATTCTTTTGCTATACTTAAGCAAAGCACAAATGTTCTTAATTCACTTGCAAACTTTCTGGAGGGTCAAGTACAGGCTTTAGTGTATGATTCCAATTAATTCAAAGTTTGGGTTTTGAATTTGTGAAATTCCAGTATTTTATTGCCACTGAAGATTTGATCACAACAATTCAAGACTTGCATTTGTGGTAGTTTGCCCAAACTTATAAAAAAAACAATGCTGTTGATAAAATGAAATAAAATTACACTGAGTTAATCTTCCACAAACAGAGAAAAAAGTCTTATTACATTAGTAAACACCTACACAGATGATAGCCACTCTTTATGGGTAACTACCATCCACCCATGCATTGAATACTGCTGCAATGTGGCTTTCCCGTGTCTCTTCTACAAATACTTTCACAGCTACTGCTCCGATGAACTTAGCTCACTGGTGTCCACTACATATGAATTTACTCGAACCTGAAGATTAACAACTAGGTCCCACCATTTTACTGTGAAACTAATAAAATGTAAATGCAACTTCTATTCCATCAGCTTCTTTTCTCGCACTTCCCGCCCGTGAAATTCCTTTACATTTATTGCTTCCCTGACAGCTACAATCTCTAAGAATTTAAATATAAAGTCAATAGTCGTCTCCTATCTCACTAACTTGCATCCTCTCTCTTATGTTCCTTTCTCCGTCCACTCCACTCTCATCAGTATTCTCATCCTTCTTTTACCCACTTCCTGACACCCCTTGTAACCTGTCACTTTTTCTCATAACTTTCCTCTGATGTAATCCCTTGCACAACTGTGGCAATAAATGCCTTGTTGGGACAATATGATAATAAAAAAAGATGAAAAAAGCTGGAAAAAAATTGAGAGGACAACTCACAAATCATCTTTCCTCTGACTCACCTCTAATAGATTTAATGCAGAAAAATTGACTTCTATCTTCAAATCCCAGAAAACTAATCTAGTATCAACACATAATCACCATTTGAATAATTAATTTATTCCAGTATTTGTCTATATTTCTGAGATGAGCTAGTATTTACGCTATTTAGATTAAACAGATTATCGCCCTCATGTTTGTCGCCATTTGTACAAAGTTTCGACCATTGCACACTACAACCTTCTTCAGGAGATAGGAATTTTCTACACAAGAAATGAGAATAGTATACCCAGGAATTGTAATAAATGCTTTGGTTCAAAATTTCTAGAATCTGAATAAGGCGAGAGCATAAAATGTCGAAAAACATCGTATAAAGATGAGGACAATAATCCAAATATTGCGAAAAAAGAAGTTTCCTCCACTTATAATGAAGGGTTAAATTCCCATTGATGTCACATATTTCAAATACCTGGTAGATTCTAATTCACACTTAACCCCAAGTGAAATGATGAATGGTTAAATTTCCAAAAATTTTACATGTTTAAAATGCCAGTTGGGTACAAATTCACACTTAACCTAACGAGAAATGATGAATGGTTAAACTCCCAATGATGTTACATATTTTACATAATTCTAATTCACACTTAACCACAAATGAAATGATGAATGTTTAAATTCCCAATTATGTTACATATTTTAAATGCTTATTGGGTTCTAATGAACACTTAACCCAAGTGAAATGATGAATGGTAAAATTCCCAATGATGCTACATATTTTCAATGACGGTTGGGTAATGCTTCACATTTAACCTCAAGTGAAATGATGAATGGTTATGTTCCCAATGATGTTACATATTAACATGCCTGTTGGGTCCTAATTCACACTTAACCTCATGTGAAATGATGAAAGGTTAAATTCCCAGTGATCTTACTTATTTTAAATGACTGTTGGGTTCTTATTCAAACTTAAAAGTGAAATTATGAATGGTTGAATTCCCAATGGTGTTACATATTTTAAATGCCAGTTGGGTTCTAATTCACACTTAACCTCAAGTTGAATGATGTATGGTTAAATTCCAAATGATTATACACATTATAAAATCTTGTTGGGTTCTAATTCACATTTAACCTCAAGAGAAATGATGAATGTTTATATTTCCAATGATGTTACATATTTTAAATACCTGTTGGGTTCTAATTCACACTTAACCTAAAGTGAAATGAAAAAGTGGTTAATATCTCCAATTATGTTACATATTTTAATTGCCAGTTCAGTACTAATTCACACTTTACCTCAAGTCAAACGATGAATAGTTAAATTCCCAATGATGTAACATAATTAAAATGCCTGTTGGGTTCTAATTCACACTTAACCTCATGTGAAATGATGAATGATTAAATTCCCAAAGATGTTATATATTTTAATTTACTGTTTGGTAATATTTCACATTAACCTCAAGTGAAATGATAAATGATTAAATTCCTAATAATGTTATATATTTAAAATGCATGTGGAGTACTTATTCAAACTTAACCTAAAGTGAAATGATAAATGGTAAATCTCCCAATGATGTTACATATTTAAAATCACTGACGGGATATAATTCACACTTAAACACAATAGATATTTTCAATGCCTGTTGTGTTAAAATTCTTACTTAACCTCACGTGATATACTGAACGGTCAAATTCCCAAAGATGTTATATATTTTAATGACTGTTGGGTACTATTTTACACTTAAACTCAAGTGAAAAAATAAATGGTTAAATTCCCAATGATTTTACATATATTAAACGCCAGTTCGTTTCTAATTCACACTTAACCTCAAGTGAAATGATGAATGGTTAAATTCCCAGTTACATATTTCAAAGACATGTTTGGTTTAAATTCACACTTAACTGCAAGTGAAAAAATGAATGGTCAAATTCCCAATGATTTCACATATTTATGACTGCTAGGTAATACTTCACGTTTAACTTCAAATGAAATGATGAATGGTTAAATACCCAATGATGCTACATTTTTTAATGACTGTTGGGTACTATTTTGCACTTAACCTCAAGTGAAAAAATCAATGGTTAAATACCCAATGATGTTACATATATTAAATGCCTGTTGGGTTCTAATTCACACTTAATCTCAAGTAACATGATGAATGGTTAAATTCCCATTGAAGTTACATATTCTAAATGCCTGTAGAGTTCTAATTCAAAATTAACCTCAAGAGAAATGATGAATGGTTAAATTCCCAATGATGCTACATATTTAAAATGCCTGTAGGGTTCTAATTAACACTTAACCTCAGATGAAATTATTAATGTTTAAACTCCCAATGATGTTACATATTGTAAATGCCATTTGGGTTCTAATTCACACTTAACCTCAGGTGAAATGATGAATGGTTAAATTCCAAATAATGTTTCATATTTTAAATGCTTGTTCTTTTCTAATTTGCACTTAATCATAAATGAAATGATGAATGGTTATGTTCCCAATGATGTTACATATTTAAAAGCCTGCTGGGTCCTAATTCACATTTAACCACAAATAAAATGATGAATGATTAAATTCACAATGATGTTACATATATTACAGGTTTTTTGGTTCTAATTCACACGTAAAATCAAATGAAATGATCAATGGTTAATGACCCAATGATATTAGATATTTGAAATGCCTGTTGTGTTCTAATTCACTTTTAACCTCAAGTGAAATGATGAAGGTTAAATTCCAATTGATGTTACATATTTTAAATGACAATTGGGTTCTAATTCTCAATTAACCACAAGTGAAATAATGAATGATTAAATTTCCAATTATGTTACATATTTTAAAGGCCTGTTGGGTTATAATTCACACTAAACTAAAAGTGAAAAAATGAATGGTTAAAATTCCAATGATGTTACCTGTTTTAAATGCCTGTTGGGTTTAATTCACACTTAACCTCAAGTGAAATGATGAATGGTAAAATTCCCAATGATGTTGCATATTTTAAATGCCAGCTGGCTTCTAATTTACACTTAAACACAAGGGAAATGATGAATGGTAAAATTCCAAATCATGTTCCAATTTTCAATGATTGTTAATTGATTCACAATTAAACCCAAGTAAAATTATCTAATGATGTTTCATACTTGAAAAGCCAGTTGTATTCTAATTCGCACTTAATCTCAAGTGAAATGATGAAGGTTACAATCCCAATGATATTACAAATTTTAAAAGCCAGTTGGGTTCTAATTTACATTAGACATTAAATGAAATGATGAATGATTAAATTCCCAATGATGTTACATATCTCAAATGCCTGTTGGTTTCTAATTCACACTTAACTTCAAGCGAAATAATGAATAGTCAAATTCCTAATGAGGTTAAATATTTTTGTGCTGGTTGAGTTATTATTCACACTTAACATCAAGTGAAATAATGAAAGTTTAATTTCCCAATGATTTTACATATTTAAAATGCATGTTGGGTTCTACTTCACACATCACCTCAAGTGAAATGATGAATGGTAAAAACCCAATGATGTTACATATTTTAAATGCCTGCTGGGTTCTAATTCACACTTAACGTTGATTAAAATGATGAATGGATAAATTTCCGATGATGTTACATATTTTAAATATCTGTTAAGTAATACTTCACATTTAACCTTAAGTGAAATAATGAATGTTTAAATTCCCAATGATGTTACATATTTTAAAGACTGTTGGGTACTAATTTACAATTAACTAAATTAATTAAATTAATTAAATGAAAAGATGACAGGTAAAATTTCCAAAGATGTTAAATATTTTAAATGCCTGATGGAATCTAATTCACACTTAAACTCAAGTGAAATGATGAATGGTTAATTTCCCAGTGATATCACTTATTTTAAATGACTGTTGTATACTAATTCACTTTTAACCTCCAGTGAAATGATGAATGGTTAAATTCCCAATGATGTTTTATATTTTAAATACATGTTGTGTTCTCATTCACACTTAATCTAAAGTGAAATGATGAATGGTTAAATTCCATATTTTAAATGACTGTTGGTTACTTATTCACAATTAACCTAAGGTGAAATGATGAAAAGATAATTGCCAATGATGTTACATATTTTAAATGTTTGTTAGGCACTAATTTACATTTAACCATAAGTGTAATGATGAATGGTTATGTTACCAATGATGTTACATATTAAAAAATATTATTAAAATTTACATTTAACTGCAAGTAAAATGATGAATGGTCAAATTCCTAATGATGTTACATATTTTAAGTGTCTGTTGGGTTCTTATTCACACTTAACTACAAGTGAAATAAAGCCTGGTTAAATTCCCAATGAAGTTACATAATTTCAGTAAATGTTGGGTACTAATTCACACTTAACTTCAAGTGAACCGATGAATGATTAAATTCCCAATAATGTTACATATTTTACATGCCTGTTTCGTTCTAATTCACACTTAAAATCAAATGAAATGATGAATGGGTAAATTTCCAATGATATTACATATTTATTTGACTGTTAGGTAATATTTCACATTTAACCTCAAGTCAAAAGATGAATGTATAAATACCCATTGTTGTTTAAAATAAATGCCTGTTTGGTTTTAATTCACATTAACCTCAATAGAAATAATGAATGAATAAATTTCCAATGACATTACATATTTAAAATGTCTCCTGGGTTCTAATTCCCACTTAACCTCAAGTGAAATAAGTGCCATTTGCATTCACAAATTATTCACAAATAAACTCAAGTGAAATGGTAAATGGTTAAATCCCCAATGATATTACATATTTAAAATGCCTGTAGTGTACTAATTCACACTTAGCCTGAAGTGAAATGATGAATGGTTAAACACCTAATGATGTTACATGTTTGAAATGCCAGTTGGGTTCTAATTCACACTTAACCTCAAGTGAAATGATAAAGGTTAAATTCCCAAATATTTAAAAAGCCAGTTGGCTTCTAATTCACATTTAACCTCAACTTAAATGTTCAATGATTAAATTGCAATGATGTTACATATTTTAAAGGCCTGTTGGGTACTAATTCACACTAAACTTCAAGTGAAAAGATGAATGATTAAATTACCAACGATATTACATATTTTTAAGACCTGTTGGTTTCTAATTCACATATAACCACAAAGGAAATAATGAACGAATAAATTCCCATTGATGTTACTGGTTTTAAACACCTCTTAGTTTTTAACTCACAGTTAACCTCAAGTGAAATGATGAATGGTTAAATTGCTAATGGTGTTACATATTTAAAATGCATGCTGGTTGATAATTCACAGTTAACCTCAAGTGAAATGACGAATAGTAAAACACCCAATGATTTTTTTTTTTTAATCATCTCATCCCAAGCAAGGCATTCCACTGCCACTATTGCGCATGGGGCTACATAGGGGAAGGTAAAGAGAAGGAGTGGATAGACATAGGGAATGTCAGGAGAAAGGTGACAGATGAGTAAGGATAGCGAGGATGAGGGTCGGGCAGATGGGAAGAGTGCTTGATAGAATGGGAGCAGGTTAGTGTGTTAGGAGGTGTGTATTGACCTTACATTTAAACTCCTGGAGATTGTAGCCGTTGGGGAAGCAATCGTTTGGAAGAGAATTCCACAGTCGGGAAGTGCGAGGAAAGAAACTGTTGGAGTAGAAGTTACGGCTGCATTTTATCGGTTTCACTGTAAAAGGGTGGGATCTAGTTGCTAATCTAGTATCTCGTGCAAATTCGTAAATTTTTACATATTTTAAATGCCATTTGGGTCCTAATTCACACTTAACCTCCAGTGAAATGTTAAATGGTTAAATTCCTAATAATGTTACATATTTTAAATGTCTGTTAGGTAATACTTCACATTTAACTTCAAGTGAAGTCATGAATGTTTAAATTTCCATGGATGTTACATAGTTTAAAGTCTGATGGGTACTAATTTACACTTAAACATAAGTGAAATGATGAATGGTCAAATTCCCAATGATGTTACATATTTTAAGTGCCTGTTCAGTTCTACTTCACATTTAAGTGGAATGGGATATGATGAATGATTAATTTCCCTATGATGTAACATGTTTTAAATGCCAGTTGGGTTCTAATTCACACATACCCGAAAAGGAAAATGATTAATGGTTAAATTCCCAATGATGTTGCATGTTTGAAATACCTGTTGGGTTTTAATTCACATTTAACCTCAAATGAAATAATTGATGGTCAAATTCCCAATGATGTTAAATATTTAAATGACTGTTAGGTAATACTTTACATTTAATCTTGAATAAAATGATTAATGGATAAACACCCAATGATGTAACAAATTTTGATGACTGTTAGGTAGTATTTTACACTTAACCTCAAGTGAAATAATGAATGGTTAAATCCCCAATGATGTTACATATATTAAACAGCAGGTGGTTTCTAATTCACACTTGACCCCAAGTGAAATTGTGAATGGTTCAAGTAAAAAAAATGTGATATATTTTAAATGCCTGTTGGTTTCTAATTCACAATTAACCTCAGGTGAAATTATGAATGGCTAAATTCCCAATGATGTTACATATTTTAAATGCCAGTTGAGTTCTAATTCACATTTAACCTCAAGTGAAATGATGTAACATCATTTGGAATTTAACCATTCATCATTTCACTTGAGGTTAAATGTGAATTAGAAGCCAACATGCATGTTAAATATCTGACATCATTAGCAATTTATGCATTCATCATTTCACTTGAGGTGAAGTGTGAGTGTGAACCCAACAGTCACTTTTAATATGTAACAACATTGGGAATTTAAACATTCATCATTTCACCTGAGTATAAGTATGAATTAGAGGGCAACAGGCATTTAATATATGTAACATCTTTTGGAATTTAACCATTCATTATTTCATTTGAGGCTAACTTTGAATTTCCAAATGATGTTACATATTTCAAGGGAAATGATGAATGGTTAAATTCCCAATGATGTTACATACTTTAAATGACTGTTGGGTTCTAATTTACACTTAACCTCATGTAAAATTATGCATGGTTAAATTGGTTTGATTTTACATATTTTAAATGACTGTTGGTTATTAATTCACACTTAACCTCATGTAAAATGATGAATGGTTAAATTCCCAAACATATTACATAGTTAATATTCCTGTTGGTTTCTAATTCTGACTTAACCTCAAATAAAATGATGAACATTTAAATTCCAAATAATGTTACATATATTAAATGCCTGTTGCATTCTAATTCACACTTAACCTAAGGTACAATGATGAATGGTTATATTCCTAATTATGTTACATATTTGCAATACCTGTTGGGTTCTAATTCACACTGAAAGTCAAGTAAAATGATGATGGTAAAATCCCCAATGATGTTACATATTTTAAATACCTGTTGGCTTTTAATTCATATTTAACATCAAATGAAATGGTGAATTGTTAAATTCTTAATGATGTTACATATTTTAAAAGCCCATTGGGTTCTAATTCACACTTAACCTCAAGTAAAATGTTGAGTGGTTAAATTCCCAATGATGTTACAACTTTTAAATGATTGTTGGGTTCTAATTCATACTAAACTTCAAGGGAAATGATGAATGGTTATATTCCCATTCATGTTACATACTTTAATTGCCTATTGGGTTCTAATTCACACTTAACCTCAAGTGAAATGAGGAATGTTTAAATTTCCAATGATGTTACATATTTTAGATGCCTCTTGTCTTCTGATTCACATTTAACCTCGAGTGAAATGATGAATGGTTTAACGCCAAATGATATTATATATTTTAAATGCCAGTTGGGTTTCAATTCACACTTAACCTCAAATGAAATGATTAATGGTTAAATTCCCAATCATGTTATATATTTTAAATACCTGTTCGGTTCTAATTCACATTTAACGTCAAATAAAATAATGTTTAAATTCCCAATAATATTACACATTTTAAATGCCTGTTGGTTTTAAATTCACATTTAACCTCAAGTGAAATGATGAATGTTTAAATTCCCAATGATGATACATATTTTAAATACATGTTGCATTCTAATTCACACATAATCACAAGTGAAATGATGAATAGTTAAATTCTTAATGATGTTACATAATTTAAATAGATGTTGGGCTCTAATTCATACTTAATGTCAAGTGAAATGATGAATGGTTAATTCCCAATCATGTTATATATTTTAAATGCCTGTTGGGTTCTAATTCACACTTGACATCAAGTGAAATGATGAATGGTTAAATCCCTTGGAAACTCTGACCACGCCGTAGTCTCCGTCAACATCTCAATCCGCGCTAACTCTACCCAAGAAAACCAGACCATCAGAATATCATACTGCTACCAGAGAGCAGACTGGGACTCGTTCCGAGACTTGCTCTGTGACGTCCCCTGGAACAATGTCTTTGATGTTCCTATCGAAGACTGTGCCTCCGAGGTCTCCTCTTGAGTTAAGGCTGGTATCAATGCTTTTATCCCGGCCAGGAAATTCCAGCTAAAATCAAATTCGTCAGCCCTGGTTCTCACCCGCTTGCTCAGCCGCCATTGCCCATCGGAACCATTTCTTCTGGCTCTATCGAAGCTGCTCATCGAATCAAAACAGGCGCCTTTTTGCTTCAGCACAGAATAAGTGTAAAAAAGTAGTGAATGAAGCTAAGAGGGCATTTGCTACCAGAATGAAGCAACACATAGCATCCTCTAAGTTTGGCTCCAAAGATTACTGGCGACTCTGAAAAGGCATGCTCAACAAGTGCAAGACATCAATACCCCCACTAATCAATGAATTTGAAGTGCTCACCTCCCCAGCAGACAAGACTGAATGCTTTGCCTGTAGATTCTCCACCAATTTGACACTGGACTCGTTAGGAATACCTACACCCGACTTCCCACCCAGAACTAAGGCTCAACTAAATAACGTCCACATTTCACCCTCGCTGGTCACCAAGATAATTGCACAACTTGACCCACACAAAGTGAGCGGCAGTGACGGAATTCCATTCATACTACTGAAGAAATGTGCCCCAGAACTCTCCTCTGTCCTCTCTAAACTCTATAACCTCTGCCTATCTGCTTCCTGTTTTCCTGCTTGTTAGAAGTCCTCCTGTGTAGTTCCTATATTTAAGAATTCTGGCGAACACTCAGACTCTGCCAATTACCGTCCTATTAGTCTCTTTCTGATCTTTGGCAAAATTTTCGAAGCCATTATCAATGCTGAGGTGATTCAGCATCTCTCAGCCCACAGGCTTCTCTCTGACAAACAGTACGGGTTTCACTTCACCAGGTCTACTGCTGATATGCTAACGACCATTACCGAGTACATATACTGGGCACTTGACAAGAATGGCGAAGCCCGAACCGTTGCCTTGGATATCTCCAAAGCATTCAACAGGGTCTGGCATGCTGGCCTCTTGTGCAAACTGCGGAGCTACGGGATAACTGGACATCTGTTTGACCTCATTCAGTCATTCCTCTCTAACCGCACATTGAAGGTAGTATTAAATGGGCATACCTCCCAAAACTACCATATGAACGCGGGCGTCCCTCAAGGTTCTATCCTAGGTCCCACGCTCTTTCTGATGTACATTAATGATCTCCCCAATGCCATTAGATCCCAAGTTGGCATATACACCGCTGACACAACAATCTACTCTCGCATCGATCAAAAACCAGGTGTGGGCAACAAAGCGAACCTCGCTGCTGTGCTTGAAAAGGACCTCCAATCCGTAGTGGCCTAGGGTAGGAAATGGCTAGTAAATTTCAATGCTTCTAAAACGAAGCTGTTATCAACTAACCACCATAGACAATCGCATCTACCTCCCATTAGCATGGGACAGGCTAGCCTCCCAGAGAGTAAAATACTATGCCTCCTTGGCCTTACATTTTAGCGGACCTCAAATGGAATGACTATATCGAATCCATTGTCAAATCTGCCGCTGTGAAAGTCGGCTCTCTGTGTAGGGCCCAGAAGTTTTTCCCACCTGAATCTATTCTGCACATATACAAATTTACCATCCACCCGTGTATTGAATATTGCTGCCATATCTGGTTGGGTGCCCCTGCTGCTCTCCTTGGGCTTCTTGACAAAATACAAAGGAGGATCTGCAACGTGGTTGATACTGACTTGGCAGACCAGCTGCAACCACTCTCTCACCGGCATGATGTGGCTTCCCTGTGCCTCTTCTACAAGTACTTTCATGGCTTCTGCACCGATGAACTTAGAGCACTGGTGCTGCCTAAGCACGAATTTACACGAGATACTAGATTAGCAACTAGGTCCTACCCTTTTACAGTTAAACAAATAAGATGTAACCGTAAATTCTACTCCAACAGCTTCTTTTCTCACTCTTCCTGCCTGTGGAACTCCCTTCCACAAGTCTGCTTTCCCAACAGCTACAATCTCTAGGTGTTTAAATGTAGGGTCAATAGACACCTCCTATCACTCTAACTCCAAATTATTCTCAGAACACTCTCATCTACCCAACCCTCATTCTCGGTATCCTTACCCGCCTATCACCCACCCTCTGACATTTCCTATATTTAATCATCCTTTCTCCACTCTATGTAGCCCCCTGCGCAGTAGTGGCAGTGACATGCCTTGCTCGGGGTGAAACGCTTATAAAAAAAAAAAAAAAATTCAAAAAGATGTTATATATTTTAAATACCTATTGGGTTCTAATTCACACTTAACCTCATGTGAAATGATGAATGGTTAAATTCCAAATGATGTTACATATTTTAAATGCCTGTTGTGTTCTAATTCACACTTAACCCCATGTGACATGTTCTAATTCAAACTTGACCTCAAGTGAAATGATGTTACATATTTTAAATGTATGTTGTTCTAATTCACACTTTACCACATGTGAAATGATCAATGGTTAAATTCAAAAAGATGTTACATATTTTAAATGCCTGTTGGATTCTAATTCATGCTTAACCACCTGTGAAATGATGAATGGTTAAATTCCAAATGATGTTACATATTTTAAATACCTGTTGGGTTCTTATTCACACTTGACCTCAAGTGAAATGATGAATGATTAATTTCCTAATGATGTTAGATATTTTAAATGCTTGTTGGGTTCCAATTCATACAAATGATGAATGGTTAAATTCCAAATCATGTCACATATTTTAAATGGCTGTTGTGTTCTAACTCACACTTGACCTCATGTGAAATGATGAATGTTTAAATTCAAAAAGGTGTTACTCATTTTAAATGCCTGTTGGGTACTAATTCATGCTTAACCTCAAGTGAAATGATGAATGGTTAAATTCCAAATTATGTTACATATTTTAAATGCCTGTTGTGTTCTAATTCACATTTAATCTCATTTGAAATGATGAATGATTAAATTCTTAAAGATGTTACATATTTGAAATAACTGTTGGCTCCTAATTCACACTTAAGTTCAACTGGACTTATCGATGGTCAAATTCCCAATGATGTTACATATTTTAAATGTATGTTGTTCTAATTCACACTTTACCACATGTGAAATGATCAATGGTTAAATTCAAAAACATGTTACATATTTTAAATGCCTGTTAGGTTCTAATTCATGTTTAGCCTCCATTGAAATGATGAATGGTTAAATTCCAAATAATGCTACATATTTCAAATAGCCATTGTTTTCTAATTCACACTTGACATCAAGTGAAATGAAGAACAATTCAAATGAAAAAGATGTTACAAATTTTAAATGCCTGTTATGTTCTACTTCACACTTAATCTCAATTGAAATAATGAATGGTTAAATTCCCAATGACGTTACTTATTTTCAATACCTCTTGGGCACACATACTCTAAAGTGAAATGATGAATATATAATTTGCCAATGATGCTACATATTTGAAAGACCTGTTGGGCTCTAATTCACAATTAACCTTAAGTGGAAGATTGAATGATTAATTTCCCAATGATATTACATATTTTAAATGCCTGTTGGGTTCTAATTCACACTTAACCTCAAATGAAATAAAGAATGGTTGAATACCCCTTAATGTTACATATTTGAAATACCTGTCGGGTTCTCATTTACACTTAACCTCAAGTGAAATGATGAATTGTTAAATTCCTAATTATGTTACATATTTTAAATACCTGTTGGGCTCTAATTCATACTTAATGTCAAATGAAATCATGAATGGTTAAATTCCCAATCATGTTACATATTTAAATGCATGTTGTGTTCTAATTTACACTTAACCTAAAGTGAAATGATAAATATTTGAAATTTCCAAAGATGTTACATATTTTAAATACCTTTTGCCTTCTAATACACACATTATCTCAAGTGAAATGATGAATGGTTTAATTCCCAATTATATTACTTATTTTAAATACCTCATCGGCTCTAATTCAAACTTACTCTAAAGTGAAATTTTAAATGAATAAATTTCCAGTGATGATACATATTTCAAAAGATCTGTTGGGCTCTAATTCACAATTAACATCAAGTAAGAGTTTGAATGATTAATTTCCCAATGATGTTACATGTCTTAAATGCCTGTTGGGTTTAATTCACACTTAACCTCAAGTGAAATGATGAATGGTTAAATTTCCAAATATATTACTTATTTTAAATGCCTGCTGGGTTCTAATTGACACTTAAACTTAAGTGTATGGATGAATGTTTAAATTCACAATGATGTTACATTTTTTAAATGCCTGTTGGGTTCTAATTCACACTTAACCCCAAGTGATATAATGAACTATCAAATTCCCAATGATGTTACATATTTTAAATTCCGGTTTGGGCAAATTCACACTTAACCACAACTGAAATGATGAATACTTATATTCCCAATGATGTTACATATTTCATATGCCTGGTCAGTTCCAATTCTCACTTGACCTCAAGTGAAATAATGAATTTTTAATTTACCAATTAAGGTAAATATTTTAAGTGCCTGTTGTGTTCTAATTCCCACTTAACCTTAAGTGAAATGATGAATGGTTAAATTCCAAATGATGTTACATATTTTAAATTCCTGTTGGATTCTAAATCACACTTAACACGAATTGAAATGATGAATGGTGAATCTCCCAATGATGTTACATATTTTAAATGCCTGTTGTGTTCTAATTCACACTTAACTCCATGTGACATGTTCTAATTCAAACTTGACCTCAAGTGAAATGATGTATGATTGAATTCAAAAAGATGTTACATATTTTAAATGCCTGTTGGATTTTAATTCATGTTTAACCTCAGTGATATGATGCATGTTTAAATTCCCAATGATGTTACATATTTTAAATGCTTGTTGGGTCCAAATTCACACATAACCTCAAGTGAAATGATGAATGGATAAATTCTCAATAATATTGCATATATTAAATGCCTGTTGCATTCTAATTCACACTTAAACTCAAGTGAAATGATGAATGGTTAAATTCCCAATGATGTTACATATTTTAATTGCCCGTTCGATTCTAATTTACACTTGACATCAAGTGAAATGTTGAATAGTGAAATTCAAAAAGATGTTACATATTTTAATTGCCTGTTGGGTTCTAATTCATGCTTAACCTCATGTGAAATGATGAATGTTTAAATTCCAAATGATGTTACATATTTTAAATGCTTGTGTTCTAATTCATTCTTGACCTCAAATGAAATAATGAATGGTTAAATTCAAAAACATGTTACGTATTTTAAATGCCTGTTCGGTGCTAATTAACACTTAACCTCAAGTGAACTGATGAATCGTTAAATTCCCAATGATGTTACATATTTTATCTGCCTGTTGTGTTCTAATTCACACTTAACCTTAAATGAAATGGTGAATGTTTAAATTTCCAATGATGTTACATATTTTAAATAACTCTTGCATACTAATTCACACCTAATTTCAAATGGAATGATGAATTGTTAAATTCCTAATGATGTTACATATTTTAAATACCAGTTAGGCTCTAATTTATACTTAATGTCAAGTGAAATGATGAATGTTTAAATACCCAATCATGTTATAAATTTCAAAGGCCTGTTGGGTCCTAATTCATACTTAACCTCAAGTGAAATTATGAATGGTTAAATTCCAAATGATGTTACATATTTAAATGCTTGTTTCGTTCTAATTTACACCTAACCTAAAGTGAAATGATGAATGTTTGAAATTTCCAAAGATTTTACATATTTTAAATACTTGTTGCATTCTAATTCACACATATTCTCAAGTGAAATGATGAATGGTTAAATTCCCAAAGATATTACATATTTAAATACCTGTTCAGCTCTAATTCAAACTTACTCTAACGTGAAATTTTGAATGAATAAATTTTCAATGATGATACCTATTTGAAAGATCTGTTTGGCTCTAATTCACAATTAACATCAAGTAAGTGATTGAATGATTAATTTCCCAATGATGTTACATATTTAAATACTTGCTGGGTTCTAATTCACACTTAACCTTAAGTGAAATGATGAATGGTTAAATTTCCAAATATGTTACTTATTTTAAGTGCCTGCTGGGTTCTAATTGACACTTAACCTCAAGTGTATTGCTGAATGTTTAAATTCACAATGATGTTACATATTTTAAATGCATGTGGGTTTCTAATTCACACTTAACCACAAGTAAAATGATGAATACTTAAATTGCCAATGATGTTACATATTTCATATGCCTGTTGGGTTCCAATTCACACTTGACCTCAAGTGAAATGATGAATTTTTAAATTACCAATTATGTTGCATATTTTAAATGCCTGTTGTGTTCTAATTCCCACTTAACCTCTAGATAAATGATGAATCATTAAATTCCCAATGATATTATATATTTTAATTACCTGTTGTGTTCTAATTCCCACTTAACCTTAAATGAAATGATGAATGGTTAAATTCCAAATGATGTTACATATTTTAAATGCCTGTTGTGTTCTAACTCACACTTAACGCCATGTGACATGTTTTAATTCATGCTTGACCTCAAGTGAAATGATGAATGGTTGAATTCAAAAATATGTTACACATTTTAAATGCCTGTTGGATTCTAATCATGTTTAACCACCAGTGAAATGATGAATGGTTAAATTCCAAATGATGTTACATTTTTTAAATACCTGTTGAGTTCTTATTCACACTTGACCCCAAATGAAATATTGAATGATTAATTTCCCAATGATATTATATATTTTAAATGCTTGTTGTGTTCTAAATCATACTTAAACACAAGTGAAATGATGAATGTTTAAATTCACAACGATGTTACATATTTTAAATGCCTGTTGGCTTCTAATTCACGCTTAATCTCAAGTGAAACTCATATAGACGATCCATTGCTACAAAATTTGTTTATTTACTGTATTGATCCAGAAAGTAGCCAACTTTTGTCATGTTTTTACTTTACAAGTGTTGGATTAGATCCAAAAATGGAGAAACATTGCCATATCTGGGCTGGAGTTCCTCACTTTCAAGCACTGACTGAGTTCAAAATTGTTTACACAATTTTGTATAGAAAGACTTATTTTTCATGACAAACTTTTTCTCACAGATGCAATATGTTTTTTTAATCGTTACACTCCAAGCAAAAGCGGTTCTGCCACTGATGCACAGGGGGCTACATAAGAGAGTAAAAGTTTAGACAAGAGGAGAGTGAAAAGAAAGGCAGACCAGTTACAGTGGGTGTCAGAGAAAGTGCAAGAAAAGGATTGGAACACAGGTGTGAAGACAATTGCGAAGAAGGAGAGAAAGAAAAAGAACAAGATATACAGGTTGATGTAGAAAGGACTGGAATCAAATGGAAAAGAGATGGGTACTGACATTGCATTTAAATTCTTGGTGGTTGTAGCCATCAGGAAAGCAAGTATATGGAAAAGAGTTCCACAGGCAGGAAGTGTAAGAAAAAAAGCTGCTGGAGTAGAATTGATGGCTGAATTTGGTTGATCTAACTGTAAGTGGGTAGGACCTTGTTGCCAGTCTGGTTGCACAAGTAAATTCAAGTAGTGGGGGCACCAATGACTTAAGTTTGTCAGAGCAGAAGCCATGAATATATTTGTAGAATAGACAGAGGGAAACCACATCCCATTTTTTAGGCTCAAATTGCCAAGTCAGGACCTGTCACATTACAGATTCTCCTTTGGAGTCTGTCGAGAACCCTGAGATGAACAGCGGGGCACCTGACCATATATGACAGCAGTATTCTATGCATGGATGGAAAGTTGATTTGTATATGTGCAAGATGGATTCAGGCATAAAAACTTTCTGAAAACTATTGCACAAATATATCCTTATTTTCATGTCAAATGTTCAGATGAATTTCATTCCACTAGTTCTCAAACCCTTACCACTAGGACATACCATGTCAATTCCACAGAGTTACATCTCATTTCCTTGAACACTTCAAGTCAAGGATTAATTATTATCTATCCTACTCATCCTCATAATTTTTACTTCCTACCACTTTCTCTACCATTCATATTACACACCTCATTCATCAGTATCATTTCAACCCTAACACCCTTTATCTACTAATGGTGGCTCTTCAGCTTTGTACTGTTAAATATTATTTAAAATAAAAGTTATCACTCAATCATTATGGTTTCCAATTTATTTTCAGAATACAATATCAGGCCTGCTAGGTGGCTGAGGTAGTTACATTTTCCTTCTTCATAGGTATAAATACCTATGGTTTGAGCGATACAATATACTGTAATGCTGATTTTCAAGGCTCTTACCTGTAAATCTGGTTCAGCACAATCTACAAAAATTGAATTCCTTCGGCCTCTATTGTATCTTGTTTAACGATAAACTCATATCATAAATAGCCATCTAAAGTTTATTCCAATGATACCAATTCATGTGTATATTAAGAGTGGGTTACAGACATGCACAGCCTTATTCTAGAAAGATTTAATGGTCAAAATGTCATTTAATCAAGCAACTAGACTAGTTTGTTTCCCCCATGGGGGAAGGATCTTCTGATAAGGTTACACAATACTGCTATTAAAAATGACTTTGCATGCAAGACCCAGTCCTTACAGTCAACAAGGAAATAGAATTAAGATACACAGAGGTTGGGGAAATTGATATCTTGCAGTCCTTGTCTTTATTGCTGGCAAGAAAAACAATAGTCACATAAAACGAATGATCAACAAGAGCTGAATTATTTCTCTTCTTTGGGATATGCAGCAGCAGGTTAATGAGATGAAGAAATTCCCAAAGAAGGCAACAAGTCTGCATGGGTCAGTCAAGCGTCGGCTGGGGACAAATCTTTCCTTCTAAAATGCACTTTCGCTAGACTGAGCATTAATGCCCATCTATTGATGACGAGCTAAAGAGGTAAGTTTTTTTGCAACGCAACAGAAAAAAATAAAAACTTTTATAAAATGTCACCAGAATCAAGAATTAATCTGAAATCTTTTCAAATATCTTGAAGACATTTACTCAACTTTATTCTTTGTGCCATTTAATTCACAAGAAGAAAATATCCTTAAATAAAGCCTTTTTACAAAAATACAAAACCCTGCCTAAGAAGAATTTCTTGTGCTAAACTTTTAAAAAAATCATTTTCTTCCAAAAGACAATTGAACTAGACATCTAACTAATGAATAAAATTACATCTTCCTGCTTCTCCTAGTATAAAAAATAAATAAATAAGCAAAACACTGCACCTCCTTGGCTTAACTCTCACCACAGACCTCAAGTGGAATGACTATATAGAATCCATAGCTAAATCTGCTGCTAAAAAAGTCGGTTCGCTGTGTAGAGCCAGGAAGTTTTTTTCCCTCTGAAACAATCCTGCATATATATAAATCTACTATCCACACATGCATTGAATACTGCTGCCATATCTGGTCAGGTGCTCCTACTATCCACCTAAGTGTCAATGACCAAATCCAACAGAGAATCTGTAATGTGATCGATCCCAACTTGGCAGCTCAGATACAGTCACTTTCTCACCAGCGCAATGTGGCTTCCCTGTATCTCTTCTACAAATACTTTCATGGCTTCTGCTCCAATGAACTTAGCTTGCTGGTGCCCCCATATATAAATTTACTCGAGCCACAAGATTAGCAACTAGGTCCCACCCTTTTACTGTGAAACCAATAAATTGTAAATGCAAATTCTACTCCAGCAGCTTCTTTTCTTGCACTTCCCACCTGTGGAATTCCCTTCCATTTACTTGTTTCCCCGACAGCTTCAATCTCCAAGAATTTAAATGTAAAGTCAATAGTCATCTCCTATCTCACTAACCTGCATCCTCTCTCTCATGCTTCTTTCTCCGTCCACTCCACTCTCATCAGTATTCTAATCCTTTTCTTACCGACTTCCTGACACCCCCTATAACCTGTCACTCTTTCTCATAACTTTCCTCCTATGTAATCCCCTGAAAAACAGTGGTAGTAAAATGCCCTACTTGGGGCAATATGATTATAAAAAAAATAAATAAATAAATTCTAAAAAATGAAGGCTTCAAAAAACAAACAGATAATTAAATATTTCTTTCATTTACAGGGACTATTTCACGGAACCACAAAAGATTTTTTTAATTATTTTCTTCTCAAAATGGAAAATGTTGAACAAGTATCCTATCCTTCATCATCAGCAGATACAAAATATATGTTCATGTTTGTTTGTGGGAAATATGATTTCCATTGATTGGGGTAAGGGTTTTTAGCAAAACTTAATAGTTTCATAATTTTAGGAATGACAAAATAAAAAGATGAAAATAGACCAGACCTCATTGTCCGATACTGAAAAATTGAAAAGCATATTTTCTATAAATCATCTTTTTTAGATTAATGTTTTTTTTTGTTTTTTATGCATACCAACTTCTTACACGATTGATATTATCCAGTTCTTTCTTTACATATGTTAATATTTGATTGTTACCCTGAAATTTCTACCTGACACTTCGATAATTTGTATGAAATAATAAGGTTATTATTTGTTGCTGTAATTTGAAAGTATCAGTTTCCTTTACATTTAGGAAAGAAAAAGAAAAAAATTGTTTAACTTTCATACTAATTTGCAAAACGATTATTTTTATTTATTTATTTACTTTTTTTTAATCAAACAGGGATCTAATTAAAATTTGTAAAGCTCTCAGCCTCAGGGCTCCTCTCCCTCACAATTCTAATTCGGTTGCTAAAATTAACGAAAGAAACAAGGCTTACTTTATTCCAAGGCCCGAGAAACGCGTTCTTACTAAAATTACCCGGATGTATCATTCACTATGCCTACTGTACTGTAGTGTAGTCCCTCCTGTACTTCAGATTTTACAAGTATAGGAATAAGTGCACTCATGGAATAAACGAAAGATTTTGAAATCCAAACTTGGGTTCAAATATAAATTTCAAAATAAGATTAAATTACTGAGCCTACATTTTACGGTTTGGGGTAAAAAAAAAAACCTAGATTCTTCTTCTCATGTTGACATCTTTCCTTTTCAGCGCATTTGGTTGGTTGGAGATTATTTCAATAATAAGTTTGGACTGGAGATTATTTCAACGAGTAGTTTTGATGACGTCGATGTCTCTGCAGCTGTGTAAGTTTCCATTTGGGTTAAATACAAACAATACAAGACTTTTGTTTTGTGTCAAAAGAAAGACGATATATTGATTGTGTGTGCGAAAAATCTGAACTGAACAATTTAGGTGCGTTAGAGAGATAGACACTTCGAAAGAGAAAGATGTAAAAATGAGAGAGTGATAATTGTACATTTGTAAAATTTGTACTAGTACTTTTTTTCTGTTTTTAACAATTGTTTTTAATGTAATGACTGCAATCTTTCTTGACTTGTATTCCTCATTGTGTGTATGTGTGTGTGTGTGTGTAAAAGTGGTAAAAAAAGTAAAAAAAGAAAAAAAAAGACACAGAAAGAGGAAATTGCTTTTGTTACAAAAAATCCGCGTCAAATACAACGTGGATTGTTTTGTAATTTTGTTTGAACACTTTTCGACACAGAGCACACAGATACTTTCACACACTGATCTTTTTTTATGCCAATCCATGTTGTAAACAATCCCGTCATTTTAACGAAAAAAGAGAGGAAGGTAAAGTTCGACGATTCTTCCTAAAAAAGCGGACTTTTTCTTCAGTTCATTCTCTGGATCGTTTCGATAGAAATATTTTTCAGAGACGCCTGAAACTTTTTTTTTCTCTTGACATTTGTTGGCCTAATGTGTGAGAGAGATGGAGATGTTTCGGTTGTACGCATTTCGTAGAAACTAGCTAGCCATTTCATTTTTTTTTTTGTATTAAAAATAAGATAATTATTTTACAACTATTATTATTATTAGCAGTATTATAGTTGTAAAATAATCTTATTTTTAATACAAAAAAAAAAAAATGAAATGGCTAGCTAGTTTCTACGAAATGCGTACAACCGAAACATCTCCATCTCTCTCACACATTAGGCCAACAAATGTCAAGAGAAAAAAAAAGTTTCAGGCGTCTCTGAAAAATATTTCTATCGAAACGATCCAGAGAATGAACTGAAGAAAAGGTCCGCTTTTTTAGGAAGAATCGTCGAACTTTACCTTCCTCTCTTTTTTTAATTCTCTAATCGGATTTCATTCACAAAAAAATCTTACCTTTTGTCGGTAGACAATTAAACAATTTAAAAATTTATTCAATTATTATTAGTGCACTATTTTTTATTATTGTTAAGAAGGACACAGAAACAAAAAAAAGTTGAAAAACCTATTGTTTTTGTTTGTTTGTTATTTTTTGTTGTTTTAGTTTTTTGGTTTTTTTTCATCAATTTTTAAAAAATAGGAGCTTAATTTCGTCCTCGGTACAAAAGTCCAAATAAGGACAAATATAGTGTGGTAGGAAGATTGTCTTGTGTCAAGCTTCGTAGTAAAATGAAATGAAGGAGCCTGCTGCTTCTTCCATATTCGAATTCTTACCTCAACTAAAGCGCGACTTCATGGGACTGGAGCTAAATACGCAACTGTGTCAGCCACAAGACAAACGCAATAGAATTCAAATAAAAACCTGAAATCATTGACAGAAATAAAGTTGTGTGTATGTAGAGTGGAATATACTGTCATATTCAATCAGACATGGAGACTAAGTGCCGTAGATTTTTTGAATGTCTCCTTTTTGGTTAAAATAAATACATTCATTGAATAATAAAAAAATATTTAAGTAAATTTCAACAATTTTTTTAATAACAAAATAAGAACGAGTTTTATTTTGTTAAATTCTTTACAACTAAAAGATTGGAGTTTATTTTCCAATGAGTAAGGAAAACATATTGACCCTCCCCCACAAAAGTTATTGTGCGTGTGTTATATATACACACACTCTTACACAGGTATACACGTGCAAATGAGTTTGTTTATCAAATGTTGCCAAAGAAGTGTATAGAAACTTAAAAGTTTTTACCTCCAAACAAATGGTTAATCTGTGGATTAGTGTGTTTTTGTGTAGTGAAAAAAAAAAAGAGTGAGAAAATGCTAACAGTTAAACACAGGTGTATAAGTTTTAAAATTGTTGAATACAAACATTGTTGAGAATCTTCTTACAACTAATGAAAGTGTGAGAAAACCTGTGTTATTACAGGTTTGTTGTTGTTTTTGTTTTTGTGTTTTTACTCTGTAGTCTGTAGCCAATACGTATGTTGAAATTGAAAAAAGAAAATGTAAAGGCAAGCCTGAGTGATGAATGAGAAACACTTTTTTAATATTTTAAAAGAAATATCAATAACAGCCATATTTAACGTTGGAGAAAGAAGTATTCTAGTGTTGATGATCGATCACTTGTACAGAAAGTAGTTGTGCTGCTTTTTGTATTTCTTGTATATGGAACCATTTTTGTATAGGATTTTGAAATATATACATTAGGTACAATGAAATAACGAATATCCGTTATAGACGAGTGACCGAGATTGACACTCGATCTGGGGAAAGAGACATAGAGTGCGCTTTTCAGGGCGGGGAAATGTAAGTGTCCAATAAAAAAATCCACTGATGAGTAATAGTATTTTTTAATTCTATACAGAAAAATTGTGAACACAATACGGGACCTTTTTAGAATGCTTCCATTTCAATAGTATTTTTACTATTTTTAGAAGATTAAAAGATCCGAAAAATTAAAAAACCGAAAAATGCATTAATCATGAGGAGAGTAAGATGCGTAACAGTATAAACACGGGCTGCATTTTTTGCATGCTCATATTTGGAGTGACGATGAAAGTTAGATGGAAAGCAAGAAGGAAGAGAATTTTAAGATTGCTAAGAGAAAAAAAAATAAAAAAACACTATGAGAAAGTGACTTTTATTGTATATAAAAATGTTCTAATCGCTGTTTGTTTGTTTGTTTGTTTTTTAGCTGGGTAGAAGAAGCAAGCGCGTGTAGAAACCCCCAAAGAGTCTAAAGTTAAAATTTAATTAAAAAACAAAAAAATCTATCCCACAAGGAAGAGAAGTAGAATCATTATCGTCGAATGTTGTCATTAATTGTTTGTCTGTTGTTATTTACTTATAAGGCCACAATTAAGGCACCCAGTGAGCAGAGTAAAAACTCACTACTTATCTGGTCAACTACAATCACCAGACAAGCATTACCCCACGCCGAGGCGCACATAATCGTTTTTTTTTAACTGTTGAGTAAAAATTACTTTTCTTCTTTCTCTCATTTATCTCTTAGTAGTACTAGTAGGATTTGTAGTACCAACCATCCCGGTTTTGGCTTTTGAAACTTGTAATAAATCCGTAGGTATGCAATAACTTTCGAAAGCAATGACATTTTTTCTCCTTTTTTTTAATTTTTTTTACATTGGTACAAAAATCAAGTTACTCGTTTCCCCTTCTCTCTCTATCTTGCTCTCTTTCTTTCTACTTGAATACTAAAAACTAGTAAAACAGCGTAGTACTTACCTCCTTGCAAAGTCTGTAGACTATCCGGAATTTTGTAGAGCAAGAAAACGACCATGATACAAAGATAGGAGGAACGCTGTGAATCCCTCTTCATAGTGCATGTTTCTCAAGGTTTTGGTACTAATTCACTGCGTTTATCCGTTTGTTTGAATGTTTAAAAAAGCTTTTTTTTATTTACTTAGATAAATAATACAATAACATTTAATATTTGCCTCCGTTTGTCCGTCAGCTTCGACAAGTGCTGTTTTTTTTTGTTGTTTTTTGTTTGATTTTTGTTTTCTTTCAAACCTCAGATTTCTTTCTCTCTCTCTCTCTCTCTTCAACTGGATGTTTTGCATGTGCGCTTGTAAGTGTGTGTGTACGTGTCATGTAGATATATGCATGTGAGTGTGTGTACGATAGCATGTGCTCGTCGAGTGAGGTAGACTGTTTAGAACTGTTTAGTGTTTAGGCTTTGTTTTGTGGATGAATAAATGACTTATATTTTATAGATGGTTAAAAATGTGTTTATAAACTTTATATTGTCTATAGACGTGTTTGTGGGCCAGAGGGGACGACTTTACTGTGACTACTACTAAATAATACAACTACTAAAAGTACGATACTTTTACGACTATAAAATTAAAATAGTATATATCATCTACTATACGATTTGTTACGATTTGTACTTTTTTTTTTATTTGACTGCTGCTGATGGTAACTAGAGGGGGGGTTCTTTTTGCTGGTATTGTGCTTCTATAAAATTGCTACTTGATTCAACATAACGCTTAGAGGTTGATGATGATCATGACTAGGAGATTTTTCACTACTACTACTACTACTACTACTACTAGTAGTAGTAGTAGTAATAGCTCACTTTTTCCAGATATTCTCTAATTGCAACTACTACTAACCGGTGTATTTTGCAAACAATAAAGGAGAGGTTAACTCATTCTTGCTTTCGTACACGTCTTACTCCATTGCATTTACGGGATTTAGTTAGGAATAAATAATAATAATCAAAACCTTTTTTTCTCACCTACTAAGATTAAAAAATATATGAAATAACAGGAGTAGAGACACACACTCTCCTTCTCACACACACACACACACAAAGTTCGATCAATCGATTTCTTTTTTATTTTAAATGGACTCCAACGAGAGCCAGATTGAAACTAAAGAACTAGGGTGGGATTCTATAAAGAAGAAGACTTTGCCCGAGAGCAGCGAAAATTGGGATAAGTCGTTCCGGTTCTTATAATTTAATTACTAGAGTAGTAGAGTACTAGCAAATATCCGAATCCGAATAAGTGTTGTGAAGATGTAGACTTGATTGATAAAAGCGGAGAAAGTGAAAGTTTGTGGGGACTTTATTGTTCTTTGTTCCTTAGACGCTACAATCAGACACCTCTCTCTAGACTCTAAGAGTCTAGAGAGAGTGAAGATTAAAAGACTGGATGACTTAGTCAACTCAGTTAAACTCCAAGTCCAAATGAATGCTGACAACTTTTTTTTTTTTTGCTTTTCTTAACAACCAAGTTCTGCAAACTCCTAAAAATACTCACTTTTCCTTGTAACAGACAACTACCAATGAAACTTATAGTGCTGCTATGCAAATCAACGTTACTAACATCATAAGTTACTAACCATTACAGTTGAGCACCAAACTGTTTAGTAGTTATCGTCCATTTTATTACAATGGAATTTTATTTGTTTTTGTTTTTCCTCTTGAAATTAGTTTTTTAATCTTTGAAAATTGTGACAACAAACTTCACCAACTCAATACCTCCATGTCGGATACATGAAAACCTCATGTATTTAATTACCTGCTCTACTGAGCAACAATGAACGTGTTGATAATTTGTGTTAAATAACACAGACTTTATAAGATTGAAAGACATCGTTAGTTAATTATTTTTTGTTATAGTAATGAACTTCATGCATTGTGGTGCAGTAGATATTTGAATTCTAGTTGAATTCCTTGCATTCTCTTGCACACAAATACCCTTGGGAAAGGTATTAATCTGTCTCTTCCCTCCAGTTATAGGTTAAATAATAAAACAAACTGGGTTCTATAGCCTTGGTTGGCAACTAGTCTACCGCAGAAAGCAACGGCAACCTACTGCAGGATAACCTTCTGCCCAATCAGTCATGTCTCTTTCGGGACATGATCACCCAAAGCGTGTACCACATACGGCACCTAACTGACTGAATGAAGTTCGGCAATGAATATTAGAACCTCAGGTATCTTGACTTGCAGTCTAATGCTCTACCACCAAACATGAAATGCAGAAATAAAAATAGTGAAAATAAAGATAATATATACCATTCAAAATTTCTGATATTTTTGTAAGGAAGCAGAGAAATGACTTAGAATTTGAGATCTGTTAATATTTTCACTATGGGTAACAAATAGCACACTAACATGAAATCATTCTTGTCAAACCGACTGGATTTCACTGGTCATATTTATTTCCCTCTGGTTATGTATAACACACCAGTCCACAAACAAAACATTCTGATTGATGTTAACACCTCAAATTGAGTAAAGAGAAGAAGGATAAAAGACTTTCGTTTATTTAACACACTATGACAGAGCCACCAGTAGTCATAAGAACCCAACTTGTTAAAGGTTATACCTCATTTATCAGCAAACAAAAAATCTTTGAGAAGATATTTACAATTATTACAAGCAGACACAAACAAGCATTTGTTGTGATTGGTACAATCACACTAGTACACCTGGAATAGTCCAGTGTGATGCAAGAAGAGTGATCTCACTTGGTTTTTCCAAGAAGGTAACAAAGTATCAATGGCACCTTTAAACCAAGAAGAAACCTCTGTGGCACAATTCTTGGTAAAAAAGTTAAGAATATCAATCCAACGGGTATCACAAAGAAATATAATAAATTATATTTATTATTTTAAAAATGTTACCATTGTTTAAATGCATGATTGTCTAGGTTGTTTTTTAAATCACATTTTTTCGAGAGAAGTGTATTTTTATTTTTTTTTAGGATGTGCGTTGTGGTACAATGGATATCGGCTCAGAACAAGAAACCGGGGAGCTGAGTTCGAATTCCAGCTGAATTCATTGCATTCACTTATGCGCAAATACCCTTGGGAAAGGTATTAATCCGTCCCTTCCTTCCAGTTATGAGTTAAATAGCAGGACAGATTGGGTTCTATAGCCTTGGTTGGCAACCTACTGCGGGATAATCTTCTGCCCAGTCAGTCATGTCTCTTTCGAGACATGATCGCCCAAGCGTGTATCACGTATGGCACTTAACTGACTGACTGTATTTTTATGTAGACCAAACAATATGTGGAAAATTTGTTACAAATGTATATCTTTTTAAAATGTTAAAATGTGCCAAAATTTGAGAAGAATTCCTTTCCAGTTTATAGAAACTCATTTTTCATACATATTGACCAATGAGAGACATGGTCTCATACTCTACTAACATTCTGAATAGTGTGTCAGAGGTGAGCCTAAATTTTTGAATAAACCAGACTCAGGTCAGTAGATATGATGAGAACACCTTTTGACAGCAAGGGGAGAAGACAGGTCAACATCAAAAAAAGGCCTGACATTAAGAGAACATCAACAAGGCTCTGTTACCAGCCAGCCACAGGGAGATGAGAGAAATTTGAGGTTCAAGTGAAAATTCTCCTGGTGTTAGACAACAGAAAAAGATTCCTGGGAAATTTTCTCAAAAATAAAGTGTTTAAAAAGTGACATTTTTAAAATAATTACTGTGTCCCAGAGTCACTTGTGGGGCAATTTGCAAGTTGGTATTATCATTTTTCTAAAAGGTGGTTGCACCTTTGTTTTTTATTGCCCTATTGTTTTCTCTTTTTGTCATTTTAAAATATCCTTGTCTTTACCCAAGTTTTGTAATTTTTTCCCATTTTTCACTGGTGATCCTTTTATCAGAAATTGTTATCCTGCCTTTATAGGTGCAAAAAAGGACATTTTTGTGCAAATTTTGTTTGTACCTTTTTTTGTAATTATAATTAATAAATAAATGTGTTTTTCTTTTTAAAATTCTACCCAGTGGTTGTTTGGGGTTTTATAGTTTTGCACCTACTAATATCCTTGCTATTTCTAATAAGTCTGGTACAGGATCTTAGATTTGGTAGCAATAAAATTTTTGTAGAAAGTTACAAAATGAATCCCAATCAGTAAACTGGTAACAGAAAGAAGTTCTGTGAAAAGGGGGTTACTTTCTAATTGATGACTCAAAAGAAATAGCAGCAGATACTACAGCATGATTGCAGTTGCCAAAAAGACAGAGTTGCTATGCTCAACAAGAGTGAGGAGAGGAGGTAAGGAACAAATCCAGTAAAGGACAATGTTGATCAAATTTATTAGGGAAACAAGTAGGGAAACACTCCACTTGACCGAGAGATTGAATAACAGGAAAATTGGAAGTCTAGCAACATCAGTAACATTAGAACGATTAAACCACTTGGCATAAAATCAGCATTGAAAACACCAAACAAAAATGTTACAGATAAATGTAAAGAGAGAGTCATTCCCATGTCCAGGAATTTTGTTTAATGTATTACAGTTTTAAGAAGATGGAGAGCAATGAAGGAAAAAGAAAGAGATAACTAACAGAGTGCAATAATGAAAGTCGAAAGCACATGAAAGAATTATCTGGGGGAGTTAAGTGACAATTTTCTCAGATATAAACACCAAGGCCATGCATATATATCCTAGAATCTTTTTGACAAAGTATAAGATAGACTAGAATGGTTTATTGGTAGCAATAGAAGAATTTTAATTTATTTTGCAAAGTACAAAAGATATCTGGAGAATATTTCAGGAGAAAAATTTTACGCTACAGGAATTGGAATAAATTCCATGAATATTGAAGAAAGAAATATTAAGAAAGGGTAGGTGATTTTTTTTGTTTACTGGTTTTTCTTGTATTTCTTTTCTCTGTATCTGTCAGTAGATTTTGTTTTAAGAAAAAGGCCAAAATAATTATCAATATCATCTGTGACAATACAAAATTGGCCAGAAGTTGCAGTATGTGTCTGAGCAGGTGACTTCAACAGGAATTGGCTAACCAACCTATTAGACAGGTGTGCTTCAAAATGAGTAGCCAGTCATTTTTAATTATATATTTATTTAAATGAAATAAAGAGAAATGTATTTTAGAATTGTCCTTAACAAAAAAGGATTATATATATATAAACAAATGCTGATACAATGTTTAGAATTAGGTGACATAATAAAACTTAAGGAAAAATCATTGGATTTTGCACTCATGATAATTCGAACACTAGAAGTTAAACTGGAATAATTTGAAATCTGAACTTTAGGATATTCACCCAGTTCCATTGTAGCAAGTGTGAAAACAAAAGATAATGGTCAAGGATTTAGAGGGACATACTGTCACTTGATCCTCAATAATGACCACTAAGAATCTCTGGTGGAATGATTAAATGAATAATAAAGTATCTTACCATGAAGCAATGGTTTATAAACAGTAATAATGTCAGAGCATAGCCTTGTGCTAAACTAAGCTTAGTAAATGAAGTCTTCGACATAGAGCAATAGTTAACAAACTAACCTATAATAAGTTTGATCTACACTAAGTGCTCCACAATTATAGTCTTGTACCAGATTAAGCTAAGCTAAGTAAAGAAGTCTTTGACATAAAGCAATAGTTAACAAACTAACCTATAATAAGTTTGATCTACACTAAATGTTCCACAATTGTAGTACTTGTACCAGATTAAGCTAAGCTTAGAAAATATTGCTACAAATAATATTGGCAACACTTACAGAATACGAGGTCTGTTTGGAAATTTAATATTTATGAAAACTAAGTTTACCTACGTTAGTCATTTTTAAACCTTCTTCCTTGGGAGAAAGTATCATTCTTACTTTTTAAAATAATTTGCAAAGTCCATTTTCATGCTAAGCATCAGTTTTTAGTTTTCACTTGATGAATTATTCCTACAAGTTTTGTTAATCATTTGAATTGTTTCTGTGGATAAATCTTCAACTTTACATGAAAATTGATGCAGATTCACTGTGTATATGACAATCATCTCAGCTCATTCAATTACACCCAAATTCTGATTAAATAGCTACCCCACAGGAGAAAATATACAAATATCCTAATATATACTTCAGATTGTTTGTCAAATTACTTCACAGATTGTCATAAATTTGGGCGTGGCTGGATTCTTTTCATACAGATTTACACAGTAAAGTGTTACAGATTTTGATGAATGGTAGAAAGTTTTCATAAACATTTTCATCAAAACAGATTAAAAAACATTTTTCTGGAGTAACATTTGCAATCTCTAATTGAACAAATTTGTGGCAATTATTTGCATTTTTCTAAAAGAATTGTAATACAGAAGATTTTATTTCACTCCGAATGTGCAAAGTAATGCTAAAGTCAGTTTGATCAAAATAGTAAGACATCAGTAATTCCAAATTAAAACAAATTGCAAATACCATGAAATTTTAAAACATTAAAAAGAACCACAAAAATATTTTGAAAAACCTCCATTTTGTTTTCTTGTAATGGAAAATTTCCAAGCTGAGTTTGGTATAAACAGAAAAAGAAATCTGTAATCATTATTTGAGAATAGCATAATCGCTAATAAACAAAAATGGATTATTGAATGAAAGAACTGAAATTATGACCTAGTGTAACCATACCAAAAAATACCTATTAGATTCATACAACCATGGATGAAAAATTTTTAATTTCTTTTAATTTTAAAAATTGCACATTTGAAATTTCCCTGTTATGTGAGAGTTCAAAAAAGTCACCATTATGTGAGCGTTCTTAAAAAAAAATAAAAAAAATAAACAGTAAATGGTAAAATCAGTTATTGCAAATCACCTGACGACACTACAAGGTAGAATGGCATATCAACCTCTGTGGGTTATTTAATGCCAAAAAGGTGTGGTTTTAAGGTATTTTGTTTAATGTTCAGTTATAATGAAAAGGTTGATTTAATCAGATTTTGATGAAAACAATTTTATTATTATTTTTTTTGTATTTTAGAAAACTGAAGATATCTTCTAGTTTTGTATTCAAAAATGTAATGCTGGTAATAATTTTTTCTTTCATAAATTTGTAATGGCAATAATTTTTTTTTCTTCAAAAATATATATTTTTTCATAAAGTCTATTTTCACATATATGTTTCTATAAAAGTGTATTTTGATACTTTCATAGTGTTTTGACGCCAGTTTGTGGGTTAACTATTTGCCCATAGGTGGGACCCTAACAGGTGCTACCACCCGGTTCAGGGTGGACCTGGGATTAAGAGCAAATTACAAATATAAATATACAAACAGGAATAATTTGATAAACTTAACAGAAGGGGGAAATACACAAAAAGAAAGAGTTAAAATAGTATAAGTAAATCCTGATTGTGATTTGAATTAATGTGAATTATATTAATTTACATTAATTTAATTTTTAAAATAAAGTGTTTATTTTGAAAAATTCTAGAATGTGCTGTTAATATCTTTTTACAGCAAAGGTTGTTTTGTTTTTGTAATTTTTAAATTTTAAGTTTTAATTTTTGAAATTTTTCCTGTTTGTATAATTATATTTTTAATTTTAGTATTTTCAATTATTTTAACAATATTTTTAAATTAGCATTAATTTTTCAATTAATAGTAATAGTAGTTATTTTTTTCAAATTGTATTAAAATTGTATAAAAAATATTTTGTACCGTAAATATATCCCAGTATATTTGAAATTAAATTTCATAATTAAATTTTTCTGGGTTTTTCTAAGAAAACAGGTGGTTTAAAACACTGTTAAGAGAAATGGTATCAACATTTATTTCTCGTGATACAGTATTTCCTGTTATTGTATCTCTTTGTCCTTTCTTTTTCTCTTCTTGCTTTCCATTGTTTTTTCTGTTTCCCCTTTTTTGTTTTTTCCCCCTTTTTCTTTTTCAACTTTTTTCTCATCTTTGCATTAATCAATCGTCAATCTTTTCTTTATCCTCGCTTTCCTCTTTCTTTGGGGTTCTTTTTCGAATGAGCAAGAAATTTTCGTAAATAACCGTTACAAATGTCTGTTCTAATATGGACATGTGAGCATCTATGTAAAATTAAATATAAGAAAATTTTTTTTTTGGGGGGGGGGGATATTTTGATTACCAACTGTTGTTGTTGTACCATTTGGGTCTGATGAGCTGCGATAATAACATCTAAACATGGTGAAATATATATTACCCATTGTAATAATCAGAAATCTTTTATAAAAAATATATATATATATATATATATATATATATATATATATATATATGAAGATATATTTTATATATATAAAAGATAAGATATATTTATATATAGAGTCACCGACTGACACCATTTCGGTCAGGTTTCAATCCTGGGTAAAAAAGCAATCGGAGTCTAACCATACTGATGAGCTGTGATATGACGAAACAGATCTGTCTGCGGTTGAAAAAAAAAATATATATATATATATATATATATATATATATATATATTTTGTTTTTCTTTAATTCGAAGTGGAAGAGTAGGAAGGTAAATTCCAAGAACCTGAACCTAATTAATATTAAAAATATTAAATATTTACCCCAGGGCCTTCTCCATTTGGAACAGAACAATGTCGCTGACGTGACGTGGAATCTCTGTTAGAGATCCCATGTCGAAATGTGCATCCGACACCTTTGAATTTTAAAAAGTTTCTCCAATATATATATATATATATGGCAGTAATTTAAGGAGAAAATGGAAAAATATAGCTTCATTGCCCATTTTACCCCCAAAGGAACCTCTGACTAATAATGGTTTTAGTGATGGCATCTTATATATTTGGTAGCATGAAAATTGTACATTTAGAAGATACAAACTGAAGATACAAGGATGTTTTGCTTTAAATAAAAATTTTGTAATTTTTTGTGATCCAATATGCAATACAATTACATAAGCCAGTTAACTTCATTCAGATTTCAGTCACTTTTGTTTTTAGTTTTATTGCTGTTATTTTTTATTATGCCATATTGCAGTACGTTTTTGAAGAATGGAGATATCTTGTCTCCTCCTGCTTAGATATATTAGATAGTAAAAATTAAAAAATTTAAATTTCATGCTTCGTATCACTCTATTCTCAAATTTTCTGGATGTAAAATTGTAACCAGAATTTGTTGTATTACTTTCCCCGCCTCCATTATATAAGTAACACTCCATCATTATATAAGTAACACTCCATCATTATATAAGTAACACTCCATCATTATATAAGTAACACTCCATCATTATATAAGTAACACTCCATCATTACAGCTTTATTAGCATGAAGTTCATCAAGTGAGAAAACATGTAACATAGTTGTTTTTTCCATTTTGCCATTTGGATTAGCTATATATATATATATTCTCTCATCTATCTTTTTTTCATTTCTTCTCTTCATTTTCCTCTTACTTCCCACTCATTTATCTTTTTCTTTCCTTCCAATTTTCTTCTTTTCCTTTCTTCCCCTTCTTACTTTTCTTTTTTCTTTTCCATTTGGTCTCTTTTTAAAAATCCGATTCATAATGCTTTCACCTCTTTTCCAGCTGCTTCTGCTTTTCAGTTCGTTATTTCATTTTTGAACCACATTCTCTCTACTGCCTCTGCCTCCAATATAAGCTTCTGTTTCCAGAAACGCCAACCTCACCTGTGATGCATCTATCTTCACCATTTTTTTCTAATTCTCTATTTCTTGAAATATCGTGTTTATATAGCCAAGATCTTTGAGAGACCCTTCACGCTATCCCACCTTTAACACCTGAATATTTACCACCCCTCCCTTCTCTACGTACCAAGACACCTGACCTTTAGATATGACCTCCCATCAATCTTTGAATCAAAATTAACCCTAATATACAATCAGCTGTTACGGTTAGATTTCGGCATTTAAGTTTTAAAAAATCCTGAAGTAATCAAACCATCTTGCACATGGCCGGATTTTCTTCTTTTTTCCATAAACATTTTTTATAATGTATAATACATTCCTGTTAAAGATGAATGGCTTTGAATTTATGACAAGATGAAGATTATGAGAATTAATAAAAAAATGTGCTATTTAGTTTTAAATCCAGATTTTACACAAAAGTAATCATTACAAAACTAAACTTTTATGCAAAGACAAATAGGTACAAAACCTAAACACAATACATGAATCTGGGTTAACTATTTTTCCTGCTGGATTGTTTATTCAAGTCCCAAAATTTGACTCCAAAAATTTTTTTATTCATTTCATGGTTTGGAGTTCCTGAGACTAGTACCTGTATACACCTCTTCACCAAACTTATACCAAAATAAATGAAACCTTGATAGTAAAAACTTATTGTATTGATGGTAAATGAATGCTTTTATATCTATGTAGGTATTTAAATATGTTCAAAGCATAATGATAAAATAAGCTTTTATTTAACACAAATATTCATTTTAAAACATAATCTGTTTTCTTTTAAAAGCACATAGGAAAAAAACTTTCCTATTAATCACAAATAATGAACATTGTATAGTGAAAATTTCAGATCAAAATTGAATTAATAACTGTGTCAAGCTATGTATTTATTGATCCTGTCTTGTATATTTTTAAAAATAAGTAAAATAAACCAAAATTAAATCTTTTCATGAAAAGTGACAATCATTCATCATAATTTGCAAAACCTGATATGAGAGGGGTGCTGAAATATACGCGTCCCCTGGTCAAGAAGGAATACAAGACAAAATTACAAGGTTAACTCTTCAGTCAAATCTTTGGAAATTCAGGCTGGGAACATTTCACTCCTCATTTGTACACTTTTCATTCTTTTCAATTTGATTTAACATTTCCTGATATAATATTGTATGGTATCTTTGTTTTGTAGGACAAAAGACAACTTGACATGTATGGGATCAGTTTATGTATTATATATATTTTCAAATATATTTGACCATTTTTTTTTAATTTAACATTTTATAGGCATAAATGTTGGTTCAGGAAAGAAAAGTTTACTTTTTTCCCAAGCCAACATACATAACATGAATCCACAAAGAAATCTTCTTGAAATGGTGTTGAAACAGCAAACATCTTTTTTAGCTACCATTTTTGCTGTAAGTAAATACCTCATTTTTGGAGAAAAAGCATTTTTTTCATTTGTTTTCTGTATATTTGATATTGACCAAAGTAAAATCGTAGAAACCTCTCAATTCATATTTAAACCAACAAATGAGAAATACTATTTTTCAATAACAATCAAACCCTAAGTCCTTAAGAATAGCACAATTGAATATACCAAGAACAACAGCTATTTTCATCTGATAAGCTAACAGCAGAAATAAAACCTTTGTGAACATAAGAACTATGGTAAAACTTTTCTCTTTCTTGATTGTCTGTCATGTTCAATGTTATTTAAGTCCCTTTTGATACTCCATCAGTAGTCAGCCATCATTCATTTGTCCCACCATCTTTGATAGCACTCTCCTATTGTTTTGATACCCTGATGGAATTGTTCTCCTTGCTCATCACTCACATCACGGAAATTAACCAGAAATTTATCTAGATGGCTATGTAAAAAATGAACCTTAATAATCTTATTAGCATATTATTGATAAAACTTATTACTGATAAAGTTTATTGGTTAATTTGAAATTTGGCAATTGGAATTTGGAAAAATTTGATAATTCTATTTTAAATTTTTTTACTCAAAAACACTTTTTTTCTTATATCCTTATTATTTTATAGATATAAAAATGGTTTATATCAGTTGGCTGTCATAAATTGCTCAGCCTACCTGAAAACTGATGGGTTTCCACGAACATTATAAACTAAATGTTGTGAATTGACCTTTTTTCAAAAATGAGCAATTTTAGTATCTAACTATGAAAATCTAATGTCAATTTTGGAATCAGCCGCCATCAAAATAAGCTAAAAAATGTGTTTTGTTTCTTGGCCTCAAAAACCATGTTGATAAATGTTACACATAAATGAATTTCAAACTATAATGATATAAATAATAATTATATTATTTAAGAAAAATTCACTTGTTTTTGTTTATAAGATATTAAATTACATCACTTAAAATCTATTGTTTGAACATATATATATATATATATATATATATATATATGAGTTGAATATGAATCAAAGAACAAGTAGGAAAAAGTGTCTTTAATCTAATATGTTTCACTATTAACAAGCTTCTTCAGAGATTTATTAAAGACGAATGGTTTTAAAAAAATCCAAGAGACAGTATGTTGATCAAGGTATAGTTTCATTGGTCAGATACGTGTCACATGTGATAAAGTAATGGATGAATATTAAATGTAGAAGAAAAAACTTGTGTCTGTTTAAGTTTGTGTGCCAACGCATAATAAAAACATTAGATGTTTAACATGAATGTAAGTATCTGTAAGCAAAAAATGATGTGTGTTAATCACATCCAAAGCATAGACAAACTATGTGTATGTATATGTCAATAATATTAGTATGTGTGAATGACAGTGACAAAATAAATTTCAGCTCAAAATACATAAGAAGTATTGTATACATGTTTCAAATGATGGAATCAATTTTCTTTTCAAATAAAATGAGAGAATCAGTTATGGATGTATGTGTTGAGAGAAATCAGATGTGAATGTGTGCATTTATGAGTTAGTAAAGAGATATGGATGTGGCAAGTGATGGAATGATTTTCTATTTTAAATAACATGAGAGAATCTTGTATGAATGTGTGTGTATGAAAGAATCACGTATGAATGTATGAATGTGTGCGTATATAAGTATGAATCGTAAACAAAATATATTTCCGTTTAAAATTCTAGTGAAAATAATGTATAAAAGTATTAGGTGAAACTTTTTATAAATACAAAATAATTATTTGAAAAGTAATGTTAACAGAATATTTCAATGAAATAATAAAATACTAAATATCTATATATTAAAATTGTAGCAATAACATAATTAAGTAATAATATATAAGTAAGAAACATACATATAAATTACCATACTAAATCATTGCAATATTATAATTAATCTGAATAAATGATAAACCATAATATAGAATAGTAAATAATAAAACAAGATAAAAATATAAAAATATAAAAAAATAAACATAATAATAAAAAAAACTAATGGTGATAACAATAATAATAATAAAATTTTGCATATCATTAATAGCATTAACCAGTCAACTTAACAAGACAGAATGAGGTTATAAAATAGCTCAAAAGAAAATAACCTATCTATTTTATATGGATGACTTAAAGATGTATACTAAGAATGACAATGAGCTGGAAGGTCTTCTGCAAACTGAAAAATGCTTCAATGAAGACATTGGAATGAAATTCAATTTAAATAAATGTGCTAAAGCTACAGTTTTATGAGGATCACTACAGCAAACATCCTCAATTAGCTTAGACCCTGCTGTAACAATAAAAGACTCAGAGCAAGAAGAAGCTTATAAATACCTAGGTGTAAATGAGAGTGAAAGAATTCACCATAAAAAAATGAAAGAAATAGTGCATAAAGAGTACTATAGAAGACTACAACTGATTTTAAAAACTGAATTGCATTATCAGAACAGAATTATGGCTATTAATAGCCTTGCAATCCCAGTGGTCCAATATAGTTTCAACATCTTGAACTGGACTCTAAACGACATCAGGCGAATAGATTCTAAGACAAGAAAGCTCCTTTCTAAGCATAAGATGCATCATCCAAAGACTGATGTAGACCACCTATACATAAAGAAGGAGGAAGAGGTCTTATTCAACTAGAATTATCATACAAGACAACAACTATTGGCTTACTAACATATATAAAAACACAAAAGGACTGGATGATACAATTAGTTAAACAACATGAAAACAGAAAGAAAAATATCTAATAATGAAAGAAGGCAGTAAATAAAAACAAGATTTACATTTAGTAGATTTTGTAGAAAAGCAAAACAGAAGCCAAGAACCAACTATTGTGGCAAAAAATGTGAAAAAGAAAGCAAAGGATAAAGCTCTTGAACAGATGAAACAACGCTGGCAAGACAAACCACTGCATGGCCAATATCCAGAATGTGCCAATAAATCCAATGTTGATAAAGTTATACTCATCGATGGTTACATGCATCTGGATTAAAGTCTGAGACTGAAGGCTTTATTCTTGCAGCACAAGGTCAAAGTCTTTTCACTAGGAACTTTAAGGCAAATATTATACATGATAATGTGGATCCAAAATGCAGGTTGTGTGATAAATACCAAGAAACAATAGACCATCTAATCTCAGGATGTTCTGTACTTGCCCCAAATGAATATAAAAATCGTCATGATAGAGTAGGGCAATATTTACACTGGACAATGTGCAAACAGTATGGAAAATATGTAAACAAACACTGGTATGAACCTCACCCAGCACCGGCAACAGAAATAGAAGATGCCATCATTTTATGGGATTACACCATCTATACAGACAGAAAAATTGAAGTAAATATATTATTGTTAAAAACAAAAAAGAAAAAATTGAAGTAAATATATTATTGTTAAAAACAAAAAAGAAAAAATTGCTTATTAATTGATATGGCCTAGACAGGCCATATCAATTAATAAGCAAGTAACATAGCAACCAAGGAATTTGAAAAACTGTCAAAATATAAAGACCTGGAAATTCAAATAGAAAAAATGTGGAAATTGAAAACAAGAGTTGTGCCAGTGATAGTAGGTGCACTTGGAATGATAAAAAATTGAACAAAAAAACACAGTGAAACCCCGGAAACCCCTGCTTAAGAGATATACAAAAAATTGTTTTGTTAAGTACAGCCCACACACTAAGAAAAACTTTGTCTATGTAACGCTAGGGATGTTACGGAGAGATGAAAAAACATGCAATGGAGTTTGAATGAAAAAATGACATAATAATAATAAAAACGATTAAAATATTACATTACCTTCAAATCTTTTCACAAATACATAATTCATGAATCCAAAATACCAGTAGATATCATTAAATATGTTAAAAATAGTTCTTTTATTCTTAACAATGCAATATTGTTTTTTTCTTTATGAAGTAGATCCCATAATTTATTTAATTATGTTTTCTCTTTATTTTTTTATTTCCCCTATTTATTTCTTATTTTTTCTTACTTACTATCAAAATATATTTTATAGTTGTTTATTATTATCTTTCTCTTTTTTATTCTTCTTCTTCTTCTTATTATTATTATTTCATTGAAAGATTCTAACGGTTAACATTATTTTTCAAATAATTATATTTTATTTATAAAATGTTTGCTTAATACTTTTATACATTATTTTCACTAGAATTTTAAACGGAAATATATTTCGTTTACGATTCATACTTATATACGCACACATTCGTACATGATTCTTTCATACGCATACATTCATACAGGATTTTCTCACATTATTTGAAACAGAAAATCGTTCCTTCACTTGACACATGCATATCTCTTTACTAACTCATAAATGCACACATTCACACCTGATTTCTCTCAACACATACATCCATAACTGATTCTCTCATTTTATTTGAAAAGAAAATTGGTTCCATCACTTGAAACATGTATACAATACTTCTTATGTATTTTGAGCTGAAATTTATTTTGTCACTGTCATTCACACATACTAATATTATTGACATATACACACTTAGTTTGTCTTTAGTTTGGATGCACTTAGCACATATTATTTTTACTTACATATACTTACATTTATATTAAACATCTAATGTTTTTATTATGCATTGGCACACACACTTAAACAGACACAGGTTTTTTCTTCTACATTATACCTCAATCAACGTACTGTCTCTTACATATTTTTTTAAATGATTAGACTTAAATAAATCTCTGGAGAAGCTTGTTAAAGTGAAACATGGTAGATTAAAGACACTTTTTCTTACTTATTCTTTACTTATATATATATATATATATATATATATATATATATATATATATATATATTTATTATAAATTATGTTTTAGAACATGTACATAATTTCTTCTATATATGTCCTCTTCCTTGAGGAATTTGGTGTGTAAGTGTGAAATTGTTGATTAATGGTATTATCTGTTGGAATGTATGTTTTATCTTTTTATCAGTTGGGTATATCTTTTGGTTAGGATTTCTAAGAGGGTGCTGTTGAGTGGTCATTTTTATTCCTCAAAAGTCTAACGATCAAAACGAGACATTCACTTAATTACCAATAACCCCAACCAACCCCCACGACAACAACGAACCAAATATAAACAGAGAATGATTCCAAACCTTTATTTCCCCTGAGGAAGTGTTTAAATCCAAACACTGAAACAAACATATGATTGTAGGGAAGAGGACATATATAGAAGAAATTATGTACATGTTCTAAAACATAATTTATAATAAATATTCACTGCTCTATACACCATATATCGAGCACTGTTTTAAATTAATGTTTTGGATGGAAAAAATTTTTCTTTTTTCTCTCCTCATTCTATACTCACTTGGATATATATATATATATATCAGTAAAAATCCAGGATAAGATTGGTAAATAACCTGAAAGTATCCTATTAATATTGTTTAAATATTAAAACTGACCCAACAGAGAGCTCAATGTAAATTTAATTTGCAGAGCAAATATTTATTTATTTATCTGTAAATTCAGTTCACATTTAGTGGGGATAGATATTTCAGCATGTCAGTTTGAAATATGCATTGTCAACCCCAGATAAATAAATACATGTGTGTGTGTGTCTGTGTGTGTGTAAATATATATATATATATCTGTATATGAGCTGAATACATGGATCAGAATCTGACAAGATGAATAGAATAAGTGTCTTTAATTTAACATGTTTCCCTTTAACAAATGAAAAATGTTAGATTAAAGACACTTTTTCCTACTTGTTCTTTACTTACTCATATATATATATATATGTGTGTGTGTGTGTGTGCGTGTGTGTGTGTGTGTGTGTGTGTGTGTGTGTGTGTGTGTGTGTGTGTGTGTGCATATAAATAAATATATATAAATATATGTTATTAAAATAGGATACTGAAACCCTGACAAAGTTTCAGATTTTGTAAGTGGAAATATTACAGGAAAAAATATTAGATAAAATAGATTCAGCATTTCACTATTCAAGGATTCATCTTATCTAGAAACGGAAGAGTGAAAACTGTGTATTTGTGTTGGTTTAAATAATGAAAACTTATTATTTCCATGCCAGCTTTGGGGGAAAGTAAAAAGTTATCATTATTCATTTAAATAAACATATATTTTTCACTCTTTTGTTTCTAAATCTGATGAAACCTTGAATGGTGAAATGCAGTATCTATTTTATCTAATCTCTTTTCGTGTAATATATATATATATATATATATATATATATATATATATGTGTGTGTGTGTGTGTGTGTGTGTGTGTGTGTGTGTGTGTGTGTAGATATAAACATATTTAATGGGAAATAGGAAAAAGAACGTTAGTCTGCAATAATGAATCCCAAAACTGTAAACTCTGCCTCAAGGGAAAAAGTAGCTATAGTTACATTCCCAAGTCAAAACAAGCTACCAAATAAACGATACACATACACCATACACAGCAAATATTTTTGTTTGTTTGTGAGACATTTTTGCCTTTATTGTAATAAAAATGCATCAAGTGTCTAAAATACACCTTATAATATTCCATTTGTATAGGGGTGTAAAATTGATATGAATTAGGTAATTTTAAATTTTGTAGTGTGCACTAATCAGAAATGTAAGGATATTATATATGTTGATAAATTTGATGTGTTATAATGTGATGGAAATAATAATCAGCATGAACTTTCCAGACAACCCAATCTATATGTGTATATGTAAAAAAAAAAAATACATATATATGGTAAGTAACCCTGAGGTCACAAGATGCTGCAGTCTGTACCTGTTCCCTTCCTGCATATGTTACATTTGATAACCACCTGCTACTACTACCCTAGCCTTCTCCTTACCATGACCCTCCTCACCATGACTAAAAGCAAGCTGTGGCTTGAGATATTTTGAAGATGTTTGGCATAGTTTAGCATATTGGCCTTCTATGCAAGCTACAGGTCTATAGTATTTCTATATGACTGTTTGATTTAATCCTATGGTTCCTATCAAATCATGAAATGAAGATTGTTTTGAATTGGCTTACTTCCAGATCCTTCCTCATTTATATAAATGTGAAAAATATGTATTTTGATAGTTCCGTGTTCTATCCGTGTCTTTCTGTTTTGAATGATGTTTCGTAATTCTTAAATCATTCTTTGAAAGTTGTTTCTGTGGCTCCTATATTTTAGGTCTCTGTTAATATTTTTTGCTACAATGACTATATATACTATATTGTTGATTAGACATTTGTTTTTAAGTGGGCAATTGTCTTTGTTTTGATAGTTGTATTTATTGATGTTGTTTTTTGAGTGTTGCTTTTGTTATGGTTTTGTTGAGTATTTTTTTATCATGTTTGGTTATTATTTTCTCTATGGAGCTGTAACTGATTTTAACTGTGTTTTTGTTGATGATTTTTGATAGTTTGCAATGTTTTTTATTATATTGAAGAATATTTTTCCTATTTTTGTTTTTAGTGTATTATTGTAGGGTGGGTTGAACCAGATTATTTTGTTGTTGTTGTTGTTTTGTTTGGTATGTTTTTGCTGAAATTAGTTGATATTCTTTTCTTTATAGATAAAGGTGTGTTTGAAGACATTAGGGAAGTGGAATATATATATATATATATATATATATATATATATATATATATATATATATATATATATTGTGATAATGTTTAGTGCCAAGGTTGTTATTTTTCATTGCTTTTACTGATGAAATGTATTTTGGCAAGCAGATATTTTATAATAAAGTGATTGATATGCAAACAGCTTGACAAGTGACAACATCCTAATGGTGTCCTCACAAAACATCAAAGTTGACATGAATCGGCTTTATTAAAGAGACAAAGTCTTTGTACTTATATATATATATATATATATCCGAGTCAATACAGAACAATGAAAGAATTTTTACAACATCTAAAACATTAATTTAAAACAGTGCTCAATATATAATATATACAGTTGTGAATATTTATTATAAATTATATTTTAGAACATGTACATAATTTTTTTTATATCTATATATATATCCACTATAACTCAAACATTTGTTTAAAAATTGAAACTTCAATGTCTCATCAGGTGGTATGGATAGGAATGGAAAGCCTCTTTTCTTACATTTGTTCAGTTGTATGTGGGATGTTGATGGGGGTTAGTGATAAGAGAACAAATCTCATGTATTGACCGTTAGAATTTTGAAGAAAGTGGTGTAGGTAGTTAAAATGATTGATTAATGAGAGTATTTGATTTCTAGACAGATTTAATATTAGCAGTTACAATGTAAGTTTTTATTATCTTGCGACTAGACAATATCCTTTGGATTTCTTAGAAGAGCCGGTAAGGAACCATGTTTCCTTTGTCTTCAAGAAAAAATTGAAATCCTTAAATATATGAATAGTAACAAGCTTTTAAACCAGAGGCATGAAACCACAGTAAACTGCAAGCACATTAAAGAACTAACCTTATAATCATGCTAAAAAATACTACAAAAGCCAGAGCTAGGACCCCCTAGAAATTTTTATAAAAAATTAAAAATTCTGTAGAAAAAATCGAATTACTAAATTTTAAAGTAAGGTTTAATATTCATAATTAGATTAGAAATTTTTCTAAAAAATTAAAAATTCTATAGAAAAAATCGATTTACTAAATTATAAAGTAAGATTTAATAATTAGATTAATTATAAAAACTGTCATTAATACGCACATTAAACTTCAACTATTACCTTAAATACAAACACACCTATTACCTATTCACCTATTACCTTAAATACAAACATTCAATCTTTCCCCCTACATAAAATTCTACTTATTACGCACTTATTACCTGCTTACCTATTACCTAAAATTTTGACATTAAAATTTACCTCTTACATTAAATCTTACCGCAAACGGTGATCTAATTAAAATTTAAAATTTAATAGAAAAGATCGGTTTCCAAACTGTGATCTAATTAAAATTTAAAATTTAATAGGAATAAGCATCCCACCCCTAACCTGTTCCTCTAAGAAATCCTAAAGGATATAGTCTAGTCACAAGATAAAAAAAAAACTTACCTTCTAGCTGCTAATGTTAAATCTGTCTAGAAATCAAAGACACTTATAAATCAAACATATTCACTACCCACACCACTCACTTCAAAATTCTAAAGGTCAATCCACAGGACTTGTTCCCTTATCACTAACCCCCCCCACCAACATCCCACATACAACTGACCAAGTGTAAGAAAAGAAATTTAAAATTAAAAATTTAATAGATAAAATCGGTCTCCAAATTGTGATCTAATTAAAATTTAATAGTAAATATCGATTTCCTAAATCCAAAATTAAGATTAAATATACAAATTTAGATTAATTATAAAAACTCTGCTTAAATACAAAAATATTCTGTACAAAATAAGCAAAAAATTGAGTGGAGTACAGCAAAATGGAAGAACTAAAATGATTCAAATAATGGCGCTACGAAAGCAACAACAAAAATAAAAGTCACAGCAATAAAAACTACGACAAAACAACATGAAAAGCAATTACTATTACAACAGCAGTAACAGAAGTTTTTTTTTAATTATTTGTTAAAACTACAGAAGAAAAAACTTCAGATTTATTCACTTCAGATATTGTTGCTAATTCAATTAGCGAATTTATATAGAATCCATACAAAGAGATAACTTTTCTAGTTTATTATAGAAGATACGAAGGGATCTTCAAAAAGGGATTGTTCGCATGGAATGATGAAAAAAAGTTCATTTTAAAAAATGTCCCCTGTTGATCAGGAAACGTATGTCAATTTTATTTTGGGAGAAAAAAAAAGCAAATGTGATAAATTTTAACGAAACTGTTGTAATGCTAACAATAATTTTTGGTGATAGGAGCTCATTATTTAATACATGACGGCAATGACTAAGCTTGGTAAAAAAGTGTGACGATGAAGATTTTTCACTTATGCAGTAGTCATGAATCGAGAATGTGAGAAGATCAAGTTAAATGAATTAACTCCAGATTTATTTAAATTACTCATATTTGTATAGAGCTTAATTTCTAAGGACGCCGAAATAATATCCATGATACTTGCTAAATTAGGAATGGATCCCAAATTAACTCTCCAGAAAATAACGGAAGAATGTCAATGTATTCTAAATTCGATACCGCAAGTATCTGATGAAAGAGAGAATTCACAAGATGTACATAGCGTCCGACCATCTAAGAGAAAAGACTATGGACATTTTTCAACTCCTAACAGAACATTATAAAAGACGATAAACTTCACTAAATATCTAATACTGTTCACAGTTGTGAAGGTAAACATTTCAAAAGTAATTGTTTTTTCAAGAACAAAAAATGCTACGAATGTGGGAGGGTAGAACACGAAAGGACTTGTTGCAGATCCCCAAAACATGGAGGAAAAATAAAACACATGTGAACATGATAATATGAACATGGAGTAAAGACAAAAAGCATAAATGAAAAATTAACAAGACTTCGAACGTGTTTTTAACTGAGAAACATCTCAAAAGAATTCATCTGTCAGATTTCTTTTATTAAAAAACAAACAAACAAGAAAGCGGTGGTGTTATTATTAAAGAATACTGCTAATTTATTTGTAACAGATTGGATTGCATTAATGATCCTTGGAACCTTCCAATTAACTCTTTTTGCAATAAAATAAATATTGTTATCTCCAGTGATAATACGGCAACTGAAAAATTAAAGAATAAATTGAAGTTTTCCAGAGGTTTTCTCGGGTCTAGAAACATGCAAAAAAAAAAATATATAAATTTAAAGTAAAAGAGAATGTAACACTGATTTCTAAGACAAAAAAAAGTGTCCCTTTGGCAGCTTTAGAACCAGTTAATAAGGAATTACAGAGACTAGAAAAATTAGTTGTGATATCAAAAACAGGTCAACAATTTACGTTAAACAAAGAAATAATAAAACCAACGTATGTGCTGATTGTTTAACGAGGCTAAATAAAAGTTTGAAACCATATAACTACCCTTTAACAAGTTCAGAGGAAATTTTTGCCAAATTAAATGGTGTAATTTTTTTCCAACTTAGACCTGTTGACAAGTACTACTAAGCGAAGGGTGCTCAAATCTATTAGCAGTTAAACACTCATAGAGGATTATAAAAATTTAACCGGATTCTTTTCGGTATAAAGGTAGCACCAAGCATATTTCGACAGATTATGGATACAATGTACACAAGCAAATTTAGAGGATGTACTTATTAAAAGTTCGAATTCCAGTTGAATTCTTTGCATTCACTTACGCGCAAATAGCCTTGGAAAAGGTTTTAATCCGTCTCTTCCTTCCAGTTATGAGTTAAATAACGGGATAGATTGGGTTCTATAGCCTTGGCTGGCAACCAGTCTACCACAGAAAGCAATGGCAATGGTGGGATAATCTTCTACCCAGTCAGTCATGTCTCTTCCGAGACATGATAGCCCCAGCGTGTATCACGTATAGCACTTAACTGACTGACTGAATATAATAGTTGAAACCATGATCAAGGCTTGTACTGGTCATAAAGTGGGGTATCAGTTTTATATTGTTATGAAGTAATAAACTGATCCCCCACTAATTACTAAATAATATAAGACATCTCTTCCCCCTCTAGCCATGAGTCAAATAACAGGACAGATTGTGTTCTATAGCCTTGGCTGGCAACCAGTCTACCGCAGAAAGTAATAACAGCCTACTGTGGGATAATCATCTGCCCAGTCAGTAATGTCTCTTTCGAGACATGATCGCCCCAGCATGTATCACGTATGGCACTTAACTGACTGACTGACTGACTGACTGACTGAGTTAGACACGAAATCAGTATACAGAAGATGTAAAAAAAAGTTTTTGAGAGAATTAAAAAATACGGTTTTAAGATCAGTGATGGAAAATGTGAATTGCTTATGTCCAGAATTAGATATCTAGGACAAATTATCGTTGCAAACAGTAGACGACCGGATCCTTCAAAGTCGAGCGCAATAAAAGACATTCCCACCCCAACAAATATAGCAAAGTTACAAGCATTTTATGGTCTGCTAATTACTATCATTTATATATACCAAACATGCTCGAATTAACAGCACCCTTGAATAACCTACTAAAGAAAGATATGAAATGGAATTGGTCAAAGTGCTTTCGAAGAGATCAAGAATGTCTAAACATCACTAGCTCATTTTGACCCTAAATTAAAAATTGTGGTTCCATCAGATGCATATGATTCAGGTATTCGAGTGGTGATACTACACAATTATGAGGGCGGTAAAATTAAATCAATAGCTCATGCTTCAAGATCATCAATAGCAGCTGGAAAAAGCTACAGCTAAATAGAAAAGGAAGCACTAGTCATCATGTTTGTTATGAAAAAGTTTCATAAATTCATATATGGTACATATATTTTTTATTTATATAATGTTTACCTTTCTTCTTTTTTTTTGGATGACTTGTTTATGGGATTCGTTTTCCTTTTGTGTTGTATTATATAATAAATCCAATATTTCCTTGAATTTTTCAGTTGTGATAGAAGATTATAAGATTCCTTTAAGAGGTATAATTTCAGTGTTGATTAGTTGTAATTTTCCTTACACATACACCGAATAGACAGCAGCGCTGGGGAACTACCCTATTAAACTATAATTACAAAATTAAGTTTCTGCAAAATTGAGTCATGCGGACGGATTAACTAGACTCATACTGAAATTTTGCAAACCACTCGAGAACAAAGTAATTGCGGTGATAAGGGCCGAAAATGAAATTAATAATGTATTATAAAATACTGTAATAGAACTACCAACAACATTAGAAGAAATAAGAATTAAGTCGGAAAAAGATGACTTTGTCATAAAAATGAAGAAGCAATTAAGACTTTAAAAAATATGACTGGAAATAACGCATTTTCATGATGTAATAATGTACTTCTGCACGAAGAAAGAATTGTGATACCAACATCGTTGCTAAAATGCATTGTAAAATTATTTCAAATAGAACATCCAGAAATCTATAGGATAAAATCTTTACTGAGGTGTCATAAGTATTGGCCAAAAATGGATGAAGATATCGAAAATTGACTGAAATCATGCAAAGGTTGTGCAGCGAAGTCACCGCCTATAAAATTTCAACTTTGGCCGAAAACTGATATGCCATTGTCCAGAATACATATAGTCTTCACAGGACCGTTAAACAGGACATACTATCTAGTGGGAGACGATAGTTTTACTAAATGGTCAGAAATATTAAAAATGTAGAAAACCGACTACGGCGGTAAGGATAGATTTCTTACACGAGTGTTTTAAAAAGTTCAGTGTAATTGACTCTATTGTTTTAGATAACGAAACACAATTAAGGCTTTCTGTAAATCATTAGCAGTAGAGCATATTAGAACTCCCCCCTATCACCCAAGATCAAACGGACAAGCCGAACGGTTTGTCGACACGTATAAAATGGCACTAAAAAGTCGGAGGGAGAGGAATCAGATGAAGTAATGCTATAACAATTTCTGAGTGTTTTCAGAACACCACCAAAGCCAAACACAGTGTCTGGAATGTCACCCACAGAGTTGTTGTTGGTCAGAAAGATTAAGTCCGTTTTTAATAAATTACTACAAGAACGTAAGGCGAAAGCATCAAGAAATAACAATATAAGTAATTACTTCAAAACTGGAAATAAAATATTTTTTAAACATAGAAAAGATTTCTGGGAAGATGTCATTATAAAAGTTGGATCAGTAAAATGACATACATGGTACAATGACAAAGGTGGTTACATAAGTGACACCTTAATCAGCTGAAATGCAGAATCACTGATTTAAAAAGTCTCTGAAATGAGGAAATTTTGTATGACACAATTGAAGTATCCATGCTATCAGAAATTGTTGAACCAAGGGTTTATAGTAAGAGAAAAAGAATAGCAATAGAATTTTTAAATGTTGACCCGAAGCTGAAGAAATATAGAGTCCAGAGGAAGTCATCTTAAAGGAGAAGTCTCATATAGGGATAAAGTATCACTGCCAACACTTGGTTTTGAACATGGATTGCCAGAGAGCAAACACAGTCGACCTCACCTTGAAGTAATTAGAAGTATCGTGATGTGTAAAAACAATATATATATATGGTTATGTAATAACCAATCAGTAATCAATGTCATCAGACACTTTACTGACATTGTTGAACTCTCTACTTTTGGGCAGAGAGGAACCCAGATAAGATTCCTCCGAAGGGTAGAGTCTTGTCTGGAGAAGAGACAAATATTCTTGCCTTATCTCTATGACTCAAATTTCTCACACTAAAAAGGCTTTGTGTTACATTTTACCTCAAGTGGGGAGGCAGCTAAATATTATCAGTGTTGCCAGAGACTTTTCTGACATTGTCAGACTATCTGCCTTTGGGCAAAGAGAAACCCAGATGAGGATCTGCCAAAGGGCAATTTCATCTGGGGAAAATTAGACAATAAATCTTTGCCCAAGCTATATGGCTTGGATTACTCACACTAAAAAGGCCTTGTGCTACATTTTGTCTCAGTGGGGAGGCAGCTATATATAATTAGCATCGATCAGATGCTAGTTTGACTTTGTCGGTCTCTTCATCTTTGGGCATAGAGGAATACAGAAGAGGCTTCGCGAAAGAGCAGTCTTGTAAATAGACAGGTGCCTGGCCCTGCTTTATATCCACATGTATATACACAAAAGCTGAGTATCAGCTACCATATACTGAATTGTGAAAGCAGAATAACATATCATATTTTTATCACTTCAAATCTCCCAAGAAAATTTGAATTTCCACATTAATTGAGTTGTAAGGAGTTGGTATGACTTTAAAAAATGATAAAAAACAAAACTATATATATATATTTAGATAGATAGATAGATAGATAGATAGATAGATAGATAGATAGATAGATAGATGGATGAACTTTGGAGGATACAGTATTATTTGGTCAAAGTTCTATAATTTTGGTAATTTGTTTTTTAAGCACAAGATTTCATGGTTTAAAGTAGATAAATTTTTAATCCTACAAATTGAATGTCAAGGATTTTACTCAATGGACAAAAGGAAAAACATTTTGCACTCTGAAATTTTCCATCAGTTTAAGTGGGATTTGATAGTTGCCAACCTAATCGAACAAGTGCACAGAATGAAACATTAGACTATGTTGTTTCTACTTTCTTGATTTGCCAAAAAGACAACAAACTTCATGAAAGGAGCAGAAAAGAGTCTATATTTGACATTAAATGAAATTTATAGAACGGAAATGACTTGATGATGATATCTGTAATTATGTTACTTTTTTATCCGCTCTCTTCTTGATTTCCCCAGGTCTCTTCAAAGGCAATAACATGAAAATGTCAGCTGAGCAAGATCTGATCCTTTATGGAATGATCAGGTATTGATCATGTACATGGTTGCAGGTGAGGAGTCAGATACATGGATGGAATGGGTGGGGCAGCAAATGGATTAGATATGTGGGCAGGATGGAAATGGGGATGGAATGTTAAGAGTGGGAGAATAGATGCACTCAGCTATTCTTATATTCTCAGTTTTTGTTGTTAGATGAATAATTTATTCAGTTGATATTTTTAGAAAATCTTCATGAAATCTCTTTTCAAAGATAGTGGCCAAGTTTGTGAGAAATGATGACCACTTTGGGGAATTTGAACTTATAACATCTTCACAAAAAGATGGGTATCTGTATGTAAATTTTTTTCTGCTTGCATTAGTGCAAAAGTACTTAAAAATGTGTACACACAGAGATGAACATAAATGCAAACACAGATAAACAGAAACATGCATAGAACTAAAGCAACAAACACCTTAAAGTCGATGATATTGCAGTGAACAAATGACTTTGTGTCCATTCTCCAATAATCTGACATTAAAGTTGACATTCTTTCAATCTATACATGTTATGCATGGATATATTTGTATATACATATGTGTATTTGTATACTTTTAAAAAATGAACACATCGCTCTCAGTTGAGCATAGTCCATCGTTGACACCTCACAATCGACAAGCAGATTGTTGATGCTTCTGCAACTTGTTTTTTTACAGGTAGAGATGTTGACCCTACTCAAAACCCTTTATCCTACAAGCAAGGTAGACTAGTTGCCAACCGAGACTCTAGAATCCAATCTGTCCTGCTATTTAACCCATAGCTGGAGGGTTATTTAACCCATAGTTGTTTCCTCATTCTGAGCAAATATCCACTGCACCATCCTATATATATATATATATATATATATATATATATATATATATTATCATAGATACATGTGTAATATTATGAATAAAAAACTAATAAGGACACAAAACTTAATCTCACACACATCAAATTCTCATTTATTTACCCCCAGACTTTATCAGCTAACATTAGCATAAGGATGTATGGCTTTAGGAGCTTTCTTCAATCATGAGGTTGCTTCTCACAAAAATGTTACAGGTTCTCTGTCTTTTCTCCTTCAGATGGGCACACATACATATTGTTGTGATCTGATTAGATTATATGTGCATATTCTAACTGAAGCAGTGTTGACCACCTGTTTACACTTCAGTGGCCTCCATTAACATGCTGTAAGGCATGAATTTTCACCTGTTGGCTAGAAGGTCAACACCCACTCTAGTGAAACTAGCTCCTCTGACATTTTAGCGTGGCACTGAATGCAAAGTCTATTTTGATATCATATGTTCCCCATAGATCAATTTCTCAGAAAACAAAATGTCCCTTATTTACATTAAATTTAAATCAAACTCTCTCTCTCTCTATGTGTGTGTGTGTGTGTGTGTGTGTGTGTGTGTGTGTGTGTGTGGATAGGCATGTACAAGAGTAAATATAGAATGTAATGTTACAGAATTTCAGAACTCAAAAACTGACATCATGTCCCCATGATAACACATATTTTAAAAACTCAAAAATTACTGTGTAGACTGGATTTTATCTATTTTTTTCTTCCCAAAACTGAAACCAGTTGAAAGGTCAGAACCTTAACAAGAACTAACACAAATTGTGATGAACAGTTCCTTTGCACATTCAACACCAATATACAGGAACTAATCCACCAATAAGAAAATCATATTAAAATATATCGATATTCATATATAACTATATACATATATATATATATATATATATATATTCATATAGATAGGTGTGAGTTTGTTATGAATATGTCAGCTCTATCTCTGATATTGAGCACTTTCAAATAAGTACCATGCATATATAATGCATAAATGATATAATATATATAACACATTACATATATATATATATATATATATTTATTTATATACATACATATTTCACACACACACACACACACACACACACACACACACACACACATATATATATATATAGTACATATTTATAATTAAATTGTTTAAATGATAATGATAATAAAGAAGAAAACTCGACATTAGCCCTAAACAAAAGAGACAGAGTAAGAATCAGATTCAATGAGCAACATGCACAATGAGCAACATATGCACAATGAGCAACATTTGCACAAACTGCTAAAAAAAAGTTATGATGCGTGGTCTTATTATTGTAATAAAGTGTGAAAGTAAGAGTCACTATGCACTGTTGATTGCTACATCCATAGTGACTATATTTATAAGTACTCTATCAATACTCAGCAATATTCACCTCTAAATATAGCAGGTTTTAAGCAATACCACACAACAGAAATTGTCTGCAGTTCATTTTGGAAGAAAAGTACAAAAAATATGGCTCAACCTTTATAACTCCTTATCAGAAGTACGTAAAGACAGTTAGTGAGATTCAGAGTAAAAAGGAACCATATGTGTATATGCAATACTGTGCAAAAGTATTAGGACGAGAACTATTTTATCTTTTATGAGGCATTAAAATAAAATTTAAATTCACTCCTGTCCTAACACTTTGCAAACTACCCGTAGTGTACAAAAGTATTAGGACAGGAGTGATTTTCCTAAAAACCTCATTGAAATTCAAATACAGAGTGAAAAGCCAAACCTTTGTAAGAATTACTTAACTAAAAAAGAAGCGGAAGGAAGGCTTTGGAATTTAAATTGGCCCCACAAAGCTCTGATCTCAATCCTATTGAACATCTATGGGATATTTTGGATAAAAAAACTGATAAATCTAATGTTACTTTGCAAGACACACTTTGGGAACAAATACAAGCTGCTTGGCAGGAGAAACCATTAGATACATTGAAGAAGCTTGTGATGTCAATGCCTGACAGAATGAAGGCTGTGATCAAAGCAAAAGGCTATTATACTAAATATTAAATTTATTTTGTAACAAGTATTTTTTTCTTGTTGAAGCATTTGTTGAGTAAATCAAATAAAATTACTTTAACTAAATTGTTTATTTTCTGTCAATATGCCTCATAAAAGATAAAATAGTTTTTGTCTTAATACTTTTGCACAGTACTTTATAGCTAGTAAGCCAGAAATGAACAGTAACATGTAGACAGGATGACTGTTGTTGTCTCATAATAATGCACATGTCAGTAAGCTACCCTCAGTTTCTTTGATTTGAAGTATCGAATGTTGCAGTCATGGACAAGAAGAAACACTTGCATGACATCAATAATTGTCCAATCATTATAGAGAGAAGACAAAGTATATTTCCCATTCATCAGTGGTAAATTCTATTTCGGAATCTTGACTTCAAATAAGGCATTGGTTAACCAAGTTGTATCAATGCAAGTTGTGAGTGAAGGCTTTCCCAAAAAGTATGAACCTATAAAAGTGCTATTGTAGCACAAATGGTAATTTTATAAGTGCTGTAAAGAAATAAATTTATTATCTTATAGCAATGTCTTCTGACAGGTATTCCTAGTATGTGTAAAATTTAAGAAATAGAATGTTGTTCTATCTGTCTGGCACACACTACCATGTACCATGTTATGACATTTGCCATGTCAGGGTATACTCCATTGCTAAGAATCTTGACAAATGTCCCATCATAAATAATGGTTACCAGGGAATAAACTCAGTGAAAGTTAACACCTGTGTAAAAACCACCAATCTTAGTAGTCAGATTGAGAAATAGTACTAAAGATCGGCTGTTCTACCAATGTTCATTGTTCCTGGCCAAAAATGACCATCTGAAGTCATGACTTGCACTTGACTTGAATCATTGTGAGGGAAAGTTTCATATATCATCTTCTGAGATTCAGGCCATTATCAAGAGACTGGTATAAGCTTGTCAGATCCATTTTTATGATTATTAATCATTAAGCTACTGGTTAGTCCATTTATAATCCAACATTGTTAGGAATCTCTAATTCATTAATTAGCAATCAATAAAACCTACAAATAATCAATAAATAAATAAATATATAAAAGATGAAAACAGAAAGATATCAAAATTAACAAGCACATATCTTGTGAGTTGAATCCCCTGTCAAGTCATTTCATCCATGGTATATCCTTGGGATAAATTGTTTACCTACTAGCCGTGTGATCATTATCAAGCAGACACTTACCTGAAAGGAAAAACAATCAAAATTAGCAAATATTTAGGATTAATTAACAATACAATAATCAGAATAATAACAATATGATCGATAAAGATTTTATTTAGAAATTTTATCATAATTTGTTAATAGTCTATAAGAAATTTTTAAAAATGAACACAAGAAATGAAAAAATATTAGTTTATTTAATTTTTCCAATTTCTTACAGCCACTGCACATTCTTCATTGCCTGTTCTGCAGATTTCCAATTATTAAGATTTTTGAAACTGATGGCCACAAAGTGTTACACAATTCAAAGTAAAACTTATTTAAAAACTAAAAATAAACAAAATTAAAAAGAAAGAATTCTTATTTATCTTCCACTAAAAATTGAAAAATTGCCACTGAATCTTGACAGAAATGCAAATTCTTGTTTTTGTAAGTCATGATTTTTTATAGTTTTATATTGCAAATAAAACATCTCAAAATATTTTATCACTTAAATATTTTATTTAAGGTCTAAAATTAACAAAATCACTCAAAGCAAAAATATCATCACAGTTTTTCTTCTACTTTTTGAAACTCATTTTTTTGATTAATCAAAATGCTAAAAATATATTTTACAGTTATTCCGGCTATCACAAAAAATGATTTGATTTTATTTAAAATAAGACTTTTCTTTAGAATATAAATAAATTTAGTAGCAATATTATCATTATTTTTTTTAATTTTATTTAATGAATCATACATTTTTATGGATATTTTACTTTATATTTTAATTTTTTTATCCCAACTAGTGAGGCTGCTAGTCTAAGTCTATCAAATAACTGAAGAGATTAGAAATCAAGAATAAATTCTATGCATGACCAGTAAACCAAAATCTTCTAAAGCAAAGAAAAATAAACAAATAAAATAAATAAATAAAATTCATAAAATAAATAAATAAAGTTTATTTATTGTGACATTTGAAAAGGTTTATTGAAACAATGTGAAATTCAATCAAATTCTAAAAAACAAAATAAAGTGTTCAAAACCAACTCAACAACTGTTTTTTTTTGTTTTTTGTTTTTTTGCACATATAAATAGATTGAAAGAAAAATAATTCAGTTGGATAAAGGGAGGGTGTGAAGAATTAACTTGAAATGATGTGCATATCATCATCTGTTGTAAATAAGAAGTTTTAAAAGTGTTTGAAACTCATGAGGGTGTGTTGGTGGGGAGGGGCTGATCATTAAGTCTAGGGTGGTTATGAATAAAAATTTTCACACTAAAATTAGTTCATACCATTTTCATAAAGGGTTTGCAAATGATTTCACAATGAACAGACCATGCATAGATTATCACTTACAAACTGAAACCATTGATATAAAAAGGAGAAATGTGAAAATTTCAAAATATGACTACAAAATGAATTACAAAAAGAACTGACCTAAATTCACTGGAATGTCACGAGTTCAATTCATGGATTAGATAAGAACAACTTCCAAGGTAGGAACATGAATACACTCCATATAGGAGAAGATAATATATATATATATATATATATACATACATATATATATATATATATATATATATATGCTTGAATATATTATGCTCGCATTATGATTGAACTCTCTCTTCTGCAATTTACTCTTTAGCAATTTACTCTTTAGCAGTGAATTAAGTTCTTTCAGTGTATACACTGCTTATATACAACATGCTAAAATTTCCCTTATCTGATTCCATGTGCCTATAGCTTAGGGGTTAATGAATCCAATAAACACCAAATCAGTCAAGTTTTGATCCTGGCCAGAGGCAAGTGGATGTCTAGCCACACTGATGAGCGGTGATACAGCAAAGCAGACTTGTATAGGAATGATGAATATATATATATATAATTATTCTCAAAACAGGGTTCAACATGCCAAGAAAGGTCAAAGGTCAACACAGGAATCCAAAATAGGAAGGAAAGTCAATTCAAATTGTTATAATCTTCCTAAAACCAGATCTTCTGATTCATGTCATACAAATTTCCACCACTGGCCGGATGGGAACACTCTAAAACCCAAGGCTGAAGTAAAAACTTTGTTAACTGCACATAGGCTCTGCACATAGCTTCCGTTTCACTTACAGACTCAAAAAAAATTCCAGAATTTTCACCAATAGCAGTCACTGCTGCCTAAAGAAAAAAAGAAAAATTGAAGCCAACATGAGCCTAAGAAAAGGATATAAAAATCCATCAAAGGGACTTCTTAGGCAGTCAGTTGGCACACTAGCCATGATTTACAATTCTCATCAACAGCAACCTCCCATCTCCAATGACAATGGCTACAGGCCGTGACCACAGTAATTCACAACTCACTCTCCCTCTCCTACTGTACAACGACTCTTATGACTTCACTTATCTCTTTCTTTTAACAGGAGAGATTCACATCGATTTACTACTTGTATTTCTTCATTGATAAAATTATTTATTTCCAAATCTTCTGTCATTTCTTCTTTGTTTGGCTACCATATGCTTAATATAACAATGACGATTCAACTGACAATGTCTGACTGGAAATTAGGAAAAATCTTTTAAAAAATATTCAGCTTTTAATTAGATGAAAATATGGACAAAATAGGAAACTTAATTTGAAAAAATCACCATTTTTGTAATTATTTCCATTTTAATCCTAACACAATGAGCTTTCTGTAAGTTTTTTTGTTTATCTCTAAAAATACTTAATAAAAGTCTCGTTAGAAAAAATTTCTATGTTCTTTCAATTTTTAGTAGGTTAGTCAGCATTTCTTCACCTGCTATACATCTGCTGAAGAAATCTGATTAGTTAGCTGTCATGTGAGATTCTGAACTTTTCCAATCTCCTGTTGAAATTCTTCACATCAATGTTGCAAGATGAATAACTTAAGGACATTTAATCCTCTTCTGCCTAACTCTGCCACAAACAATCCATCAACACAATCTCCTCATTCCCCTCTAAAAGAACCTCTCCCCTTTTTTTATATTAAATAGAATTTAGAAGCATGTTGATATGGTTAAAAAGGAATTTCTAGCATTTATGATAACTGGTGAAGAAAAGGAAATATTACACTCAACAATTCTTAACTAACATTAGTAGAATTGGTTGGCTGAACTAACCCTGAAATAGAATAGGAAAAGACAAGGGGACATCATATTAAATTTGCAATATGACATCTAAACTTATTTATAAATGGAACTTTTTCTCTCTGTGTGTGTCCGTTACCTATATACTCCGATACGGCTGAACTGATTTCCTTGAAAATTTACACAGTTGTACTGTAAGTGTCTGTGAGTGTTCTTAGCTAGGTTTTGTGTTGAGGTACAGCTGACTGAAAATCGATAATCGAAAAAATTGGGTTATAGAAGGAATGGTTTGATTTTAATCAAATTTGATATACTGATAAACAAAGACATGAGAAATGATATTCAGAAGTTTCAAGGTTGCAGTTCTTACAATAGTGCAGAAAATTTGATATCAATACCAGGAAATCAAAATTTGACTTATATTTTTTTTTCATTTTTCTTTCAGTCTACGGTTTCGCTTTAACTGGAAACAACTATTGCTTTTTAGTTATTCATGCCAACGTCCAAAGAGTCTGAGCTCCAGGACCATGGATTAGTTTTAAAGCTTTTATTACACCCAAGCAACGCCAGGCTATACTGCTAATTCATATATAAATATAAAAATATGAAACCAAGCTTTAGTAGGAGGTAGGAGGTTTAAAACTAAGATGCCCATGTTGCCAAGTAAGTTATCGCATATTGAAAATAATAAACAAAGACAAATGGCTGACAAAGGAAAGAAAAAGCTTCTCACTTGAAGGTCACATTGTTTTACCTGTAGCCATTATTTCTTGCCATGAGTGATCATGGAAGGGATGTCCATTTTGTTGCCTGTTTGGTCAGTAACTGATATGTTCTGGAATGGGATATATATCAATATAAGGTTGTTAAGGGGTTAAGGCAAATGTAATCCGGTAGAAAAATCTAGTCCATAGTCATAATCATTGTATGCAGTGTCCTGAGACGCAGGCATAGTCAGTAGACCTCTAGTGATAGATCTCTAGATCTCACTTACTCACTTACTTCAGACATCCTTGCCTTTGTCTGTATATATGGCTGATATCAGCCAATTCTATTACAGCGGGGGGAAACAAGGTGTGTCCATGTTCATTATATATTCATTACATCAGTAACTTAAGTACCTGGCTTTATTTTCCCACATATGCAGGGCTGTCATGCAACAATTTATGTGAAAAAGGAAAAAATTATTTACATGTATTTCTAAGGGTAGATAATTATTTTTATAACATCCTAAATTGATAGATTTTGTTACCAATTTGAAATCATTTGTGGTTTGCAAACAAATTGCAAGTCAATCAATCTAGAAGAATTTTCTGGATGCCATAATAACAACATGAACCGAAATTTCAAAAGAGTACTTCTTAAACATTATCAAATCCAAACTAAGAAGAACTGAGGCTGTCTAAATGGCAAATATGATAAAAATTCTGTTTTAAGGTATGCTATCTTTATGGATAAAAGTGTTCAACATAACTATCAATTCTTAAATTTACATATGCACTATGCAGTTAATGTCTACAGCTATATCAATTTGAATACACGGTTCCCGTCCGATCACCAAAGTTAAGCAACATCGACGATTGGGTGACCATTTGGGAATACCAGGTGCTGTAAACGTAAGGACCAAGAATGGTCTACCGGTCCTTCAGGTTTGAGGGTTGGGTGCAGGGCTAACAACTTTGCCCTGTAAAAAAACAGTTTGTTTCAGAAACAGCAACAAAAAGTTGCTGTCCATTGGGTGTGATGGATAAATGATGATGATGATGATGATGACTATACAGTTAAGCTAATATACTTTACACAAAGCCAATACTTTTAATTAAACCAACAAATATAATAAACTAACCCCAAAATAAAAATAATAAATAATAATATATCAATAAAACAAATTGAGTAAATAAACAATAAATGAACAAATCATGAACATCCTCACTCAGAATTAACTTGGACTCTTTACCTGTGGATAATCTCGTGCAATTAGTTATTTATATTTTTATTAAAATTCAGTCAGTTGTGATGGGCCAGTGACTGAAATTTGTTACTTGAAACTCAAATGAAAAAGGTGCAAAAATGTGATGTTGAAGCAATAGCTTCTGAAGTTGGTCATTTGAAAGTTTTGCTTATAATACTATAAAGATCTTTGACACAACTGGTAGCCATTTGCATAGACTTAGCTCAAGAGAAATCATTCCATGGATGAACATTTGCAGTCACCCATAGTCAATGAGCAGTAGACAGATAAGTATTTACACTAATTACATTATTTTACCTGGTGTCCTTATTGTTGTATGTTTCAGTCTTCTTCAGGTGATTAGAATTTTGAACCGAACCCTTTATTTTATTCACTAAGGTAGATTGTTCGAGTTCCACATACCATGCCTCTTCTGTTACTTCTCCTTTTAGTAACTCAGCTCTCCAAGTTTTTGTTTACCTCTGCTGTGGCCAGGTATTGAACTCACAAGTCTTTGGGTTAAGTCACTGAATTACTTCAAACAACACTTTTATTCACTGGTCTATGTGTCACAATGAAATAAAGGTTTCAGTTTGAAATTTTCATCACATGAAGAAAGTGAGAGTCTACAACAGTCAACACATTGTGAATATGGCAACCAAGATAAGGACAACAGGCCTAATAATGTAAATGGTATAAATAGTTACAATTCCTCATCTCAGAAATATAAACAGATTGAAAAATAAGTATCAACAAGATATAAAATGATTAGATTCTCCTTTCACTCAATGGTTGTCACTAACTCTATTGACTCATCTTAATATGCTTACATCAAGTACAGTGTTTTCATAAAAATTCTCTATTAATGAGCAATAGAAAAATAAGTATCATCAAGATATAAAAAGATGTAAACCAAAATAGACTTTCCTTAGATAATTTTTTCCTTATAAGATGTGTGGTTTGCAAAGAATAAGTAAGTATACAGCTACTTTGTCAAAAAGCAGCACTAGTATTGGAACGTGGAACAGTTATCTAAAATGATATGGTGTAACAAATTGAAATGTAACATATTTGGGTCTGATAATCAAAGACAAGTTAGAAACAGAGTTGACAAACAGAAACAACCATTTTTCATAAGAGAACAGTTAAACATAAAAGAAAGAAGTTTTATTGTATGGGACTGTATGTCTGCAGTGTTGGTAAGTCTTATCTAGAAATATTAAATAAAGTTGGGCTCTCACATAAGCAAAATCATATGGGTTGTTTCTGAGTTTTTCTACATGATGACCAAAAACATATGGTCAGAGAAGCCAGAACCTGCACTGAAGACAACAGCATTGAGGTACCATGGTTGCCAGCCCAATCAGCAGACTTCAACCCATTGAGGACTGATGGAAAAATGTTAAATCTAATATCCTGTACAATAAATCCACAAATACAAATGTTCTTTTTGTTATTGCTTTAATCATTTCACTCCAATCAAGATGATGACACCATTGAGATGCAAGAGGTTACTGAGAGTGAAATAATGAGGAGAAAGGACAATAAGACAGGATGAAAAAGACAAAAGATGACAATAGATGTTGTGTCGCAATGGTACATGCCCTCCTGAGCATACTTCCTACCTAACTCACTCAAACTGATGTTCTAGAGTCTAATAAAATAAACAATGTCATGACATCTATTGCTTTAACAGCAGTATTTGGAGTCATCGACAACATATCCGTCACCTCACCAGACCTCATCCAAGCAGCAGGACGCAATGATCCACAAAATAAAAAATTAATAAATGCAGTACAACATGGATTCCAAAGATCACGCCATCTCACTGCACCTATACTTTGCGAATTTTGGGAGGTAAGACACCGCCTAAGTACTGACAATGGCTTAGTCTTATTGGATAGAAGGATAGTGATTCAAACTTCTCACCAAAAAGAATATTGCTCAGCTTACATTCAGCACACCAGGGTGTAGTTGGCATGAAAGCCCGTGCCAATGAGTCCATCTACTGGCCAGAATAAATGCATCAATCCATAATGTTAGGGCCAATTGCATGGAGTGCTCAAACATTGCCCCTAGTCAACCACGAGAGCCGATCAAACTCGCATAATTGCCAGATTGGCCATTCCAGCAAATAGCCATGAATCTATTCCATGTCAAGGGTCAGCAATACCTTGTCTACATTGACAGGTTAATTGGATGGCTCATTCCTTGTCATTTAAGCCATGGATATGTAGATACCTCTAGGATAATCTTAATTTGTCAAGATATATTCCAAACATATGATGCTCCAGAGAAACTCAGCACTGATGGTGGTCCACCTTTCAATTCACTACCATTCCAACAATTCCTGAAAGATTCGGCGCTGAAACACTGACTATCATCTGTTGCCTATCCTCAATTCAATGGCCGAGCAGAGCTAGCTGTCAAATCTGCTAAATGAATGATACATACTAATACAGGAACTCAGGGATCCCTAGATAATAACAAAGCAGCACTGGCCGTCCTTCAATACAGAAACATGCCCATCCAGACCATTGGGCTATCCCTAGAACAACTTCTACTACACTGTCATCTACGGCATTTTATACCATCACAACCCAGGCTGTTATATAAACTACCTATCAATTTGCTGAGCAGCTCTGAGCTGTCAGTTTCAACTGATTACTGGCTGTTGCTATCTAAGAATTCTACACATTGCACATAAAATTTTGAAGATCATCGATAACAAAAAAGCAGGAAGCCCAAAGAGAGTTTCACAGTAAAATATGTGATAAAATGAACTATAATATAGAAGATGGTGACACCTTACTATTTCAACAGTAAAAGTTTTGAAGATAGTAGATGACAGAAAAGCAAGAAGCCCAATGTGAGTTTCACAGGAATAAGTGTGAAACATGAAGTATCAAAATTGAACATGATTACATCTAGCTATTTCATGAGTAAAATAAGATCTTTTTGCTAATCTAGTTATACAGCTAGATTCATGTGTTTGTGGTACAAAGGAGGAGAACTTATTAAAACAATTGTTATGGATATATTTATTGAAAAGGAACAGGGAAACCACTTCATGATGGTATGAATTAGCCAGAAGTCAAAATTGGATGTCAGAATTGATAATATTACTCTCGAAACTCTCGAAAGATATCGAGCAGACCTGATGTGGCAACAATATTTAATTCACAGATGAATGATAGATTTTTAAAACTTCAAGATTGATTCTGGCAAGAAATATTGCCTGGCATTACAGTGAATGCACATTTCGAACAGCAGAACTAGCAATTGATCTAATGTCAGTGAAAAAGATTAGACCAAGGAAGCACAATGAATTAATCTCCTCAATGATAACATCCGTCATACTGATAGAAGACAAAAGTTATTTTTTATTTTAATTAAAACATAGTAGTTTCATTTAGGAAGCATTAAAATTTGCAAACCATTTCTTGCTCCAGTAAACAACTGACTGGTGTTCATTTTCAAGACCAAATGCTAGTTTTATTTTATCAAATATATTGAACATTCTATTAAGACAGGAGTGAATAGCTGAATCTGAGTGTGTGCATGCGTGTGGGTAAAGATATAGGTAACACATTACCAGGAGTATATGTATTAAAAAAAACACACACACATAGTGTATATATGAAAAAAAATTGTATTGTTAAACCATATCAATAATCCTAATTTGCTTAATAAAAAAAGTGATTTAATTACCACATGATGTCATAGAAAAAATACTTACTTAAATTCTTAGACCCAGACTGATATAGATTCTTCTACATTTACCCCTTTCTTTCTTTCTTTCTTTATTTATTTATTTATTTATTTATTTATTTTTCCTGCAATATTACTTTTAACAATTATGAATTAAACACCTTATATTTTTGCTCCCTACATTTTTTTAATTTTAATTTTAATTCTTAATTTCACTTTCTATTCTTAATTTTAATTTTCATTTCATTTTATTTTATTTCATTGTATTCAAAATTTTTAGATTTTAATTTTTCATCTACATGCAATATTTGAATATATAAATTTTTACATTCTATGATTTACACCCCTTTGATTTCTTTTCCCTGCATTTTTTTATTTTTAATATTTTGTATTTTTTATTTTCATTTTAAGTTTTAAATTTAAATTTTTATCTACATGTAACCTTAGAATATTTAAATTTTTAATCTTGTTATTGAAAAAGCAGTAAATTAACTTTATAAGATTTAATTCCCATGAACATTGAGTGAACTTAAATTCAAATCTATTAAGCTGTTAGTTTGAAATATGCACCTGATGATTGCATAATGCATAAAACTCTGAGTCATGCCATAGACGTAGGATAATATGTATATTTATTGATATATATGTGTGTGTGTGTGTGTGTGTGTAATACAGCTCTGTTCATATATTGAGCCCTGCTTTATTAACAACTGAATAATGATACTATATATATGTGCACCATCATATGTATATTTGTTAATTTATGTCACTATATGTATGTATATATATTAATATGTATATTTATTAATTTAGTGAATATATATATATATATAGATATATATAAAAATTCCGAAAATTACCTTTAATGGAATAGCTATATGGTTCTGTAAAATAGTTTACATCAAGCCCTCCACCTGGATCATTTTAGTATTGATAAAATTAATATTAATAGGATCTGAATTTTGGGTTTTTACCTATATACACTTTTGTTTTTGGATTTAGAATATATATATTTTCCGTTTGTAAACAAGTTATTATGCAACCAAGGTTTCTATCATGAGTGGTGTCTTCAGGCAATTTTCAATAACTGATTTTATTGCTTACCATCTTTTTTTTTACCATTTAGGTTCATACAATCATGGATGAAAATGTTATAATTTCTTGTAATTTAAAAATTTTTGCATTCAAAAAAACCACCATTAAGTGAGCATTCTAAAAAAAAAAACACCGGTAAACAGTAAAATGAGTTATTGAAAATTGCCTGAAAGCACCACTCATGGCAGAAACCTGGGTCGCATAATAACTCGTTTACAAATGGGAAATATTCAAAAGTTCTACAATATAGTTGTATTGAACACTTTTTTAATACTAATGTGCACTGGTCTAATTTTATTATGACCAAAAACTAAGTAATTAATATATATATATATATATAAAAGCATATGTTCATTTTCGCATGCATACATACTTGCATATTCAGAAAATATCTTGTCTATAACTTTGAGAAGAGTCATTAACATTCAAAATATTGTTCACTTGTCAGAAGAGCATGCTGGTTAATACAGTTTTCAGCCTTACCAGGTTCATTCCTTTACCCTATTTACATTGTTCAGACTGTTGTCCTCATCTTTGTTGCCATAATCACAACTTTTGGGCTTTTGAACACTCCAGCTTTCTTCAAACTAAACCCTTTATTTCATCCACCAAGATAGCGTGTTCTAATTCTACATGCCATGTCTCTTTCGGATATCTCAGTATCAGTTAATCTCTATTTAACTCAACTATCCTAGTTTTTGTTCACCTCAGCTGTAGCCAGGGATTGTAATCACAATGTACTGAAAACAGCCGCAGCATTAGGAATGTGGCAATGAAGATGAGGACAGCAGTCCAAACAGTGTAAGTCATGTAAATAATTACAATACGTCATTTGAGAAATGTTGACAAATATCAGGTGTATTCCATAAGAAAAGGCCAATTTTTTCTCATGGATTACACCTGATGAAGGTAGAAATGTAGATCAGTCAATATATTGTTTTGGCAATAGCAATCATACTAAAGAGGCTCTTCATTTGTTGGAACAATATTATATATATGTATAAAAGCTAGTTTCATAGTCAAATGTCTAAAAAGAAATTCAGCTCATGAAAATTGTGCTATGGCTTGAAAATTAGCATTTGCAATATTGGCTTTTATTTGAGCTTGAACACTTGCAATGGATAACTACTTCAGCATTTGACTCAAGAAATTTACTCATCTCAACTTAATCTGGCACAAGGCCATGTAGACATAAAAATATTTTAACTTTAATTTTGCAAATAGAAAAAACAGAAAACAATGATTTTATTTTAATAACACATATTAAACCTAAAATGAAAATAAAAACATCACTATTTACAAAGTTCAATCTCATCAAAGGCTACAATTGTGTGTCAGTCAGAATTGAACTCAGTATGCTGATAATGGTCAGTGCTAGAGTATTTCATTGATTCCATGGCAATGAACTCGCATTAAGAAAGAATATCAGGGAGAAAAATAAGGATGAAATTTCAAGATTGTTTTTAGTTATAAGAACCAATTTTTACATAAGACAAGAAAGCAAAGAATTTCTTTAATTCATAATTCACTTCTCTGTTCACTTAACAAATCTATTTTTCAAATTGTATTTTGCCTCTTTTTTTTGTCATTTTTTATTGTTTATTTAAATTTGGAATCTATCAAAATGTATGGAATGGTGTATTTTAAATGTACAATTAACAAAAACTTTGATCAATAAATTGGAATTAAAAATTAAAAATCCTCTGCAGAAAGGTTTAATTAACTTATAATTAACTTTCTTCTTCACTTCCGGTTACATCTTTTTAATTCTTGCTATTCAAAGTAATTATGCCTGATAAGTTCGTTAATTTAATTGCTAAAACAATTGGACTTCTCAGGAGATAAGACTGAGAAAATAAAAAATAATTCATTATTGGACATTTTTTTAAAACAATACATTTTATTTTGAGGTTTACCTTTTTTTTTAATTTTAAAATTTTAGTTCTGATATTTTTAATAAAAATATATTATCTGTTAAAAATTGCTTCAACTGTAAAACGTGATTCATAGATTTAATTTCTCTCAAATATGTTTCCTGAATGATTTCTACTTTGAAAGAGAAAATGTTGAATCATTCTTTATTACACGGAAACATTAAAAAATGTGGCTTCATCGAAAAGGTAGATTAAATCAGCATAAAAGGAGTTTCTACATTTCTTTGAAAAAATTTCTATTAAATGAAAATATATTTTATGATCAAGAAAAAATAAAGAAACTGAAATTATTGATTTGAAGGAATTTTAAATAAAGCAAAATAGAAAGAATTTTTTATTGTTTGTGCAATGAAAAAGTAATAATTATAGTATAATAGTATTTCTACTATTACACTATAATACACTACATTAAAAGACAATGATTTCATTTTTTACTGGATACTGATAGAGTTTAAGGTGACTTTACCAGAAGTAAATACAAATAAGTTGACTTTTATCTGAGTAGTTTTGTTTTTAATCAATTCTTTTGGTAGGTAGAGAGTAAATACAGAGTCTATTTGTGTCTACCTAAAGGTCTCTTTTTTGAAGTGCCCTCTAAAACAAGAATGAAAATCTTTTACTTACAATATGTCTCCCAAACAAACAAATAAATTTGACTGATAAAAATCCTTTATTAATATTCAATAATTTTTGCTATTATCCTCATCTTTACTGTGTTTTATTTCATAAAATTTAAGTTGATTCATTCTCTGCTCTTCTTAAGTTGATATTTTGTTTAGTGCAAATGTTGTTGTTCATGTTAACTACAAAGGTTGGTAAAAAAAAAATAATATCTTTTCTAATTTAATTTTAAAATTATTAGTCAAAATTCCAAGGGAAGTTTTAATTAAAAACTATAATGTGACAAGAAGACCAGGGGAAGGATTTCTGGAGTTACCTTCTCTTTTTCTACTCATAATGTTCTTTCAAGGAGGTGTTAAATAATTTCTGTTTATGAAAGGAACAAATAATGGAAACATTCATACAAGGTTAGTAAATGTTTATTATATGAAAATATTGCATTTGATCTCATCACAGTAAGAAGATATGTCAATATATTTAATGGTAGTGCTTGAGAGAAAAGAGAAGCTGGCCTTAGTAAGAGGTTCCCCAGTGGCAGGCTAACTGCTTCAGTTAATATGTATAAGGTCAAACTGGCTGAGGTTCTCATTTCAGCTGAAAGAAGAATCCTTTTTGTAGAACTCAGTAAAACTTTCAGATAATGCCTGTAGTTCATTGCAGTCTCTTGGCAGCTCAAAGATCTGAGCAAAAATGGTTCCTAGAATGCTGATAGATTCTATAAAAAAGTAAAGTATGGTTGCTACCCCCAAATTTCTGGAACAGCATAACATAGATAACACTCAAATTTATGAATTGTTTACTTTATCAAATAATGGTTTTGTTTGAAAATAAAGGTGTTTATTTACTTTTGTCATATAATTTTCTGTTTGTCTGCATGTGTGTCAATATAAAGTATGAATTCAGTTGACTGTATAAGTTTTTATAAATATAGAATGTTGATTGTCAATTCAATTCCTCCATTAGGATGCCATGACATGTTATTGTCATCAAACAATAAAGATAAACTCAGGAATAGCTTTGATGAACTATTTGACAAACAAGCCTTTGATGTTTTCTTTCCAAAAGATGATCAAAAACAAAAAGCAACATCATTGCTGAATAAACCACAACACATTACTTGTATCTCGATGTTCTTAAACTCAATGTTGCCTTTTACATTCAATCACAGAATTGTCTCAATAAATTTCATGCATAATCTTTATTGTGTGAAGCATGTAAAGTTGCTGTTAGATTTTACAAAGAAAAGTTGCTGTTAGATTTTTCAAAAAAAAATAGATTTAATAAAATAAAAATTGGTCAGATTTTCTTGAATAAATTTTATTTTTTTAATCACTAAATTATTTAATGACCAGAAGGTATAACAGCAAAAGCAACAATGGGGAAACTAGTCCAAATGTAAATAATATAAATATTTAAAACTTTTCATCACAGAAATTTATATATATAAACTTGGGAAAAATATGAATCCTTCTCTTTCCCCCAGCTATGGGTAAATAGCAGGATTATGGCAAACAGTCTAGAAGATGGAAAATTCTAAATTCAAAACCTGTGGATGATCATTTGGGGACCTTGTCGCATACTGGCACCAGTTTTCTGAATTCTGCTCTTCCAAAAATGTGTGGCTGGTTCTGCACAAGCCTTTGTTATTGTAATCAAATTATATGTGTGGGTAGTATGTCTATTGGTCTTAAGAACTGAGCAATGTTTGACAACCATATGTCGAAAACAATGGGAGAACCCAGTATACACACACACACACACACACACATACATACATAGACACATATGTATATGTATAAATCCAGGTGAAGAGGACTCAAGCTTTTACTATTTTGAGTAATCCTGGCATTTATTTTATTATAAACAGTGCTCAATATAATAAATATTATAGTGCTTAATATAATCATATAATTATAAATTAATTGTGCATTGCAACACGGAAATCTCTGTTTCGAGATAGATTCTCTTCGTCAGGCAATGTTGGATGTTGGTTGAGCAAATGATTTAAAAATTTAAATTTAAATTAAAATTTAAAAATTTAAATTTAAATTAAAATTAAAATTTAAAAATTAAAATTAAAATTTAAAATTTTAGATTTTTAAATGTAAATCATATCAGTAGTGGACTGAGTAGATCTAAATACATATTGTTTGTCGCTCAGGAGGTTGTCACTGTTGCAGGAATCAACAACTATCTTGTTGATTGTAAACTCAAAGAATTTGCTGATAACATGAAAAGGAGGCTGATGATCACATAGCATAGATTTGACACCTTCTATAGCCTAGGGAAGGTTACCTCCTTCAGGCAACAGTTAACATTTTTTCCAACATCAGAGATAAATCAGTTCTTAAGGATAACAACCAAGAATTGAATCAGTATCCTTCTAAGGGTCAAGTTTTTTGATAACCTGTAGACTTTCCAAGTTGTGATAGCAATAGAGAGAAGGGGGAATAAGTCGGAAGTAGTATGGCCATTGTCATCTAACATGGTGTTAGAGGGAAAATTAATAGCAAAGAGTTTTGCCTTATTTGACAAGGATGAGAAACCCATTTATCATAGTAAACTGACAGTTTGCCCCCATTGAGAATTTGTTTAGAGTTTTTACAGAACAGAACCCAAGCTTTTAACTTTTAAACTTGGCCTGGAATGCATGTACTTAGAGACACTTTACATTTTCTAGAACTCTCTTGCAATGAGTGCAGGCAGTTCTGAATACAGCAATTATTCTACCACACTATTTCCTGCAACAGCTATGATAGTCATGGTTACAGTGAATTATGTCTGCAGCACCTGGTGTGAACTAGAAATTTTTATTTAGTTTTTGTTGGTATTTTTCCTAGGGTATAAAAATTCCTTGTCAGAAAGAATCCATTCAGAGATGAGAGTGACAGTTCTGGAGAACCTATATATTGAAGAATGCTAAGAGAAGCTTCTGTCCCATAAGATATGAATCCATTCCAGACAGATGTAAAGAAAGATCATCCTATGAAACAGTACAATAGATGTTGCCGTTGTTTGGCCTCAACATTAACACTGACCAGTGAATGGTTTTAAGTGACCAAGACAGAGAACACTACAGTAGAACATTCTTCAGGGTAGTATATGCAGGAAATGAGTTTTGCATGATGCCCCGTTGTATAGGGAACATACGTGAGCTTACCAACAATTTGTGTCTGTTCATAAAAGTAATGGAGAAGTTTCAACAGTACCTGTCTTCTTCATTTGTTTTGCTTATGCAGACTAACCACTCTCTGTGATGAATACTGTAGTTGCCACAAATTGAGGGATCAATCTTTTCAGCTATTTTTTTTTTAATCCTGACTGTTATGTTATACTTTGGACAATAGGAAATTGAAGGCAGTAATATGAAAAAGAGCTACGAAAGCACTATGAAATCAAGGTCCTCATTTTGGGGAAACTGTCCATTTATGTAGGTGCCAAATCTGTAACCACTGCAATTTTGAGGGTCATAGATAATTCAATTCAATTCTTCTTCTTTATGCATTATGTCCCCTAAGAATGTAGGCGATCATGGCTCCCCACAATTTCCCATCCATTGTAGATCTTAATAAAATTTTGTCTTTTTATTATTTTTCATAAACACAGTTCCACCATCCATTTACTTAAGCTCACTAATTATGTTATGTGTTGTTTCCTTTGGTACTATTGCCTTCAATCTTCCCTGTGTGTATCAGATTTTCCAAGTCCTCTTTTCTCATTATGTGCCTCAGGAATTTCAACTATCTTTTCCTGGTGTTAAATATAAGTTTCTTTTTTGTTTCTATTTTCTCCAAAATCTTGCCCTTCCTCATGCGTTCAGTTTATGGTCTCCTCAATGGCAATGTGGTTCTACAGAAGTATGCTTCAATTCTCTTCTTCATATCTGAGAAGATTGTCCAGTATTCCATGTTATAAAGGAAGATTAATATTACATAACATTTCAGTATAATTTTCTTAGATTTTTACAAAGTTTTTCTATTTCTTAATACATTGCTTAGCTTTTAGACAGCATTTTTAGCTATCCCAATGCACCTTCGAAATTTAATGTCTCCATTAAAACATTTCACAAACATTTAAATTTCTGTATTTGTTTGATTTTGGTATCTCCAATTTTCATTTCACATTTTGGTTCATGCCTTTTCCTAACAATCATGCCTTCTGTCTTCCTGCAGTTGATGAACTTTAGGAGTTCACTCCCTTCTTCACAGCCTTTTTTGACTGTGGGAAACTGGCAATACAATTCTGGAAAGTTGGAACGTAGGTTTCTCACATTAGTGTAAGAGATGGTGTATCTGGGGTCTACTTTTGTTTTTGTGAAGTTGTTCCTGTTGTTTGATTTTGTTGTGGTGATGGTTAGATAGCAGATATCTAACCATGACCACAAGGTGAAAATGATGTCAGGAAACAGTCACAACCACAGGTGGTGCATGCCTCAACAACCTGGATTAAATTGTCCAGAAGATCAACCAAAACTGTATACTACATCATGTCATTGAGAGATCCCACTGAAGACTACTGCATAGTCTTGAGTTTGAGTTTTGTTTAACAGCATATCAACACCTCTGTGGGTTATTTAATGCCAAAAAGGTGGGGTTTTAAGGTATTTTTTTAATGTTTGGTTATAGTGAGAAGGTTGTATAGCGAAGAAAACGGCGACTTACCTCGTCAAACCAAGCGACAGTGCGTCGTGTTAATACTACAACGTAAAATGCGGCGAAAAAGAAAATTACATACCCAAAACAAGTCCGCCGCAGGAGTCGCTATGGGTGTGTATGCAAATCTTTGGCATCCTCTCTGTGTTGTCAGCCAATGGAAAAAATTGATCGGCTGATAAAAGCAGTCGTTCTCGAAGCAAAGAGGAGGTTTAACTGGTTAGGTGGATAGCAGTTGGCGAGATTGGACCGGCGAGTTGAATTGACAGCATTTTTCTTTTTCTGGCCCGAAATTCGAGCAATTTGCGAGAGAATATTTTCTACAGGTTGATTTAGTCAGATTTTAATGAAATTGTTTTGTTTTTATTCTTTTTTATTTTTGAAAGCTGAAAATGTCTTTTAGTTTTGTATTCAATAATTTTTTTTCTTCGAAAATGTGCTATGGTAATAATTTTTTCTTCAAAAATGTGTTGTTGGTAATATTTTTTCTTCAAAAATCTATATTTTTGTATAAAAGTATTTTTATGAATATATTTCTATAAAAGAGTATTTTTATACTTTCAAAGTGTTTTGACTCTAGTTTGGGGGGGGTTAACTATTTACCCATAGCTGGGACCCTAACAGGTGCTACCACTCCGGGTCAGTGTGAACCTGAGAACAACAACAATTAATAGGTGGTTCCATGCTCCTCACAACCTCCCAATTAGAGGCCTTGCTGCCGGATGCAGTTTACTGTTATGCCCAGGACCATGCATAGCCTTGATATCATTTACAAAATGGTATCACCAATATTATACACCTACTAATAGAATAGCTCCCTTGGAAGTCACTCTAATGTTCTGATCTCTGACTATCAGACAGGTAACGCCAACCCAGGAAACATTTAGATCCATCACGTTTAATGAAAGAACAAATAATCCATGAATGAAGTTATATTTGTGATGCATTGAGTGAATACAGATTGTCTACTCAGAAATCAAAGTAACAGAACTTCTCTTTGGGTCATAAATCTCTTGACAAAGATGAGAGCATTAAAATCACCAAATGCAAAAATGTTCATAGATGAATGTAGAGAAAGAACCATTTCCTTATTGTCAGAAATTTTGTCTAATATGTTAGAATCCTGAGAAGAAGGGAAGCAACAAAGAAAAAAGAGATAGCTAACATAGACTTTCCTGGAAGTAAACACAAAGATGCCATGATTTATGTAACCTAGAATCTTTTCGACAAAGAGGAAGATAGCCTATGACAGAGAATTCATTGGTAGCGAAAAAGAATTTAAATTAGTTTCCCAAAGTGTGAATATATCTGGAGAATGTTGCAAGAGAAAAAACTATTCACTCAAATATCGAAATGAATGCCACAAATATTGGACAAAGATTGCTGGAGAGGGGGGGGGGCAGGTGATTTTTTTTTGTTTACTTGCATTTCTTTTCATTGTATCTGTCATAAGATTTTGTTTTAAGAAGAAATAAGTGAAAAAATTTCTTACTAACTGGCCAAAAGGCAGCTAAGATTAAAGCATATAATGTGTCCACAGCATTCCCCAGCAAAACCACATGCATGGGCCCTTACCCATTCATGACATGGCACATGGCCTACTAATATGCCACATAAGAGGCTACGATTCAAAGAGGCCATAGTTCCTATTACCAAAAATGTTTTTGGTTGAGGCTGCATAAAAATGTTGAAAATTTGAAGGGGAATTAACTCAAAAATCGTTTATATTAACTCTTGAAATAATGAGGAATTAACATTTATTTATATATTTTGACATTATTTCATTCTTACAAAACATGTTTTTATTACAAGGTAACCAAAAAAATTCTGTCCGTTTTTTGATTAGTTATTGAATGAAGTTGAAATATATACGAAATGCGTGTAGCAATTGCTTTCAAATTCAGACAGCTGGAAGTAGGAACATCAGACATTATAAAAAACATGCGCACCATGCCCAGCCATCACTTATAAGCCAGACAGCTGTGAGAATGGAAGTGTCTAGAGATCTCGTTTGGGGCTGTTTGCTTTACAACTTCAAAGTGGGCTTATCAGCAGGTGCATCAAGTTGCTGCATAGGTCAAGTGTTTGGGGATAGTGCTGTGAATGAACGTACTGCAAGGCGTTGGTTTTGAAAATTCAAGTCGGGAGATTTGTCTCTCCATGATGAGCCTCGTAGTGGACAACCAAAGGTCTTGAATGACGGAGTCCTGAAGGCAGCCATTGAAGAGGACAGTAGTCTAATGTGTGATGAACTTGCAAGACAGTTCAACATTTCCGATGAAACAGTTAGACTTCACCTGCACCGCCTAGGTAGGACATACAAACTGAGCAAGTGGGTTCCACAAACGCTGTTGGAGGTTCATAAGAGACAACAAGTGTTAACCTGCGTATCACTGCTTTCTCACCACCATACCACATCCTTATTCAATCGAGTGCTTACCAGTGATGAAAAGTGGGTTCTGTACGAAACTCCCAAGCGTTCTGGACATTGGTTGTCTCCTCAGGATGCTGTCCCTCACACAAGACTGCTTTGTGTCTGGTGGACAGGTCATCAAGTGGTTCATTATGAACTGCTACCAATGGGCCAAATGGTCACTGGAGATCTATACTCACAGCAATTGAAATGTGTGCAACAGGCATTGTGCAAGAAGGAGCCAGCACTGGTGAATCACAAAGGTGTGATTCCTCCATGACAACTCCAGGCCGCATGTCAGGGATACCATGCAGCAACTTGGGTGGGAGACTTTGTGCCATCCACTTTATTCACTTGACCTTGCGCCATCCGATTACTACCTCTTCTACTTCCTGGATAATCATCTTTGTGGGAAATCCTTCACCAATAAAGTAGACTTGCGTAAAGCCCTCACGGACTTCTTTGCATCAAAACTCCCCGAGTTCTATCGCAATTTTACAATTGCTACTTGTTGAGTTTGTGGGGTTTGATACATTGACACCCACACACACACACACACACACATGGTCACTCAGCGTTCACGTGATAACTTAGTTTTCCCGCGTAAACGAATGCCAATAAAAGCGGGGAACGTCACGTGGTACGCTAGTTAGGATTTTGTCCCGGACAAGAGCAGACATGTCTCCCTAACTCACACAAATACTCGTGCACTAATTGCGGGTAGCAATTAGGGGCGCAATTTTTTATTTCTCACCAGGGAAAGAACTTCTCTTTCCTTAATTTTATGCATGCTGTCAACCCTATGTAACCTTTGTTAATATATTGTTTTTCTGGTTACTTTCGCCTTTTCGTTCTTTCTTATCGCCTGTTTTATTTCACCACCCATGTTACGTCGAGTCGACTCGTAAATCTAAATTAGTAATGGACGCTTCGTCAACTACAAATGGTGACCACGACGTGATGTCGATTCGACGTAATTCAGTCCAGCATCGTTGGAAATGGGACTCAGCATTTCTTCTTCGTCTATCAACAAAAACTACTATTCAACGTCGTTAGCTCCCAACTTTTTCCACAGGACTCTACATAATATGGCGACCACACATAGAACTCTGCACAGTTTAACAATGGCACACTAGACAGCACAACTGTCATTTCTCCCGGACTGTTTAGAAAAAGAGTGGCACAACGTCGATTCAAAGACGCCTTTCAGCATTCAACGCAATGTCACTCAACCAGAACTCTAAGGAGATCGACAAGCCGAATTATTTATACTGGAGAACTGAGACCTCCAAAGACAATTCGACATTAAACCCAGATATCTCTTTAGTTCTCTCAAACACGCGTCGACACTCGGTATCAACACAAGCTTCAATCGACCACTTTGCAAATCAAAGTTTATAACCAACTGTTAATTCTTTTAACGCCAACATAAATCCACACACACAGCAAAACACGGGAATTCTTACAAACGCAAGCAACTCAACGTGGAGCATTGGAATAAATTAGAAGATTTTTAACAGCCATATCATCCACCGAGAATTTTCCAGAGCATGCCACATTCTGGCACTCTGACAGGGTTACAGTGCTGCAAAATCCCTAGTCACGCGCACCGCATTTCAGACTCTTTTTCTCTTCAGCCTACGAGAGACAACCAAAAAAATTCACCTTTCACAAATTCACTCGCAATTAACGACGCTATACAAACTTCAACTCAAAAGTGAGAACGACTTTTCTCTACATGTACACTGCTCAACGTAAAATTTTTTCTCGCTCTTCCATTTCACCATGTGCTTTTCGAGGATCCAATATGGCGGACCATCAGTCTAAACAGTCATACGTTCCAGTAACCTTCCTCCACACCTATGAGCCACGTCCGTGCCACCCACCTTTTTTTTCAGCAACCAGCCTTTTCTGTCATTTTTGGCATTACTACTACTACTACTACCAGCATCATCATCAACGTAATCAAACCAACATTTTCACGGACATATTGAAAAAAAGTATTTTTAATATTTGTTTCAATCTAAGGTGGGGTATTTGTGGGGTTTGATACATTGACACCCACACACACACACACACACACACACATGGTCACTCAGCGTTCACGTGATAACTTAGTTTCCCGCGTAAACGAATGCCAATAAAAGCGGGGAACGTCACGTGGTACGCTAGTTAGGATTTTGTCCCGGACAAGAGCAGACATGTCTCCCTAACTTACACAAACACACATGCACTAATTGCGGGTAGCAATTAGGGGCGCAATTTTTTATTTCTCACCAGGGAAAGAACTTCTCTTTCCTTTTCACTTTCTTATGCATGCTCTCAACCCTATGTAACCTTTGTTAATATATTGTTTTTCTTGTTACTTTCGCCTACTCGTCTTTCTTATTTCCTGCTTTAAATCATGACCCCAGTTACGTCGAGTCGACTCATAAATCTAAATTAGTAAGGGACGCTTCGTCTTCTACAAGTTGAATGCATTTGAACTCTTTGAAACCTGTTTTAAATATTGTAAAAAAATTATAGTCTACTTTAAATATTCTTTAAGTTTTGTAATATTTTGTTTCACAAAATGAACAAATGTAATGCATTTGTGGCTACAAAAGTGGATATAAAAACCACGAAAAGCTATCAACAGATGGCAAACTGGATCTGTTTGAGAAAATGGACAAAATTCATAAATCATTGGATTGTAACAAACAGTTCAGTTTTATGTGTGAAATATTTTGAAGAAAAATTTATTTTGAAAGGGAAAAGAAATGAGTTGAATTGGTTCCTACATCTAATACCATCAATTCATTCGGAGGTAGTGAACACTATGCAATCTCTTTTACTGACATCAAACACAACTAGAAAGCCTCCAAAGAATAGAAATTACTGAGATGATGAACTACCAAATTTTACTTCAATAAAGTTTCAATGATTTGAAAGAAACAAAGCACTGCCCAACTGAATCCAGGTTAAAAAAAAATGAAAAATACATATGAATTTTCCAGATTGATTTTGATGATGCAAATTTTCTATTACTCAAAAAATGTATTCAGATTGACAAAAATTTACATGTTCAGCTTCAATATCATAGAAATCCAATACCATTATGAATGAACACAATGCTAAACTTACAATGTTTAGTATGTTGGAAAATTTTCCCCCTTATTTTCAAAATGTTGTAATTAAACACCAAAACTCCATACTTAAGGAATTACAAAAAATGCAACATTTTAAACTTAAGGGCCGGCCATTCCTCCTTTTCTGCCGAACTAATTGGATACTCTTTATTATTGCACCATACTCCTCCTCCAGTATATAAACTAGTGATTGAACAATTACTGTTTCCACCTACAGGAATTTAAATGCAATGTCAATACCCATCTCTTAACCACTTGACTCTAGTTCTTTCTACATCACCCTGTATATCTTTTCCTTTCTCTCCACCTTTGCAACTGTCATCACACTGGTATTCCCATCCTTCTCTTGCTCCTTTCTCTGACACTTCCTCGTTTGTCTTTCTCTTTACTCTCTTCCTATTTAATCTTTTATTCCAATGTAACCCCCTGCACATCAGTGGCATTGCCACCTTGCATTGGGTGGAATGATAAAAAAAAATCTTTTTCTTCATTAGAAAAAATACAATGAGATGATGTAGACTCTATCACTGCTGCAAAATCTCTCTGGTAAACTTTTTCAGGACTGTATCTTGATGTTGAATGAAATGTACCTTCAAAAAAAGAACTCAGTTTCATGGTGGGAAGTATGTTGGTACTTATGAAAATGGTAACTTACACAAAGGTATAATGGTATTTATGATTTCAGGGTTGAAGGATACAGTGCCATCTGTGTTTAAAGTCTGTCCTGAAGTGACTGTTACTGGTGACTGGCTCTCTCAGGAAATAATTTCTTGCATTGCACAGTTTTCAAATGCAAGATTTAATATATGAGCTGTAGTAGCAGACAACTATTCTGCAAATGTAAAATGCTTACAAAATTTTTATTAAACAAATTTGAAAGAGATAAAAAAACTTTTTATTACTTTTCCAGATTCTCTCTGCAAAATCTTTCTCTTCTTTGACACTTTTCATTTGACGAAGAATATTCTAGTCAAAAGCAAGTTTGTGTTTCCATCTTTTTATTTTAATATTTCAGGCCTTCATCTATCTTCCCAATCAGGAATTTTAACTTGGTCTGATATACATAAATTATATGACAAGTTTTTGGATGCTACACTATGAAAAGCACCAAAACTAACTTTCAAAGCACTACATCCCAGTGACAATAAGCAAAATGTCAATTTGGCTTTTGCTGTATTTCATGAGACAACAACTGTTGCTTGTAAAATCTATTTTTTGGAATGGAATGATGTTGCAAGTTTTCTCAAATTGATATGGACCTGGTGGACAATAGCCAATTCTAATCAAAGATTTACATCTAATGTTTGAATAATGTTGTTGCAGCAAATGATTGTAAAATCAACTTTTACCAAATATTTTCTGACTGAGTTGAGTCTTGGTCAAAAGTTTCTAACTTTTACCTCAATGTGCACACTAGCAAAGCATTTGTCACAACTTTGAGAGTGCAAGAACTACTAGAATGACAGGTATGAATATGTTCTCACCTATAGATTTCAGAGTGATCTCCTTGAAAATCAATTTTCACAGTATCACTAAATGAGTGGAAGGAAATTTTTAGTGAGCCTTCATGAGATTTACAGCAGTGAAAAGATTTTAATTTGTAGGTTCCTTTAAAAAGAAAATAATAACATTTGGGAGGATGACCACAAGCAAATGCAAAATGAAAATTTAAATAATCTTCTTGATATTTTGCCCAAACATGAATTGGAAATAAATGAACTGTGTTTATCATCTGACAGCAAAGAAGTGGCAGATTCAATTGCTGGATTTGTTACAAAAAAACTTTTGAAGTGCTTTAACTGTGATATTTGTTCTATTTTTATACTTGTTAATGATATCACTGAGAATCATTACCTTGGTTTATTATCTCGAGGAGATTTGACAATTTCATCCACCCAAATTGCTGAATTTATTTGTTCTTGATTCTTGTAGTCAATTCATTGAATAACAGAAGCAGTCTATGAACAGGAAGTCAGCAGAAATAATTTTGGAAACTTATTCTTCAAAGTATGCTTTTACATTGAAAAGGGGTATAAATTTGCAACAAAAATTGTTATAATGTAGTGAACAAAACAAATTCAACATTCAAATCTGACTCATTGATTTTGTTAGAAAAAAAAAGAAAACAAATAATAAAAATGAATTTTCTGGAATGTACAAACTTAGCACACAAAACTCACAAACTTTCACGCCTTGGTGTGAAATGAATTTTGTTTATCGTCCAATGGGAAGCCCAGAATTAAATCCGGGTGTGAATTCCCAAATGACTTGTTCCAGTCCAAAAACTAAATAAAAGACACTCCTAACAAACAAACTCTCACACATACATACACACAGGCAATTACTACTATGAACATTTTAATGACCTTTGTATCAGCCAAAAGGCATTACTTTTATTTGTAAAAAAACTTAACTGATATATATATATATATATATATATATATAAATGATGTTTCTATATACAATTTGATTTTCTTGTTTAATGCCCCTCTTTTAGTGGGCTATCTACTAACAAGACCAAATCAAGCTAATCTGTTCCAACACACACATACTCTTCACTATAATGGATAACCCACTATAATTAATATATTCTTTAGCAAAAAGCAAAAATCTTCTTTAGATGAAATTAAATAAGATTCTATAAAAGTTTTTAAAAGTGGCAATGGTCAAAAGAAAATTGAAATTTAGTGTTGAACAATTGCCTTTATTTTATTTACAATTTTTACTGATTTTTTTGTGTTTGTAAAAATACTTTAAAATTCCTCTAGTGAAGAAAGTGCCATTTAATAATTTTACACAATGTTATGACAGAGTGAATAACAATTTACTTTTCTTCTAATCTTTATTTATTTATATTCATGAGCTTTGTAAATAAACTTTGATATTCGTCAAAAAAAGATATTCTTTTTATAAAATCTTTAAAAAACCTATTGTTTATTCAAATAGTTTTTTCATATTTGTAAATAACAACTTAATGATTTGCAAGATCAGAGGAGACAATTCAGAACTGATTTTTTTTGTTTATGTATTATAATGAAATAAAAGAAAAAAATACATTTAACTAATGAAAAAGTTTTACTTTGGATAGAATAACATAAAAATATGGAGGTAAAATTTATTCAAGCATTATTTCAGATGGTAACATACATTTGAAGAAAGTAACTTCTGAGTCACTTCCCTTTTCCTTGAATTTCAATGGCCTTTTAGAATTGTAGTCTCTCATGTAGCATATTAGGCTGTATATATTAAGAAAGAAACATTGCCAAATTCAGGATCTAGACCCTTTCCATGCCAAGGGAGGAATTAATTACTAGTTTATTAAACCTCTTTGAATGCTCTCCCAGGAGTTCAAATCAAAGGAATATTAACATAAGATTAGATCACTGAGCATATATATATATATATATATATATATATATATAATTCTAAGTGAAGAGGACTCAAGGTTTTTTTTATATTTTGAGTGCTCTGGCATTTATTTTATTATAAACAGTGCTCAATATAATGAGTATTATAGAGCTTAATATAATATAATATAATATAATTATATGGTTATGTCAATCATCTGCACAACCACACCAGCATTGCCTGATGATGAGAATTAATCTCGAAGCATAGAAATTTCCATGCAGCAATGAAAAATGGACATAACCATATAATTATATATATATATATATATATATATATATATATATATATATATATATATATTACACATGACATTGGAATAAAGACCACTTCTTATTATAAGACCACTTCTTATAATAAGACCACTTCTTATTATAAGACCACTTCTTATCATAATTTCTGTTTAAATAATGAATGCTAGAAAGCAATAAATATGAAAAAATATGTATATATATGATAAATAAATAATATAAGATACAATATATATAACACCATTTTTATTATTGTTGTTGTTGTTAAAACTGTTTGAATGATGCATAATAGGAGGAAAATCATCTTTACAAAAACCATTAGTGAAAAATAAACAAAACGAAAATGCATTTTTTCAATTTCTTACAAATACAAATTAAAAATGTCATGGCAATTGAATGTGTTATCATCATGAAATTTGGGGGAAATTAAATAAAATCTAAATAAATAAAATAATAATAATAATAATAATGAATAATAAAAAAAGAAAAATACATTTTACCATGATGCTAGTTATAAAGGAAACATAAATTTTATTACACCACTTTGCTTTGTCAAATGATGTTTGGTGGTACTGTTTAAGTCTATAAAATCACAAACATTTTTCGTACTCATTTTCTTTACGCTCTTGCTCCAAAATATAGAAAGGGTGGAAAAAAACATACTTGCTGGAGCACAAATTCATTTCCCCAATGCCCTGACAATCAAACTCTTTATCCAAAAGTGAATTAGCGGTTCGTAGTATAAATCCGATTACTTTTTACTTCCTCTTTAATTGTTTACTTATGAACACGCACTCCACCCACAATATACCAACATGCAAGGTCATAAATTCCATACAGTTTAACCTCTTCAGTACAGCAACAATTAAACAGAATGTGATGGGAAAATTGCCACCATTTTATATTTTTGGTTTTGCATATGGACTTTTACACAGTATAATAGGGTCAGCTGGGCAACATCTGTGAAAAAAAGAGCACCATGACTCAATTCACTCTGCCAGAAATCTGGAAACTCCAGTAGAAACATTTCAGATTGTTTGGATGGTAATAAAAGGACAGTGCAATGGCTTTGAAAAGAGTTGTATGAGTATAATAGTGATTACGAAGACGTTTGAAGTGATCCCTAGTGATGGTAATATTATGCCTTCATTCATCTTCCCACAGGACCTCAGACTCAACACAGAGGCTTACATCAAGTGCCTTGAAGAGTTAGTGCTACATTGAGTCAAGAGAGTGGCTGCTGAAAGATCCTATGTCAAACAACAGGACTCTGCACCATGCCACACAGGCAGGAGAATCCAGTCATGGCTGTCAGATAATTTCTGCAGCCACATCACTCCTTACATCTGGTCACCTAACTCCCCAGACTGCAACTTCCTTTATTATGTGTAAGTTGCAGTTGAGGGAAAAACCAACAGAACTCCTTGTAACACCAAAGATGAACTGAAGACAAGGTTTATGGCAGCATTCCCCAACTTAAACCAGGAGACTGTCCAGCAGAGTTGCAGAAGATTCTGACATCATTGTTGAAGCCAATGGCGATTTTATGGAATAAATTTATTCTTTAGTATTTCAAGATATTGTTGTATAATTTTGGTAAATATATCTTTTAAAATGAGATGTCAGTGTTATTTTAATTTTTGGAGTCATTTAGACAACAGTTTATCCATTGCACCGTGTATGTAGAGACATACATGGGCAATCACATCAATGCATATATATTTTACACTTTTAAAGGAAGTGTACCCCTTATTATGATGATGATGATGATGATGATGATTTCTTTTTAAGTGATAAATAATAGAAATCAATCAATAAATAAAAAAAATACAAGTATAAATTATCATCAAATTTATGAGAATATTTTTTACTAATGTTGTTGTTAAAAATGTTTGAAGGATAAAAAATAGGATAAGAAATTAACCATATTGAAAAAAGTAAACTAAACAAAATAACGTTACAATTCAAAACACTTTTCCCACAAACTTGAAAATACATTGTCATCCATAAAAAATATTATGTTAAAACATTGTTGTAGCTCTGAAAGGAGTAATTGCCAAAATGAACATTGGGAATAATAGTATATCAACAAATACAAGACACCCATGCTGCGTGAAGTAGATACACTGCTAGTAAAATGCTAGTCAGTATAATCACTCTATATCTATCTCTCCTCACATAGGCTCTACCCTTCAACGGAGCCCCGTCTGGGTTCCTCCTGCCCGTACACAGTGAGGAAGACAGAAAGCAATGACTGCTAGTCCGTATAATCACTCTACTCTACTCCCAATAGTGTCCGCACATTTAAGAGAATAAGAACATCCCATTGCTGTATATAGGTACACTACCGGCCATAATTATTAGGCCACCCCAGTTTTTTAAAAGAAATTATGTATTTCATATTATCTTTAGAATTTATTGCCAAGTGGATAATTCTAAATGAAAATAGAATGGTTCTTTTGTTATTATTACTTTGCAAAATTTTACAAGGCAAGGAAGCAAAGATGAAATCATCCAATTCATACTAAATTTTCTTCATTCTTTCATTGATGAAACTGCAATATAGGTAACTATTAAATATTTATAAATTCATTTGATTCACATGTTGTTGTGCAGTATTAACAAAAGAACCATTCTATTTTTATTTACAATTATTCACTAGGCAATAAATACTAAAAAATAGTATGAAATACATCATTTTTTAAAACACTGGAGTCGCCTAACAATTATGGCCAGTAGTGTAGGTATACAACAAACATAAATACAGTATGATTATTCATGCTAACGTATAAGTAATTCTATTAATACAATGTATTAAATGTTCATAATAATGATGTTCTCATATAATATTTTAGTGAAGGCAAAATAATAATAACTCTCACTCACTTTAAATTAGGAAGACTGAAAAAAGAACAAAATTCATGAACTACCTGAGATTTTTACCTTTCACAGAAATTAACAGGTGTACCAAGTTGAAATTCGTGAGTCTATATGAAATTCCTTTTCGGCCAATGAAAACCTTGCTTAACTGAAATTAGCCCGTGGGCCAAAAAGAAGGAAAGGAAATAACAAGCAAAATTATTTTTTATATAAAATAAGGAGAAAAATTAAATTAATCAAAGAGTGTCTGAAGTCATGTGAAACATTTCATTTCAGTTCCTCATGACTCGTGTTGAAGTACTTGCCAGTGTAAAAGTACTCACCATTTATATTATCAGCTTTTAACCAAGGACATGGCACCAGAAAGAACTTTTTTTTCTCAAAAATCCAAGAAAACCAAGTATTTCAAACTATTGCTTTTCATCAACTTTTGAATATATGCAACTGTACATCCCTGTGGTGAGCAGCAAAATCACCTTTGTTTTAAACATTTTGAATATTATTTTGTATCAGGTCATTTAATGTGTTGTATAAACATTTCCTCTTCATTACAATTTGTTAAAACTACGAACTTTAAGAATTCTGATTTATTTTCCTGCAACAAGCTACTGATACAACTTCAAGCAAGTAAATTTTGTAAATAAATTCCTTATCTTGTTTTGTTAAAATCACCTGTGTGTTTCCTCATCATTATCGTGCTTCATTGATCTTCTTGGCATGCGTAAATCAACTTTGCATTTTAACCCTGAAGTCTCACGCCACTATAATATAATAACTCTTAGTGATATTTGTTATAAATGAAACTCACTAAATAACATATTTTAAAAAGAAAACCATTGATATATACCATGACTTACCTTTAAAAAAAAAAAATTTGTCCACTCACTATGTTCAATTAGATGAAAAAGATGGAAAATTTAACTGTTTTTTTTTCCTTTTTTATATTATTAAAGGCTCTTCCAGATATGAATAGGGGGAAAGGAAAAATCAACAAATGTAGATGGTCAAATATCCCAACATTGGCCAACCCGATAACTGAAGAAAACAAAAATTAGAATGTGTGTGTGTGTTCATATATATATATATATATATATATATATATATATATATATCCAAGTGAATACCGAATGAAGAAAGAATTCTTACAACGTCCAAAACATTAATTTAAAACAGTGTTCGATATATAATATGTAGAGCAGTGAATATTTATTGTAAATTATATTTTAGAACATGTACATAATCATCCTATATATATCCGCTACAAAGGTACGTTTGTTTCGACATTGAAACTTCAATGTCTCATCAGGCGGTGTATATATATTCTCCACAACAAAAAGTCTGTTTAGTTAAACTTTGTGTTGTTGACAGGACATTTGTTAAATATATTTTTAATTTATTTTTTCTATATTTTGGATCATTTTTCTTGTTTCGAGGAAATATTTAAATATAAATTTTCCAATGTCTAGGTAATTTAGAAAATGCAGAATCTGGATTTAGCAATCAGAAAAATTATCTGAATTATATAAAAAATTCTTAACAAAGAACTTTTGTTGATTTTGACCAGACTGATATACATTAAAAATTGCTACACAAATACACACAATTCAAATATATATTTGTAAGAAAAATTATAAAAACTGGGCATATCTATCTATCTATCTATCTATGTGTGTGTCTGTGTGTGTGGGCAGCCTTTGAGATTTGAAAAAGAAATCACTCGACCAGTGGTCGAGAGCGAAGAAAAATTTACTCGCCCCCAAATCATTTTACTTGACTGACACCATTTTCTTCATAGTTGCTTTATGTAAACATAGTGTGAGTTGCTGACGGAAAACAAAAAATTAAATTTTAATTAAAATTTCAAATATGTTAGAAAGGATTTAAAAATTTAAAAAGAAATATTACAAAATTTGATCTTTCCTTTGAATAATAGCATGAACATTTTGATGATAGAACTTTGATTTATGTGATAAAACTGATTTTATTAAGTTTAAGCCCTTTTTACATCATGATATGCTGTTGTTTTTTTTTAAATTGAGAGGAGGTATCTAAATTTGTAGTTTTTTTCTTCTCTTTGACTACAACCTCCATCTCATAGATATATAACAAATCTGATTTTCTCAACGATTTTCTATAAAAAATTACTTACTTGTATAATTTGTTTTTCAGTGCATGGTTGAAAGAAGTATGTGTATTTTTTTTTCTTTCAAATGTTTGTTTTAACTTTTCGTCAACGGGGAGTCAAGGATAAATTTTCTAAAAATCTGTGAGCGTCCTTAATCTGGGCAATAGAGACATTTTGGCTTCACTCTGGAAGCGTTAATTAAACAAATGTTTACACTGACTGGGATGATAAAAGGTCATTGTAGGTTATTCTAAGTAACTTGTGAATCTTCAATGACATACTTTTGGGTTGTAAAAGGAATCAGATTTCCTTTATTTCATTGCAAGATTTTTAATCGACCATGACTGCGGGCAAGTAAAGTAATAAACTTTAATCGCCCAATTAAGTTTTTAAGCAGCTGAGTTAATCGAGAGAGTGAAATCTCAAAGGCTGTGTGTGGGTGTGTGTGTAGACATATATACTGAGGTGTATATATGTTTATATTTGTGTGAAGATATTAAATAAATATTGTTGCATCTGACACAATGTTACATTGATAAAATGCTAACAAGGCTTTGCTCATTAGCAATATCATGCAAAACTACTTTATTAATTCTAAACTTACAAAGACTGTCAATGAAATAATACATTCCAGCCAAAAACTAAATAACTCAGTATGGATTCTCTTGAGATATAGTCCATCTTGGGACATGCAACCAAATATATACCAAATATATATATATATATATATATATATATATTTGTGTCTTTAGGCAGCAAATTTTCTTTTAGACATGTCAGATTAAATAAATTACAAACATTGTGTCTGCTTATTTTTAATAAAATCCATTCATACTCACAGATAAACTTTCACGTATTATAATTGAAAGATGTCAGAAATGAGCTGTAATGTTGACAGATGTTATTATCATTCATTTCTCAAGGTACTTCCAATCTCTTTCCATGATTATTTTCAGGGGTGTGAGTTAGGGTAACAAAAAATAACTGCAAAATTGTGTTCTAATGTTTTTAATGTTCCAAAATCTTTGTAAAAAGAACAGTTTTAACACCTGAATGACCATGATATTACAACATATAAAAAATTCCATTTTGGATAATTTTCACATTCTAATGAACACCAGCAATTTGTCAACCATTATATTTGAAACAGAAAAAAATATTTTCCAGTAATTTTTAGCAACACAGTTTTATGATTATTTTTTGTTTCCATAACTCACACGCCTGAAGATGCTTTCAGAAAGAGATTGAAAGTACTTGGGTACCTTGAGAAATGAATGATAATAACATCTATCAATGTTACAGCTCATTTCTGGCATCTTTCAATTATAAATACACAAAAGATTATCCATGAGTATGAACAGATTTTATTAAAAATAAGCAGACACAATGTTTGCAATTTATTTAATCTGACATATATATATACATATATATATGTGTGTGTGTGTGTGTGTGTGTGTGTGTGTGTGTGTGTGTGTGTGTGTGTGTGTGTGTGTTTAGGCACACAGATTTATATCCACACATAAGGTAAGCCTATTTTTGTTATGTACCCTGTTAGCTGACAGATGATCTGCAAGCATTAAACACCAAAGATACATATTAGAGAAAATGTTTGGGAGAGATGAACAGATGACAGTTCAGACTGCCAATTTCTTTCATGGCTGAGGCTCACACCAACAGCCTCAGTTATTTGGCAACTTATCAAATTACTTACAGCCATTTGACAAGATCACGGTTATGAGAAATTGTAGACAGGGTGGCTATTTGATCTGTCAGTCTAATTGAAATGCATCCAGTGTCAGTCAGAATGAAAATATGACACAAGTCAGGCAATTCAATATATAAATATCTGGGGATTATTTACAACTTTCACAACAGGGAAGATCAAGTGATAACAAGTCACCAGTACAATTCTCTTTCTCTTTGTAACATGTCCTTTCAGGATGCAAGTAATCATGGCTCTCCACAACTTCCTGTCCTTCATAATTCTTAATAATGTTTGTGTTTTTACTATCCCTATCCCTCTTTTTTCTGTCATCCATTTGCACAAGATAACTGCTTTTGTCTCTTCCCATTACCTTCAATATGTCTTGTGAGTGTCAAATTTTCCAGGCTTTCTTTTCTCGTTATATATCCAAAAAATGTCAATTTTTTTTTCTGATTCTATTTTTGTTTGGTTTCCATTTTCTTTAAAACTTTCTTGTTATTTGCAAACTCCATTCATGGTCTTCTCAGCATCTTACTGAAGAAGCACATCTCTTTGCTTTAAGTCTTTTCTTCAACTTGGAGGAAAGTGTCCAGAATTCACTGCCATACAGGAGGATTCATATTACCATTCATCACTTTTGTGTTTGTTTCTTCCTTGATAAAGTTTGAACAGTTTTCGGAATTATTTTTTAGTCTTTTTCTTATGAACAGGAACAAGTGACACCAACATTGTTTGGTGTTCTAGTTAATGTTGCCAAGTGGATATTTACAGTTCTTATGTTAAGAACTGTTCCAAATGTGCCATTAATTACAGGTACACCTGTTATTCACATATGGCAAGGTCAAGAGATTTTGTCCAGCTATACACTTTTAAAAATTTCTTGTCTGCTAGATATTGTGATATCAGTGATCTGTCAGTTAATATCTCTGTTTAAAATGACTAAGTCTGGGTTTTCAGAATTGGATTCTTCTTCTTCTATGTGCCCTGTCCCTTCAGGACGTAGGCGATTATGGCTTTCCATGTCTCCCTATCCCTGGTGGCTCTTAGCACACTTTCTCCTGTTACACCATGCAACCCTCATTCCGTCATCCACCTGATTAGGTCCTTCAAATATGTTATCCCTGTCTATTTTTCCCTCTATCTGGCCTGTTAGTATCAAGTTCTCCAAGCCCTCCTTCCTCATTGCATGTTCCAGAAACTTCAGCTGTCTCTTCCTGATGCTCAGTATTAATTTTCTTTTTGTTTCCATCATTTCTAAAACCTCTCCATTGCTCACATGCTCAATCTATGATATTCGCAGCATCCTTCTGTAGAACCACATTTCAGTTGTTTCAAGTTTTTCCTTCATCTTTGATGATATTGTCCAGCATTCACTGCCATATTGAAGAACTGACAGCACATAGCAATCCAGTACTCTCTCTTTTTGTTCTAGCAAAATTGTCCAGTTCCTTAATACTTTACTCAACTTCTGGAATGCTTCCTTCACCATGCCAATTTGCCTTCGGATCTCTATGTCACACTTTCCAGCTTCTGTTATAACACTTCCCAGGTATTTAAATTTTTGTACCTGCTTGATTTTAGTATCCCTGACCTGTACTTGACATATTGGGCTTCCCTTTTTACTGATGACCATGTATTCGGTTTTCTTGCAGTTTATTTGTAGTCCTTTCTTGTCACTCTCTTCAGCTACCTTCTGTAGGAGGTCTTGTAGTTTCCTTTCTGTGTCTGTTATCAGCACTGTATCATCTGCATACCTTAGGTTTGTTTAAATTGTGGCCATCGATGACAAATCCAGGCATAACTTCTAGGGTCATCAAATTATTCTTGCTGTACAAGTTGAACAGATCCGGTGAAAAGACACATCCTTGTCTTACACCTCTTTCTATCTTTGTATATCTGCTGAATCCATTTCCTATCCATATACAAGCAGTTTGCTGCCAGTAAACATTCTTGACTACTCTTATTTTTTTTCCAAATATGGCAAGGCTGCCGAGCATCTCCATCAATTCCTTGTGGCATATTTTGTCAAACGCCTTCACATAAACAATAAAGCACAGGTATAAGTCCTTTTTCGTTTGCATTGCCCTTTTGGAAAGCATCCTAATCATTAATATGGCGTTCCTTGTTCCAGTGTCTTTGGCGAAACAGCACTGCTCTTGTCCTATCTCTGGCCTGATTCTACTTCTCGCTCTAGTCATCAAGAATTGGATTGGGCAACTATTTAAATTTTCTAAACAATGTTACCATAACTATTCTCTATGACATCCTCTAGCACATGCTTGTTCCAATTAATATATGATTGCAAATGAATTGCCCTTCTTATACGGGTATGCGAATGTGCGTTGTGGTGCAGTGGATATCAGCTCAAAATGAGAAATTGGGGTGCTGAGTTCAATTTCCATTTGAATTCCTTGCATTCACTTATGTACAAATACCTTTGGGAAAGGTATTACTCCATCTCTTTCCTCCAGTTATGGGTTAAGTAGTAGGACAGATTGGGCTCTATAGCCTTGGCTGGTAACCAGTCAACCACAGAAAGCAATGGCAACCGACTGCGGGATAATCTTCTGCCCAGTCAGTCATGTCTCTTTCAAGACATGATCACCCAAAGCATTTATCACACATGGCACTTAACTGACTGACTTTACAGGTATGTCTATAAATTCTGTAAATAAAGTATCTAGTTATTTTCAATATCACAAAGGATGTTTCGCTCTTCAAGTATCCTCTGACAACTATGTCCATTGCATATTAATGGATAAATGCAAATGAATTGCACTTCTTACCCAGACATGTCTACACAATTTGTCATGACAGTATCCAGCCATTTTGTATCTTATGTTTTTCTCATTTCAGCTGCGACTCTTTTTTTTAAAAATCTCTCCAGAATTATTTTTCTTCCTATTTTTACCTCATTGTTTTCGCTTTTCTTAATCCAACTTTTGTTTTCTTGCCACTTCAGCAGTAAATTTTGGTTGTCTTAATCAATCTCTCATAATGCTGCCATCTTGTTATAAAATCCTCTGATAGAAGCGTCATTACAGTCGTCTTTTTGTTTGTTTCTATTTACATCAAAATCATTTGAAGAGTGTCAAACTTTATGCTCATCAATTTCTTTATTTCTTCATTTTTAATTTTATGGCTTGTCTTTAGTTAAGAAACAGCCCTGAATCCATTTCAATCGACATTTGGCTTCCAAAATGTTTTGCTTTTCATCCAGTTTCATCAGTTGTTTTTCTTTCTATTTTGGACTTTGCTGATCTTTGCACATTTGTCTGATAACAAATTCTGGTTGTCATAACCAGTTTTTATTCACATCTGCAATGTGTTTTCCTCAAATTCCTTCAGTGCTTTTTCAATTCCTTTTTTCCTGTATTTTCTTTTTGCAGTTTCTTGATGACCATTTTGCTTAAAGTGAAAAGCTGTTTTCATTAATTTTCTCTTTTTTACATCCAAAATCTTTTTTTCTTTTTTTTTTAATCATATCACCCCGAGCAAGGCGGTAATGCCACTGATGTGCAGGGGGCTATGTAAGAGTGAAAAGATTTGGAAAAGAGAAAGCCAGAAACCACATCCTAAACAGGGAACAAGGGATAAGCCTCTACACCTGTACAATAGATGTGGGTGGAGTGTGAACCGGGCGATAGTTAAGTCTATCTACTCCAACTGAAAAAAAAAAAATAAGAAAAGTGGAAAGATTGGAAAAGAGAAAACCAGAAACCACATCCTAAACAGGGAACAAGGGCTGAGCCTCTACACCTGTACAATAGACGTGGGTGGAGATTCTTCTGGTCCAGTTTAGAAAGCACTTCAAATATTCAACTGTTGATACCGACCATGTTTCCTTCACTGCCGAGTCTAACTCCTAAAATCTTCCTTGTTTTTATTTTTTGACTTTTTCTTTCATTTTACTCAACAAAAGACACATCCAATATTTCTAGATTATTATTTTGCTCTCTTAGTTTTCAAGTCTTAATGATTTCAACATTGAATTACTCCTGCTGATTACTGTTCTACTTTCTATATTGTTAACAGTCCACATTATGGTCACATTTAATATTTACTTCCAACTTGTGAGATTGGTGCAACATAATCTTTCTACCATTTTATTTCATTTTATGAAAAAGAATTTAATAGATATTCAAATAACATAATTAACATCAAATAATTTCTATGAATAAGTGCAAGTACAAAATAACACTTTTTATGAGGATTGATAATTGACAAATGGAAACTTTCTTTTTTGTGTGTGTATTATTTCAGAAATTATGGATTTATAAAATTTTGACATGGTTCAAAACTATTTATTTTTCAAAAGAATAGAGAAACCTATTTTTAATATTTATTTTCTTGTATTTTCATTTGGATAACAGTTATAAATAAGTCTATATATTTAATTATTAAATTTGTACATTCTTAACTGAAAAAAAATTTCATGGACTTAGTTGATAGGCTTTTTAAAAAAAATGATTTTTAATTTATGGAGAGTTGGAATTTGTATTTTTTTATCTAATTATTGTTTCATGAATTTGAAACATTTTCTAATACTTGACATTTTGTATGCAAATATTAGCATTAAAATAAACATCTTGAATTTTATCTTCAAACAATGTTGTGTGGTTTTTTAATGTATTTAACAACTGACAAAAAAGAACCTCACTTTTACATTGCTGAAGATGTAAGGTCATATATTCAGTTAAAAATTGAATGTAATTGGTTTTTATAACAAACCATACAGACTTGGGTATTGATTAGCTAAATGAATAGCCTAAAGTTGGTTAGACCAAGGATCATCCATTAAAGATCATCTGATCTCTCTGGCCCTATAGAATTATGAATGATTTTACCAAATAACAAAAACTACATCACTTCAGGACTACCAATATCAGCAACAAGTAAGACAGATGGCACACTAGAAGACATGATTGCCCAAACGTGTATCACCTATGGCACGTAACTGACTGACTGACTTTTATATTCATTCTTGAATAAAGCATAAATATTTCAATTCTCCGAAGAGATTTTTTTTATCTTGACTCATATCTAAATAATACAATTATTTAATTAAATAATAATAATTAATCAGATAATGATAAAGAATAATTAAAAAAGGAAATGATCTGATATTGTTACTCATCATATAGTGATGCCATCTGAGTATATAGTGATGACTAATGCACAGACAAATAATACTCAGTAGTGAATTCAGTCTTCATTAGGTGCTCTTTAATAGTGGCCTTACACCAGACTAAAATTAATAGCAATAACATAATATTACTGATAAAAGAAAAATTTGTGGGACACTTTGCTACAGATTGGGGGTAAATAATTAATCTCACAAAACATAAAATTGTAGCAAGTTCAGTCCTTACTGTATGTTTTCAAAAAATGACTTTGTGCCAGACTAAGCTAAATATATTTACATATGAAATTTTTTTCCCTTTTTTGTTGAACACATTGCAAATACATTAGCCATTTGACTCAAATGAATTTTCAACACAATTATCATATTATTGTTGCCAATTCACATTTAATGTTTGTGGCAGTTCTACGATCGTAACTTGATCAATGATTGATGAGAGAGATTATCTTAACATAGACGTTCATGAATCAGCCACTGAATGGATGATAGCTGACAAGTGTTTCATTCCTAGTGACTATGAATCAGTTTGAAGCCTGTCAGAATGATAGTCATTGTTACATTGGACATGAATCACAGATGATTTCTTTGAATTGAGACAAGCTTGTGTTTTATTTCATGATCCTTCCAAATCTTGAAGAATGGTACCAAATTCCAAGAAGAGATAATTGATTACAAGGATTTCTAAACAAGGTTCAGATTAGAAACAAATAGGGGAAATTTTTTTTCACACACACACACACACACACACACACACACACACACACACACACACACACACACACACACAAAATATTGGTATGTAGATTTTTAATAAGCATCATTAAGCAAGACGTGCACTGTTTTGAAAACCAATTTGACTTTAATCTTTACTGACCAATGAAGTTGGTAGAAAGGATGCAACTTTTTCAGTCACTAAGCAGCTACCCTCACCTGCATCAAGTAATCAAGCTCCAACTATCATGAATTTACCTGTACAGCATGATCATGCTAGATTATAAGGGGAATGAACCTTAACCTCTGCACACACACACACACACACACACACACACACACACACACACAATGAATATTTCTATAAATGACCAGAAGGTATGAGAGTAATTTTTTGTCCATTTGAAAAATAGAAGCATTTTCAACATCCAATAGATGATCAGTCAGTCAGTTAAGTGCCATACGTGAAACACACTTGGGCGATCATGTCTCAAAAGAGACATGACTGATTGGGCAGAAGATTATCCCGCAGTAGTTTGCCATTGCTTTCTGTGGTAGACTGGTTGCCGGCCAAGGCTATAGAACCCAATCTGTCCTGTTATTTCACCCATAACTGGAAGGAAGAGATGGATTAATAACTTTCCCAAGGGTATTTGCACGTAAGTGAATGCAATGAATTCAAGTGGAATTTGAACTCGGCTTGATCAGTTATAAAGGGGCTGCTGAAAAACCGTTTCCTCATCTAAACAAGAAAAAGAAGAAGAAAAGAAGCAATTTTTATTTCAAAGACAATTTACACAAACAAAGCCAAGAAAATAGAAGTTTCCAGTCATTTTTTTGTGCAGAATAAAATTTTTAAGAAAGTACATTTGAATTTGGTCTGTAAATCTTAAATAGCTAAATGGCCAGAATTTATATACTCTGTATTTTCCATCAGCACAATATATTCAAGATTATCTATCGATTTATATAAGTTTGGTTAAATAACAATGAAAGTTTTAGTTATTTTTTTAAAGATTTTAACCATTTCTCTATTTTATGGATTTCTGATAATTTCTTCAATTTCAAATCTAAAATCATCCAACATCTGAATATTTTCAGCTTTCATGAGTCATTATCAAAAGAGTTTTGGTCGTAGGTTTAAGTCAAAGTGTGCATTGGGGTTTTCATTAGTAATTTTGAGTGATGAGACTTCACGCATTATTGGCAGGGAAGAGGAGGAGCGGGATATTTGGCAAAAAACAAAATCAAAAGTCAAAACACGTGCCAAAATCTGAAGCCTTGATCTTTAGAATGTTCAAAAGAAAACACAGTTTATACTGATATGTATTAAAACATTTATAATATTTCCTGGGTCAGTAGGTTTAAAAAGTCATATAAGAATTCTTAAGGGTCATAATGAGCTTAAGATTACTGTCAGGTCGTATATAATAGTGGTTGATACACAAGTAAGTAATTATACAAACTGAATATGAAGAACTGCTTAGTCTTGTCTAAGAGAGACTATTTCAAGCTCTACTTTAAGTGTATGTGTGTGTAAGTGTGTGTGTGTGTGTGTGTGTGTGTGTGTGTGTGTGTGTGTGTGTGTGTGTGTGAACATAGATATTAATATTAGATGGCAACAGTCTGTTTTAAGCTTAAACAAACACATCAGGCTACATCTTATGTTGATACCCATGACCACATAGATAGATAGATAGATAGATAGATAGAGAATGGGATAGATAGATAGACAGAGAGAGAGAGAGAGAGAGAGAGAGAGAGAGAGAGATGGAGAAAGAGAGTGTTCAGATGGGAAGATAGATCAAAGTGAAATATATGTCTGTTTGTGGACATTACTTACTTGACTTTTAACTATGACAGAAAATGTCTCATTTCTCATCATATACATTGTAGTTATCTTGCCAATGAAATGTTTGTAAAATCCAAGATAATTGTCAGGAGCAATTATTTTTGCACTAAATTTCCTCTAAACCTCAAGCAAATATTGATAAACTCCAGCCTAATATCTTACATGAATCAAACTTAATTCTTTTCTTTCTTCTTAGCCACAACTACAACTCATTCAATGCCTTTTGCCACAAGGAAAACGACTTTCTTTTTAGTTTCAAGTTTGCTTCAGTTGTAATTTTCTTTCCTTTTATTTTTCTTTCATTTTTACTTTTCTTTCTTTTTTCTTTCTTTGTAGAATTTGTTTAGTTATTTAATTTTTCAAGGTTCGAAAAGATCTTTTGTCATTCACTTTTCAAAACACTCAATCAACATAAATTTTTTTTTTAATTTTCTGGGCACAGGGAAAACAGAAAAAAACTTTGATGAAAAATAATAATTGGCATAAATAAATTCCAGAGAATGAAACAGTCAATGATGGTAGTTTGAGGAATCAGGGCAGATGCTAAGAATGGCATCAAAATTGTGGGTTGGGGAGAGGGTAAAAGGTAATCAGAGATAATAAACATAATATTATTCATGCTTTTCTCAGAGACACACATCAACAGAGAAGATGGAAAAAGAAAGACTTGTTTAGTAAAATATGGCACAAGGCCAAATGGGAAGAAAGAGGAAAATTCAAAATGTTTGCTTTTACCTGGGCTTGAAGACTGACTTCCAGCACCTGCTGAAAATATGCAACAATCTTTACAAAATAGAAGTGGAATGTGGAATAAATGACATGAACACTTGCTAAACATTTACAAAGATCAAACACTGGATATGAGCACAGTTCTGCAATAGCTAATGTGTTACAAAAGTTGTGACAGTGATATGTATGAAAAAATGGTTCACCTCTGCTAGTCGTTGGTGCAGAATTTTATGAGTGCAGTATGTATGTTTGCATTCAGTGCAGGTGAAAACACGTAAACTTTGGCCGTGATTGTTTGAAAAGAATTTATTTTTTTTTAGCTGGAAATCTAATAAATGTAGTAAATAATAAATTCATAAAATGGAAAGAAACAACCAGAAAAATATTTGAGTCGATTGGAGTGTTTTAATCAAAAAGGTTTTGCTGTGTTTTTTATGATAAATGAAAATCTTATCAGCTAAAGAAAGCAAATCAGGCAAATGAATGGTATTTAACATTTCACCCAATGTTATGTATCATGTGTTTGCTTGTGTGTGTGTGAGTGCATGTGTGTGCATGAGTGTGTGTGTGTGTGTGTGTAAGTGCATGTGTGTGTGAGTGTATGTGTGAGTGTGTGTGTGTGAGTATGTGTGTGTGAGTGCATGTGTGAGTGTATGTGAGTGTGTGAGTGTGTGCATGCGTGTGTGAGTGTGTGTGTGTGTGTGTGTGTGCATGTGTGTGATTGTGCATGTGTGAGTGTGTGTGTGAGCATGTGAATGCGTGTGAGTGTATGTGTAAATAGATCATCACCATCATCATCACTGAAATTAAAAAACCTTTAGATTTAAAACCTAATTTAAGAACTTGAAAATAATCTTACATATATATATATATATATATATATATATATATATACACATATTCTAAACATATACTCTTAAATATAAGAGACAATGAATGTCTGTTATGTTTAATCATGAGCCGTTCTAAACATCATATTTTGGCTTTAATTTCAGGTGAAAATAAAGACAAAAATTCTCCAACATTTGGATAATTTTTATTAAGTTGGTTCTCAGCTTTCGGCTCACATGAGCCATCTTCAAAGAGGTTACAGGAACGTTAACATAAAAACATTCTCCATCAAAGATGATTTTATCTTGTGTTGACATAAAACTTTGCTAAGCAATGATAGCAGTTACCAAATAGCAGGCGCAGTTCATAAATTTGCAATGTGGTTCTATGACGTCACACTGTATGAGAGCTCGAAATGTTAACAGAACCATATATTTAAATGCAATGTAATGCGTTATGACCAGATTTAAATGTGATTTTATTAGATGCGGGTTGTTTGGGTTTAATGTAGATAGCCCCCAATATCTGAAGTTTCTTTTTACTGTGTGTATGAGTGAGGATTATTGTATTGTTGACTAAAATATATATATATATAAATGAGATTATAGCTATACTCGTGTCGAAAACCCTTCCACGAATATACAACAAAGGGAAAAATGGTTTTAAAAAAGAAAGAGCTAGGTACATATCAATCAAAAAGTTTGGACCTTGTCAGCATGTAGCCCAAAGAAAAACCGTGATATGAGTAATCAACACACAAAAAGCGCTCAATACTTAGGTAGAGTGGAATAAGTAAAGAATACCTAGTGAGCCAGACAGACCTACCTAGGTTTCACCTAAATGGATCGTCAGGGAAAGCTTTCCCTGACGATCCATTTAGGTGAAACCTAGTTAGATCAGTCTGGCTCACTAGGTATTCTTTACTTATATATATATATATGTTGTAATTTTGTTATAACAGTGGTTTATAAAAGCATAATATCACTACACAAAAATTTTCATGTTTCAGAACAAAACTGTTCCTCTTCAGGTTATATGTCAAAATAAATGGTGAAAATGATTTTTTTTTAAAAATATAAGATGAGTTTCTGGTTATTTAGAAAATTAGGGAGTGTTAGTTGGAAGAAATGCATTTAGGTGTGTCAAAATTGTTCAATCAAGAATTAGAATTATGTAACCATGGAGATTTAATATTTAGGTTATGAAAGTGGACAGGATGGCTTAGATCTAGACATGTCTCTTTTTAATTTTGTCTAGGTAAGATACATAGTGGGACCTTAGGTTTTTTTAAAAAGGTAGACAATAATTTTATTTAGAAGGTTGGATTTTAGGTTTTTTTAATGAACAATAGATTTTTTTTACTACTATCTATGAATATATGTCAGAACTAGGAATAGATAATTGTGGTATACTTTGTTATATTGTATTAAGAACAACAATTTAGTATTGTGTGGCTCATTTTATTTTATTAAAATTATATTCTTTTTTTTATGTTAGAGTATAAGTTATAAATGAAACCTAGTAATTAATTAAATTTTAAAGAAAATGATCTTGTCTGAGTCAGGTACCTTGTGGGATCGCATAATACTTAAATAGGTAAATAATTTTTAGCAGCAAGTTGGATTTCCCTTTTTTTTAAATTACTTCATGAGTAAAAAGACTGAAATGTTTATGTTATAATTAAGATTAAATAATTATAGTATATTAAAGTATATTGTAGTTAAGAAAACTAATTAAGTATTATGTGGGTCATTTATTTTAGTAAAATAATTTTTAATTTTTAAGTTATAATAGAGCATAAGTTATAAATGAAACATTGTAGTTTTTTAATTAAAATAGAATTATTTTGTTTGTATAAAATACATTGTGGGATCATAGATTATTTAAATGGGCAGACAGCAGTCTTTTACAGCAGGCTGAACTTCAGGGTAGTTTTTTTTTTTAGAATCGGGATTTTAATAATTATGGTGCACTAAGGTATATTATAGATTAAAAACCAATTTATTATTGTGTGGATCATTTATTTTGGTAAATAATTTAAATTTGTATTGGAGCATAAACATTGAAACATTGCAAATATTAAAATTTAAAGATTTTTTTTAAGGGGCTGCAAATTTTTTAGGTTGGAATTTGAACTGAATAATTCTAGTATACCAAGGTTAATTGAAGTTGAGAAAACCAACTGGGATTTTGTGGACCATTTATTTTAGTAAATTTAATTTGAATTTTTAAATTTTATTAGAGCACAAGTTATAAATGATACATTATGATTAATTACATTTTAACAAAAAATATTTTTGATGTCTACATAAAACAATCAATTCATCCCTATGGTTCAATAGTTCACCATTTTTAGGGAACCTTAAAATCTGCAGCTTTTCACTCAGGTACAAAGGGCAGATGTTGTTGAACGACTTATAGATTCTTGTTTTTTCCAGAATTTTACATTTTACTTTGAGGTTGCAGGTACCTCTCTCGAGTAAGACCTTCAATAGAGGATAATATGACTAAGGACTGTGTACACCATTTGATGTAGTCGTAAAAAGATATAAAGAAGAAACGGGCCACCTACTTAAAGTAAGGCTACAAGAACATCACAAGGCCATAACACGAGGAAAGATAGAAAGGCATCGCTGACCATATATGGAGGGAGAAAGGTGATCACCATCCCTTATGGGATGAAGTTGAAATAATAGAGATCCCTACTGGAAACTACATAAACTTAAGGAATCAATGCATATTCTAGGCCACAAAAATCTTCTAAGTCAACCAAGTATAGAGATGAATACAATAGGGGAACCAGTAATATGAAGTGCTAGAGAAAATGATTAGCATCAGAGTTTGCAATATGAGCTCTGTTAAAAATGCTAGAGAAAAAATGATTAGCATCAAAGATTGTAATATAAGCTTTGGTAAAAATAGTTAAATGTGGCATTAGGTTTATAAGTCCAAGAAATTTGTACGCTGATGACCTTAAAGACTCATAGCCTAGTGGATATAGGCGTTGGTTAGTTCCAGAGACTTGACCCAAAAGGTTGTGAATTCAATACCAGGCTAAAAAGTGGAGAACAAATAGAGTTAAGTTAAAGAGAGATAACTCATGGCTACCAGAAGTAACATCACACCACAGCGATTATAATAAAGGATTTGGTTCAAAGAAAACCAGAGCATATAATGGCGGAAATGTTGTAAGCATGGTGATAAAGATTAGGACAGTAGTACAAACAATGTAAATAGTGTAAATACTACCTCATCTCAGAAATAAATAAAAAAACTATAAGTATTTGAAATTGCACACAGGTTAATATATATATATATATATATATTAATAAATATACATATTATCCTATATTTTAGGCAGGAATCAGTTTCAGACATTATACAATCATTATTATGCCTGTTATGAACTGAATGTTTTTTATTTGAATTATTATTTAGGGATTAGCATTCCTTAAGTTAAGGTCATTATAAATTGCAAATTGGTGTGCGAATATTTTTATTTATTAAATGTATATACCACATTGACTACTGTTTTATTAACACCTGATAAATAATTATATATTGATTTGTATCTGTGTATATATACATGTATATATATGTGTGTGAGTGTGTGTGTGTGTGTTTGTGTGTATGATAAAATATAATTTTAAGGTATGCAAAATTAATGCGTTAAAGTGCTCACTATCAAGTATAGAGTGTATGTAAATATATAATGTTGTGTGTATGTGTGTGAATACTGATTTATGCATTTCTTTTAACATTTCTTTTAGTGCATACATGTATGTATATATACAGATATATATGTACATATATACATATTTAGCATTGTGTATATTATTATTAATATTTGTCTCTACATGTATTAATGTACAGCACTATCATATATATATATATATATATATATATATTTATTATAAATTATGTTTTAGAACATGTACATAACTTTTTCTATGTATGTCCTCTTCCCTACAATCATATGTTTGTTTCAATGTTGGGACTCCAACATATCATCGGGAGAAGGTTCTTTCCTTATATATATATATATATATATATATATATATATATATATAAGCATTGCTCATTCTGTAATGAATTAGAGCACACTGGCTATTGGCCGTGTATAATGATAATATACATGCTAAAAAGTCTGCCTTCTTCTACCGAGCGCCCATAGCTCAGAGGTAGAATCGCCAACTGACACCAATTCGGTCGGGTTTCAATCCTGGGTTAAAAGCAATTGGAGTCTAACCGTACTGATGAGCTGTGATACAGTCAAACAGATCTGTCTGCGGATGACTATATTCATTTGGAAACGAGTTATTTCGCAACTCAGGTTTCTACCTTTGTATCTTCAGGCAATTTACAATAACTAATTTTACCATTTTTAAAATGCTAACGTACTCAGGGATCTTTTATGAATACATTACTTAAAGGTCTTAGAATACGTTCATCGATGATTGTAGGTATTTTTTGGTATATTTACACGTGGACATAATTTCTTTTCTTTCATTTAGTAAATCATTTTTGTCTGGAAAAACCATAACAGCCAACGTTTGCTCCTGGCACAATCTGCATATTTCACCACTGTTGTAAGGTTTGGCTGGTAGTAAAATATGCGATTGTTATCTATTTCTTTAAAGTTTAAACACACATTCACTCACTCACACATTCACATGCATGGATTATGCTTAATGTTTATGAAAGATATTCTAAAAATAAATGGAAAAATGTGAAACTTAAACTAAATAAAAAACAAATACATTCAAGAAAAAGAGGAAGAAAAAGAAAAAGAAAAGACAACAGTTGAATAATCCACTATAAATGGCTAAACATTGAGTAGAAGCAATTTTCTTTCTCGGCCTATGGGAGACAACCCTCAATCCAGATTGACATTAGTGAATTCATCCGTTTTATTTCAAATTTGGCAAAAACCAAATAAAATGTTTTATTGTTGGTTTTGTTTTTACAAATCTATTTCACACTCAAATTTATCCAAAACCGTTTATTCTAAGGCATGAACAGTTGTTCTTCATGAAACCTCCAGATAACACACACACACACACACACACACACACACACACACATATATATATATATATATATATATATATATATATATTCAAGTGAATAAGGAACGAAACACTAATTTAAAACAATGCTCAATATAGAAATAGAGCTATGAATATTTATTATAAATTATACTTTAGAACATGTATATATTTACAAACTATTACAAAGTGTACATTTTGTTTCAACATTGAAAGGACAATGTCTCATCAGGTAGTAAACGCTATATAGCATGTTCTAAATTACAATTTATAATGTATGTGTGTATGTGTGTGTGTGTATTATGTATATATATATTTAGGTCTCTACACATGCAAATAAGATAATAAAACACCCATATATAATTAATACAGTATAGCCAATTTTTTTAAATGAAATACAAAAATATAATGCAGATTGTCTCTGTTGAGAACTCAAATAAGAAAGCTGAATCTACGAAGATTGTGTTAGGTCAATAATATTTTTTTTTTTTTTTTTTTTTGCACGATGTGAAGGTTCATTTACTTGGAAACATTAACCTTAAAAATCCTGGTATATACATGGGTTAATTGTTCATCTGTAATTAACAGAAATTTTCTTGTTGGGGGATCGTAATAAGTGGCTGATGTACGATCTAAGTAGCTTTGAATTTAGGGTATTAAAAGAGATTCTTGAAACTATGTAATTTAAAAACACGTACTTTAAAAAAAAATGACATGTAAATGTTTATGCAATTAATTAAAATTAAGCGAATTTAGAATGAAACGCAAGATAAGGTGTTTTTTTTTTACTCTATTTTAGAGTAAATAACAATTTATGTGATGTTGATTGTTGCTACACCTTGTGGCGAGTTTAAAACCATTGAGAAGAAAGGAAAAATTCACTTACACATACTGAATTGTGTTTAATTAACCCTTGAGAAAAAGGGAAAACTATTTAATTAACTTTGTTAATCTACATTAGCAAAACGGGAAATGTCTTTTCAATTGATGAGTGATTCATTGTTGAGTTGCTTGGAAAAAGGTTCAAAAATAGAAGTGGTTGAATCTAGGTACCTTCACTCATTTTCGGGACCGTAGTTTTAAAACTGAATTTTTTAAAATAATAGACGTTTTCTAGAAGCTTTAATTTTAGCTTAAATCTAAATGATTAAATTTACTATTTTCAGTAGGCAAAATACTCGGGTGTATTTCAAACAGAAATTATATTCATCGCAATCTTAAATTTTGAAATGTTTAACAAATTTTCAACCATTTTTTGTGCGATCAACATATTTATAATTTATAAAGAAAAGTTATGTATGATAATTCCTATGTGTACATTAAAAAGTTATTTTTCACGGTTTCTTCCCCTTACATGAAAAATATTTGGACAATTTTTTCACTTCCGGTTGTCATATATTTCTTTTATGTCGCATCTATCGAGCTGTCATCACATGTCAAATATACGGGGGAAAGGTTAAAAAGATCAAACAACCGTGTTTAAGGAATAGTTTTCTTCTAAATTTCACGCTATAAATAAGTAATACTTGTGTAAATCAAATTAAGTTAGCCTTAAATTTGTTAATTTTCCAAAAATAACGTGTCACATATGTATATTTTGTTTTTGCAAGATTTTTAAAACTGAGAATTAATATTTGTTTACAAATGTATCAATCATTCAAAAATGGCTGAAATTTTTTTTTAAATCAAAAAACTTTAGATTCCAATCAGTATAATTTCTGTTTGAAATAAACCAGACTATTTTGCTAAACAGTAAATTTCATTATTTAGTTTCAATTAAAACCAAAATAAAAGTTTCATGAAAAAATTTATTTTTAAAAATTCATTTTAAAAGTTAGTTAACGAAAATGAGTGAAGATACCTAATTTTGATGATACAAAGTTTTTATTAATTTTGAGCCCTTTAACACCATGCTATGCAGTTTTTTTGGTGAATGAGTTGAGGTACCTATATAATAATATGAAATTTATTTTCTGAATCTTTCAAAATGTCGTCCGAAGGGCCACTATGCGTGCCTATGCGTAGATATTTGATTTTGGTCATTCGACCCCTGACTTTGAGACTGCAACTTCCGGTCGACCTGACAATACTCCCACCCAAAAACGTTAATTGAGAAGACCAAGCTGTGTTTGTGAAGTGAATGATGTCATATCACCTGAAAATATTAGTGACTGTGAAATTGTGATATCTTATGTGTCTACGTAAGCTGTTTTGATTTTTTCAATTGATATAGTTTCTCTCTTATGATTGCACAGAAATGTCAAATATTTAGTCGCTCTGTCACAAACCGCTTAGAAGCCATTACTACATGGAGTTAGTGGTTTATTGACGAAATCGTTGCGTAAAAAGTACACTTTTGCAATTGTACAAGTTTTGGGGATATAAATTTGTGTAGCAACTTGCCCGGTTGGTGAAAATTACAATCGTGATATGTTTGATTTCAATTTTTGTGTATATATCATCAACGATTGAATGCTCTTCTTATTTTCAAAAGGTTACCCCTGTAAGACCAAGGAGAAACCAAAACCAATTTCTATCGGGGCACACCGCAAATATTGTGTTCCGTAATGATAATAAAATTAGTAGCAAGTTTTCTGCCCAATCGTATGGATAATCCTTTGCAAGAATTATTTTGGTTAGAAGAGAGATTTATTTCAGGTGGTACTTTCTAAACTTACACCAACCCTTGATTTCATTTGGTCGTCCCCTTTTGTGAAGCGGCAGGCGCTGTTGGCCAATGGCAGAGGCGCTTTCAGAGTACCCTTGCTGCTGACCAATCTCAGGACACGTAACTTGATGAGGGAACAGGAAGATTTCCCCCAAGTGTGTGTTTTATCCCCATATTAACGGGATAAAATTGTTGAAGTAATTTTTGCGGTGTAGAGAAACTACAATCGCCTGACTAATCGTTGGTTATCCAATTAACCAAATCGAATCACCTATTTGTGGCTTCCACAGTCCCTTTTTATCCCCATATTAACGGGATATAATTGTTGAAATATTTTTTGCGGTGTAGAGAACCTACACTCACCTGGCTAATTGTTGGTTTGGCCAATTAACCAAATCGAATCGCCTAATTGTGGTGTCCGGAGTCCCTTAAATATTAGACTCCATATTGAATTGTTGCTGCGGTTGAGAAACTCTTCAAGTAGTGAGTAACTAGAGCCGCTACCCTAAAGAAGACAAGGAAGAAGAAGGAAAGGAAGCGTCGGCCCAGCAAGTCCCTGAATAAAGAAGTTTTTGGCTACGGGAACCTTGTCTTGTCAGCATCCCGAATGTAAGAGAACGCTATTTGTATTTCCACCTTTTTGTAAGTATTTTATGTCAGTGTTCGTAAAGCACACCTCCCTCTAACCCTCTTGGCTAATTTGTGACTTAGTCGCAATATTTTTATTGTATGTTCCGCGATCAGTTTTGACTCTAAAAATGCCTATAATGTTAGCAGTTCTCCCGTCTTTATTGTACATATTTCAAATGCTAGTCATTTATTGAACAGTACAGGTTAAATGTAAAAACCTTTTTATGTATTCTAATTTTATATCTTGCAATAAATAGTTCTGTAATTGAGACGAACGCATTTTTAATCTTTTTTTGCTTTGTGGCGGTGAACACCGCGTAAGAGAGAAGAGCTGCTCCCCTTGAACGCGGGTGGGGGTTGAATTTAAGGTGGTTAAATTATATCTCCCACGAGAATAAATTGTTCTTCTACTAGAGTTGAACGTGTTGTTTTTTGATAAAAGAAATAATTCTTCTGTTCGCTGCTAATGCAGCTTTTAACTGACAATGAAATCACCCCAACCGCTACTGTATTAGTTATGTCAATTTGATGTTGTCATCATTACGCAAATAAATTAGTTTGGCATTATTAAGTAAAGCCTTTTTCGTCATTTAATTTAATATTTTTACTCTTTTCTTTTGATAAGGACATAGGCAGTGATAAAATGTTTGAACAATCCGGGATATGATTTCTGTAAAAATTGATGTCTGACGAAACGCCTGAGCTGTCGCAACTATGTCGACGTTTGTAAATCGGAAATAGTGTCAGTTTTCTCTTGAACAGGTGGGACTTCTTCCTACGGAATAGTATACCCTAAAAAATTTAATTGACGGACTCGAATCAGGCATTTTCTGGATTAATTCTTCATCCGTATTCCTTCACTTTTCAAACACTTGTTGCAAGTGTACAGAATTCTATGATTCGTCCCTATTAGCTATCAGCAAATCATCCATACATGCGAAAACCAAAGGTTGTCCTCTAACAACCTCATCGATATATCTTTTAAATATTTGTGCCGCATTTCGAAGTCCAAAAGGCATTTTGGTAGATTCGAATATGTCGAACAATGTAATGACCGCCGTCGTGCATATATCATCTTTTGCAACTGAAATTTTATAATAAGCCTTCACCAAAACAATTTTTTAAAAAATTGCCGCCCCCTGCAGTGATGTAGTGAAATCGATAATAAATGGTAAATGATAACGATCAGAGCTTGTGACAGAATTAACCTGTCTAAAATCACCACATAATCTCCAGTTAGAATCTTCTTTCGGAAATGAATGAATTGTAGAAGCCTATGAGCTTTGAGAAGAACGGAATATTCTCTGTTTCATTCGGTTCTGAAACCCTTGTTTGGCAAATTTATACTTATCCGGTTGCAGTTTTCACGGTTTCGTAAAAAAACAGGCTGTCCCTTCGTCTGAATGTGAGGAGTAGTCGTGTACTTAACAACTGTAGATTGTAATAAATGACGGATTGTATCCGGGTGTTGGCGAAGAATATGGCTGAATTGGCAATCTGGGGAAAGTACAGCAGTAATTCCCATGGTGAGGTATTCAGTTCGAACGACTGAAACTTTCAACTTTATTCCATAATCTGACAAAATCCCTTTTGCCAAATTTACAGATCATTTTTAGTGTGTGAGAAAGTCATCATCAATGATGGGCATTTTGATGTCTGCTACTATAAATACCCACTTGAAATCTCGCCTCTAACCAAATCCAACTTAAGTATTTTTCACCATACGCCGTTATAACCGATCCATTTTCCGTCTGAGGCATTTTGCTTCTTCTCACCAGACGTGACTGGAATGACACTGACCTGTGCTCCCGTGTCTATAAGAAGATTTCATATTAGTCTATTTCTCAAGCAAATAATATAAGCGACTACTCTGTGATGGAGTCTCGCTCACTGGCTTGCTGATTCGTTTCCTGGTGACTGCACCACTTATTGCATCTGTGGTCTTTGTTACCAAAAGTAATATGATACCAACATAATGTATCATCTTTTGTTTGGTTTTATGCCTACTGGTACTACTCTTTCTCTCCCCAACCTGGATCGAACGCGATCTGGTGCTTCCGTGCCTAATTAACTGCTTCATTTGGATGGTCAGTTCAGAGATCGCCTTTTCGTTACTCAAAGAATGCATTAGACAGTTATTCGCTGTCGCATATTTGCGACTGGCAACATCAGCTAGTTTATTTTAATCTTCCTCTTCCGTAATCGGTGCTAGGATCTGGGTAGTGATCGTGGGTAATTTGTTCATCCACATAGTGTCGGATATTATATTTGGTCTTAACAAAAATCTACATATAGCGTATTAGTTGCAAGGGCATTTTGTCATCCAGTTCAACATTATTGCATAAATCTCTAAGCTCGCTCTCATCAAACATGCCAGTTCGCTTAAATACTGCCTACCTTAACGTATAGTGCACGCAGGTCTTGTGGTAAGGTTTAAAAGGTCTTCAGCTTCTGTAGCCACTTCTGTTGATAGTTTTTCAACTACATAGCAGTATCGCATTCGCTGAGAAGCAATGCCCTTTGCGATAAAAATCGCTTGCAGTTGCAAAAACCAAGCATTGACGTTATTTGCGTTGAAAGAAGGAATGTTTCAAGTTATTTCAGTTTCCATGTGCTTCTGCGTCCTGCTCCATGATCAATAGAATAAAGTTCACGTCAAAATCATGAGGGTTGTCTGGAATCACTAATTTGTAGAGAAAAATAACAGGATGCTTACTAAAAGTTTGTCTTACGTTGGTATATCACCACTTGTGGAGGGTACGTAATCAGTTGCTCATGTACGATCTAATTTAGGTAGCTGTGATTACGAGTTATCGCGAGTGTTGTCTCGAATAAGACAATCTTGAAACTACGTACTTAAAAAAAACAGAACACATAATGTTTATGCAATGCATTAAAATTAAACAAGGGAATTTAGAATGAATCTCAAGACAAGGATTATTTTATAACAAATAACAAATTATTTGATGTTTCTACACCTTGTGGTGCGTTTAATTAAACCCTTGAGAAAAAGGAAAAATTCACTTACACACACACTGAGGTGTGTATAATATTTTCCAGCTAGCAGGTGCTGCTAGATCAAAAATGAAACCCTTCAGAAATTCAAAGGTAGCATTGTCAGAGGTTGAATAATATCAAATTTATTTTCCGAATCTTTCAAAACACAACCGGAAATGACTCTTGGGGCCTATTCTTATGGTCTTTCGACTTCTGACTTTGAGATGGCAACTTCCGGTCTACTTGACAATCTTAATTCGGTCTAATATACTCATCTTTGTTGATTTTATCAAACAGTTTCGGATGATGTATTTTTCAGTCTTTCTCAGGTGTAGAGATTGATCATTAATCATCGTATAGGAATGAGATTCGATACAAAATCTACGAGGAAGAATGGAAAATTTAGCGCCCGAAACAAAGATCAAAATGCCACGACGAATAATGAACACAATTCGAAAAGTTTATATATATATATATATATATATATATATATATAAACTTTTTGAATTGTGTTTATCGAATAATTTGTAGATTACATTACTATCATTGTTCAATCAGAAATTTCATTCATCGACCAAACACACAAAAAGATTAAGACTGCGCAGTGAGAGAATCTTGGGCCTGAATTTCACACCTGACCTCAATTAGAACTCGTCCATACGATCCATCGCTTAAGATGCAGGTAAAATGCACCGCTCTAACAAGTACCAGACTCTATATGCTAACCTCAGATCAGGTCCAAAATGGCAGACTGTTATCATATTTGGGCGGGAACTACCTTGTCCTCACTTTCCAGTCTGCATAGAGTTTAAAAGTGTCTCCGAGTCCTTTTTGGGGGATAATTATTTTCCTCGCCCCAACCTCTCTCTCTCTCTCTCTCTCTCTCTCTCTCACACACACACACACACACACACACTGCATCTTCTTGTTCCAATAGGTCTGACCATCACGACTTGGTCCCGCTGTAGTAGGGAGATGGTTTAATGTTTAGGAAATTTGGCCTTGTGCGAAACATAACCGAACTCCCTACAACTTAAGGATTTATTAAATATCATCGTCAGATTTATGAGAAGGTTGATATATGGAAAGGTTGAATGTTGGAATGTGGAAGAATAAAAGTGTTTGATTTGTTAAAGTAGAATTTTATTAACTAAACAGAATAACAAATTTGTAGAAGTTAAAAACTAAAAGAGAAAATGTACGTCGTTAATCAATTTGTAAGAATTAAATGAGAAGCAGTAGTGAGGAGTTAAGTGGCCAGTTGTAAGTCGCGGATGTGTTTAATGATGTGTCTGTGTTCCTTTCCCTTTTTACGGCAGGTGAAAAGGAAGGTGAAACAATAAAGGAAATTGGACTTATCGGACGCTAATTTTTAGGAATCAGTTGAAGTATCTTGTTGTTGTCTTCTTTGTTGGCCGCTAGAATGTTGAGGATGGAGAAGAAGAGGTAAAAGGAAAATAGCAAGAGTGAAGGAGAACGAATGTGTGACGGGAATTTATATGCATGAAGTTTTCTTTGTCACATTTCAGCGTGTCGTCTCTAAATTCTGATCCCATCTAGCTTTTTTTTCTGTTTTAGTTTTTTACACTGGGTTGCTAACTTTTCTCTCAGTTTTTCAAAACCCTTCCTTCCATTGGTTAGAAAATTAATTTAATATCTGATCGCGAAATCCTGCTTCGTCCTTTTCTTTCAGTACAGAGTCAATCCTTTTCCTATTTGTCAAAATTAGGATTTCACACGTAATTGTTAATTTTTGTAAAAGTGAAGAAGAGAAGAGAATTGCTTTTAATTTTATGTTTATTACACCGCCATGCCACTTAGTAGCAACCACCCCAGATTCCCTCCGTATTTCATTGGTGAGAAGTAAATTCCACGCTTCTTCCACGCTTCTCTCCCTAGAACCACTGCTCAGTGGAACAGACTCACAAAAGGATGTTTTCCCGATCACTACAATCTTAACCTGTTCAAGGCTGAGAGTTAACCTCTTTCTATCCCTTCTTATCCATATAAACTACTTCTTAACGTAACCCTCTACTACGACTGGCCTGGTACTGCGTAAACATTACTGGAAAATAAATAAATACATGATTTAAAAAAAATAATCTCAGACTACTCAACCACTCTTCTACCACTGGAATCAAATTTGCAAATGGAGAATATGTGATTCACTTCGAATATTTTATTTTTCTTGTCAAAACATTTGGGTGAAGTAAGAAAATTGGTCACAAGATATTTTGTAAAACTTAACTTATTTGTTTTTAAGTTGATCATCTGCTTTGCACTAGTCGATTAACAAATAAATGCACATAAAAAATCTATCATTTTTCTCTTTCGTTCTTTGATCTGTCGGTCGAGGCCCGAACACACGTCTCCATCTGTGACTGTGTTGTTTCTCTTCGTGCAAATTATTTAACCAAACAACACTCCTCAAGTCACACATGCAATAAAAAAACGTCACATACAAAATTGTATCTCTTTTTCGCGAAAAAACAAAAAAAACTGTTACTTGTATTGTCATTTTAATTTTTAAAAACAATGCAAATAAATTACAAAACCTAATACTTTTTTTTTAGTTTTCAGACATAAATGAAATTCAAATGTTGAATACTTTTTACGGTCGTCTTTCAGGTAGAAAACCCCAGATTTCAAGAAGAAAAAAGAAAAAAAGAAAAGAAAATCGAAGAATGCATAGACCAAAAATGTTCAGTAAAAAATATATGAAAACAATCGTCATGGAATGATGAAAATGCAGATAGATAGATAGATAGATAGATAGATAGATAGATAGATAGATAGATAGATAGATAGGAAAGGACTGAAACAGAACGTCTGTATGGTAGAAAGAGGACAAGAATCTTGTAATTTCGCTTCATCACATTTCTAAAAGGAAGGAAACCGCTGAGCGGCTGAAATGAATTACTGCTGAAGAAATGAAACTAAATTCATCAGGTTTTGACTACTTTGATCCCTCTCTCTCTGTCTCTATCTCTATCTCTGTCTGTCTGTCTGTCTGTCTGTCTGTCTGTATCTTTGTGTGTGCCAGCGAGCGAACTGTATTTGTGCTTGTGTGTGTGTGTGTGTGTGTGTGTGTGTGTGTGTGTGTGTGTGTGTGTGTGTGTGTGTGGATAATCTGCTAAGTCAGTAAGTTTCGTCTACATGTTCTTATGTTGATTATGAATAGCAAATCGTTAAATTTGGCTTTATGTTAATGAACAGGCATCCAGACATCCAGACATCTACTCTTCAATGAGAAACAGTTATCATAAAATGTTATCATCAGTTCTATTATGATTATTATATTGGATCTTTTTTTTTTTAAATGAAAAGCCCACTCTTTAAAATAAATCCAAAAGAACAGGTTTGAATTTCAGGTTTTTGCAACTCCCTGTTGCAAGAATAATCATTCAGCTTAATAATCACAGCGATAATGTGGAAAAATATACTGACCCATCTTGCAGGGTGTGTGTGTGTGTGTGTGTGTGTGTGTGTGTGTGTGTGTGTGTGTGTGTGTGTGTGTGTGTGTGTGTGTGTGTGTGTGTGTGTGTGTGTGTGTGTGTGTGTGTGTGTGTGAGGAAGGGAGATCACTGCCGTAGGCAAGACAGTTTTGTTACGTCCCTTGGCAACATGTACTACCCGCAAACCTACCCGCATATAAAATTATTTTATTTATTCAATAAAAAAATAAATAAAATGGTTTTTGGTTTCGTTTCTGGCTAATTTTTGTTGTTGTTGTTGTTGTTGTTTTGTTTTGTTTTTGTTTTTTATTTTTTTATTTTCATTTCTGCATGGATTACGGTTATTTTTTTTACCTCTTTTTTCTTTTATTTTTCACATTTCAAGTATTTTTAAAAACCCTTTTCAGTACTTTCTTTCACTTTGTCTATAATTAATTCAACATTTTCGCGACAGAGAATTTTCCACGTTTCGGAATCATACTACCCCATCTTCAAAGGATCATTTTTGGGGTGACTAATGAAACAATTTTTTCTTACAAGGTATAAATTGCTGCCGGTTAGGTTCTCAAATTAAGGGTCAAACGTGTCCGTGCTAAAAGTGTATCAAGTTTATCGCTATTTCTTCTTTTTTATATACTAACCATTTTAGTAATTTATTTTGTTTTCTACTCTTTTTAAAAACTATCTGTGCTTGAATAAAACTATAGTATCTTTTTATAGTTATTTTTAATTCCTTATTTTATCGATTTTTGTCATGTATAAAATGTTTATATTTCTTTATTTTTTTCTAAATTTAAATTCTTGTGTGAAGATTTAAACAGTGAATGCAGAACACTGTTATTTCTTTTCTAAGGTTTAGTAAAACTTTATTTTTCATATTTCTGATCATATATAATTTTTCATGTAAGCACAAAGGGCATGGGTCGTGTAAGATCTACATGTTCCGTTTTTTTTTGTTTTTGTTTTTGTTTTTCTGTTTTTTGTTTTTTTTAAATATTTTCCATACGATTCATGCCGTGTAAGGAAGTGTAAAAACAGATAGATTAAAAATATTCCGACTGTTCATTGCATTTACTTTTATAAAAAGTGCTCAATACAGAGTAGAGCTTAATATTGTAATTTTGTTATTACAATGGTTTATAAAATAAATTTCATGTTTCAGAATATTATTGTTCTTCAGATGATATTTTAAAAACAAATGGGGAAAATAATTTCTTTTAGAAAATATAAAATGAATTCATGGTTATTTAGAAAGTTAAAGAAGGATAGTTGGAGGAAGTTAAACAATATGATCATGGGTGTGCCTGTATTACTCAATCAAAAGTGAGAATGTTGAACTATGAAGTTGAACATTTAGGTCGCATGAAAGAAATTGATGACACATTTTATTTGTCTGGCGCAAATATATACTAGGAACATATTACAATTGGTTCGTTGGTCTCTGGGAAGTCTTCCGACTTTATTGGTTTATTTGCTTTATATAACTTTACTGCACTATAAAATTCACACACATGACATAGGGTTATAGAGATGATGGCCTTATGGTTGTAAAAATTCCATACCTTTTAAAACCGATAAGATTAGAAAATTAATCCACAGAGAATTCAAAAGTCTAAACTTAAATGTACTAATAAGCAATAATTTAAAAATGGCAAACTTCCTTGATGTAACACTGGACTTAGTTAATATTACTTACCAACCATAGACGAAATCTAACGTATAAATGTTGTTCCACAGAAATATGCTGAGGATTATATATATATATATATATATATATATATATATATATATATATGTGTGTGTGTGTGTGTGTAAATTCAACAAATATTTAGAGAGGGAATAGATATTTCAACATATCATTTCAAGACATGCATTGTCAACCCCATTTAATCAAAGAATGGGGGAAATTCTTATGCCGGAAGTAGGGAATAGTAAAGGAAGGGGTGGGGAATGTTGGTTACTATAGAGTTAAGCCCGAGGAATCTCAGTAGTAAATTCTCTTGTAGTAGTGGGAGGCATGTGGCTTGACCATTGTATTAGTAGTGGTAGGTAGGAGGAAAAGGTTACTGATTCACCAAATTTTAAAATCTAATTTATGTAAAGGACAAATTCTATTGTGAATAAATGGAAGAAGGAGATAATTACCTAAATTTATTATTGTGACGACACTGACTAATGATTTCTTTAAATTTATTCAGAAGTTCATTCTGCTATCTTAATTTTTTCTGTTAAACATAAACTACATCTATCACATATGTGCCATGCGTTATCTTTTAATTCCCAATATTTTCGGGAGAGGGCTGTCTGATACTTATGATTTATCAAAATAGATAGATAGATAGATAGATAGATAGATAGATAGATAGATAGATAGATAGATAGATAAGAACAGACTGAGATAGATAGATAGATAGATAGATAGATAGATAGATAAGAACAGACAGATGAGATAGATAGATAGATAGATAGATAGATAGATAGATAGATAGATAGATAGATTAGCCCTTCTTTACATGCAATTCATGTATATCTGTGTTTTGTCCACATATGCAAAAAAGCACAATTTACCGAACTGACTTTTTTCGTTGGATGCCATTAATTTAATTCTTCTTCAATGCAATTACTCTCTTTGATTTGCCAATCCTTAGATTCGAATTGCTAATCCTTGCATAAGATTTCAACAATGCACTTGTTTAGTGCTGAACACTTTGAACAGTTTCCACTCAGTTTACCTTTCTTTGTTTATCCAAAGTCAAAGAGCATAAGATCAATGGAATGGAATGTCTTCATTTCGTTTCGATACTGAATCCTGTAGATCTTTTTACCATTTTCTTTTCCGAAGAACTTTTTACTACTATTTTGAAGATTGGCTGAATCTAAAGTATGGTTATTTTTCACAAAGATAATTTTTCTTTACCTAAATTCTTCCAGCTGAACAGAGATGGCAAATCTACTGCCGGTCAAATGAATTAATGAATGAACATCCTCACGTTCACAAATTTCATAGCCTTTTCCACTTTCGTTTCGAAACGATTAAACTTGTCAGCCTTTTCAAGTTTAATTTTTCGAGTGACAAAAACAGTCAACAGTTGGTTCCTGATCTCCAGTTTTTCGATATCAAGCGTGTTGAAAGCTGTTAGGTGAACAGGTGAAATGACAGGTGCTTCTGTTCCGATCCCTCTGTGCTATCCCGATGATACTAGGCGAGTGTTCGTCGTCTGTAATGCTCTTAGTGAGTAACGAGGAACATAACATTCGTTTCTATTCCCGCAGAACCTCAGGGTCCATGTAATAGCAACTACTGAGTTGCTGGAGACAGTAGTCAAGCCTTGAATCCGAGTAGAGTGTCCATCAAAGTTCGAGTTCGATTACCTCCCGAATGTGAGTAGCTTGTTGAGAATTGTTATGGTCATGTCATCTTCAATCTCTTTTGATTTGGATTCTTGAACGTCTGGCGAGTCGTCGTGAAGAAGACCAGTCATAAGTACGACAGTGCATTGTGAACTCGTTGAAGAGTGCCACTGAGAAAGAGAAAGAGAGAGAGAGAGAGTGGAGGGGAGTATCTATTTTTCTGTGAATATATTATTCTTAATATGTGAGAACTGAAACAATATAATAGCTGTGACAATATTTTTTGGGTGTGGCCATTGCCCTCGTCGTGTTGTTGGTTCGTCCCTGATGCACGTCTTCTATTATAATTTTTATGACTGACTAAGTCCAAGATACTGCAATCTCTACTCGTGGTACGGCACACTATTTTTCTTTCAGAGACCGTTCCAACGATTAACTTTCGTTACAACTAAAAGCAAAAGTTTTCGTCCAACTACGAAAATGATTATACACCATTATTTTATTAAAAAGTTAAGATTGTTTGACAGTCTGCTCTCTATCACTGTGGACCTTGACGATTGAAAAATGAGTTGGTGCCTTTCCGTAGATGCTGAAAACCAGCCAGTCAGTTGTATGTTATACGTGATACACGCATGGTCTATCATGTCTCGAAAGAGATATGACTGACTGGGCAGAAGAATTTTCCCACAGTAGGTTGCCATTAAGTTCTGCGGTAGAGTAGTTTCTAACCAAGGCTATAGAATCCACCCTGTTTTTTTATTTAACCCATAGCTGGCGAGAGAAGAGACAGATTAATACCTTTCCCAAGGGTACTTGTGCGTATGTGATTACAACGAATTCAACTGGAAATCGAACACGGCCCTCCGATTTCGCGTACCGAGCTGATATCCACTGCACCAGAATGCACATCCATATCTAAAGGTACACTGCTTTAATCAGCTTAAAGCTGAAAAAGATCATGCAAAATTAAAAAGTAATTCTCTGGGTTTTGTATAATAACTTCAAACTACAGTTTTTATAACAAATTCTACAACTTTAATAAAATATGTTGAAACTATCCCGAAATTTAACTGAAACATTTTAACGTCCAAATTAAACGAACCGTTTAAAATTTTACAACTTTTCAATTTTTCAAAACAAGTTGAATTGATATTTATGTGATTTGCATAATAACTTCAGACAAATTGTATACAGTATACATTTTAAAAAGTTCACAAAAATTGATACAAATACGTCTAAAAATTTCATTGTATAAGTAATGCAAAAAATTTCATTGTCGAATCTAATAGTTAAAGTCTCACATTATTCAAAGTGTCGTTGGCAAACGAATTAAACCCTTTCAGACATTGTCTTTCTTTTTTAAAGAGCGTAACGAAAAGAAAGAGTGTCATTTAAAAACGAGTCATAAATCCGATTAACATCATCTCACTAAATCTGTTGTCGCGTAATTATAGGATGAAAGCAAGAATTTTTTCAGTGCTCAAGCGTTACCCACAAATGAATTTAAATGGGCCAACATTATAGCTTCTACGTTACAGAAAAATAAGTTCAACTTTACCGTACATAGCAATTGTACAATATACACTACCAGTTGATCAGATATAAGGATAAAAGAGTTCAAAATGCACGTGCTGTCTCATAGATACGGCAACACTGATAAAAACATCTTAGCAAAAGAATTTGACAAACCATCAGTATATAAGGGCCTGGAAATGGAAACGGCAAGAATATGACATTCGAACAGAACCAACCTTCCAATAATAATAATAATAATAATAATAATAATATGTGCACTAAGAATTAGATTAAAAAAAAATTGCGGATAAAGTCATTTAAAAACAATCGTCGGAAAACCATCGCTCTCTAGGATGAGAAAAAATTTTACCAATGAGCAATACACACTTAAAAATCTTCGAATAAGTCTAATAATATTTCTCAGAAAAAAAAATTTCATGTACGTGAAATCTCAAGTAAAACATTTCGTAAGGGATTTTACCAAACATAGAATGTGGAAAATTATTATTATTATTATTATTATTATTATTATTATTATTATTATTATTAGAGGAACGAGAACAACTCCAGAAATTACAACAAAGTATAACCTCTAAACTATCAAGCTCTACAATGCAGCACTCAAATTAGTTCTAGATGAAGTAGACCCACATATGCCTCATCGAAGCAATATAGACATCAGAAATAGCAGCAACTAAAAAATTAAACTTCAAAGTAAAAAAAATCAGTCTCACAGGTGTGAAGAACCACGTTTGAAGAGAAAAATTGAGAAAGAAACTGACCAACTTAAAAGTGAATTATCAATACTCGATGAACTGGCAAGAGGAACAAATGTAAGGGCTAAAAAAGGCAGAAGAGTCGAAAGAAACTACAAAATTAGGAATGAAAATGAAGTCTTATCAGCAAAAGAAATAATAAAGCAAACGATACAACTGATGTCTCAAAGAATCAAACACAATAAAAAACGATCAAGATTCTATAGACAAAAGAAAATCTTTCAAACAGATGCGAAGAAATTTTCCAGATAAATAAAAAAAAAATTAAAATGGCACCTACCTAACAATGGAAGAGGTTATACAGTCTGTGAAAAAATATGAGTTTGCCCTAAAGAACATAACAAAGAAGAAGATTGGATTACGCAAGATGTAGAACGGATGAAAAATAAACCAGAACAAAATATGGGTGAGAATCCCAGAAGTGGATGTTGAATGTACACCGAAAAAATCTCACAAATAGAAATCTCCAAGAATAGATAAAATTCCATACGTTTGAACAATCTAAATACAAACTAAACTAGCCAAAGAACATCAAAAACTGGTTAATGATCCTATTAAAATTTCGGCATGTGGGTAACCAAATGAATTACCTTCCTTCCCTCAAAGAATAGTGACACAAATGTCCCCAAAAGTACAGACCTATTATATGTCTTCACACTCCTTACAAACTGTGAACATCTATTCTGATATATTCTTTCTTAGAAAAACATGACAGACTACCTCTTGAACAAAAAGAGTGCAAACGGGACTCTTGCGGACGTAAAAACCAATTACTTATTAATATGATGAGCTTGAAAAACTGCTTCAATACAAAGAAAAATTTCCGTACTGCCTGGATAAATTACTGTAAGGCATTCCATAGTGTACCGCTATTCGTGGATCTGAAAGTTTTTAAATATATACAACGTATCACCCGTCATCACCAATTTCATCAAACAAATCGATATGTATGTCGATAAACAGCAATTCACCTCAATCATATAAATGGAATTTATAAGTCTAATAAAATAAACATCAACAAAGGAAAATTTCCATTCCACTCTTTGTCTCTCTTACTATTTCGTGTGTTCTAATAGTATTAACAGAAAAAAAATAACAGGACGAAATAAGATATCACAAATGAAAATAAGCCATTTTTTTATATGGATGACTTAAAGTTGTATGCTAGGAATGACAATGAGCTAGAAGGTCTCGTGAAAACAGAAAATGTTTCAGTGCTCACATTGGAATGGAATTCGGTTTGGATAAACGTGCTAAAGCCACAATTTTACAAGAATCACTACAACAAACCTCTTCTTTGGCTTAGACCCTGGGGTAACAATCAAAGATTTAGAGCAAGAAGTTTATAAGTACCTCGGAGTAACAATGAAAGAAATAGTGCAAAAAGTACTATAGAAGGGTACAACTTATATTAAGAACTGAATTGAATTCTCAGAATAGAATTATGGCCATTAATAGCCTTTCCATCCAATTAGTTCAATATAGTTTCAGTATCTTAAACTGCAGTCTAAATAACATCAGACGAATGGATTCTAATACAAAAAAGCTTTTTTCTAAGTATAATATGCAACATCCAAAGGATGATGCAGACCGTCTATACAGACCCCGTAAAAAAGGTGGAAGAGTTCTTATTCGGCTAGAATTGTCATATAAAAAAACAACTATTGGCTTACTAACATACAAAGGTCTGGATAATGTAATTAGTCAAACAACACAAAAACAGAAAGAAAAAATATTCAATAATGAAAATGTAGTAAAGAGAAACTTGATTTGTTACATTCTGTAGAAAGCCAACACAGAACCCAAGAACCAGCTGCTGCAACCATAAAATATGAAAAGGAAAGCTAATGATAAAGCTCTTGAACAGATAAAACACTGGCAAGACAAAAATATATACCCTATTCTTGCTGTGTAAGGATTTTCTTCACTCAGCACTTTTAGGCAAATATCATACATAATAGTGTGAATCCAAGGTGCTAGTCCTGTGACAAATATCAGGAAATCATAGACCATCTAATCTCAGGATAGTCTCTATTTACGCCAAGTGAATATAAAATTTGTCACGATAGAGTGGGGCAATATTTACACTGGATAATGTTCAAATAGTTTAGAAAAGATGTGAACAAACACTTGTATGAGCATCACTTTACAGAAATAGAAGACATCACAATTCTATAAGATTACACTATTTATACAGACGAGAAAATTGAAGCAAATAGGCCGGACATAATTGTCAAAAAACGAAAAGAAAAAAAATTGCCTACTGATTGATATGGCTTGTCCATCAGCCTGTAACCTAGCAACCAAGGAATTTGAAAAAAAAAGCTATTGAAGCGTAAAGACCTGGAAGACGAAACAGAAAAGATTTGGAAATTGAAAGCAAGAATTGTACCAGTCATGGTAGGTGCGCTTGGAATGATAAAAAAGAAACACAACAGCGCATTGAAAAGATTCCTGGATAATCCCAGCTTAAGAGAAATACAAAAAATTGTCTTAAAAAGCACAGAACACAAACTTTGAAGATCTTTGTTCATGTAACGCTAGTGATGTTATGGGAGTTAGAAAAATAAATCATGAAATGTGGCCATAACAACTCTTCACTACCTGCCTTTGGTTTTCCTGCAGACTTGATTGGTAGTGTGACCAAAGCAGAATTAAATAAAAAAATATTCTTGCTGAACAGTACTACGACTTGCAAACTAGAAATTACTAAGCACGCATACAAAAAGATTGTGTTAACCCGAAATGCAGATTCTGTGATAAATGCAGATTCTGTGATAAATACCCATAAACAATTGAACATCTTGCACCAACTGATTAAAAAACTCGGCATGATAGGCTGGGTCAATATCTGCAGTGGAAAATATGCAACTTTCATGGGAAGGAAATTGCAAGGAACTGTTAGAGATCCTGCCCCGTAACAGCTTTTATGGGACTTTACTAGATACAAAGACAAAACAATCAAAGCTAATCACCAAGACATCGGCATCAGAGACCACAAATACAAAATGTGTTTACTTATTGACAAGTCAGTTCCTTCAGATTTTATGGTATCTTTGAAAACTATCAAAATTCAAGGATCTTGAATTGGAAATCTCAAAAATGTATCACATGAGGACATCAATAATCCCAGTTGTGGTTGAAACCTTCAGAGTAATTGAAAAAAATTCCTATAAACTAATTGAAGGAATTCCTGATCGCCCGTACCTTAAAGAAAGACAAAATGTTGTACTCACATGTACAGCTCACACATTCTGAGGAGATTTATCGATGTAAAATGTTTGGTGTCTTAAGTTTTCATAAATAAGCTCGGTGGAAACTGTCATGATGACATTAGGAATCTGGTTGGCACCCGCAAGGAAATGTGTATAGAACAGAAATCAAAATTAATAATAATAATAATAATCATAGCAATAATGATGTTCGTCTATTTGTATCCCAGCATCTTTTTGTTGGTGTGTTGCTCCCTCATTCGACAATAATCTAAACTTATTTATAAATGGAACTTTGTCTGTCTGTGTGTGTCTGTTTGTGTATGTGTCCGTTACCTATAGACTCCGAAACGGCTGAACCGATTTTCTTGAAAATTTACACAGTTGTACTATAAGCGTCTGCGAGTGTTCTTAGCTAGGTTTTGTGTCGAGGTACCTCCGATAAATATCGAAAATCGATAATCGAAAAAATCGGGTTATAGAAGGAGTGGTCCGATTTTAATCAAATTTGGTACACTCATAGACAAAGACATACAAAGCGATATTAAGAAGTTTCAAGATTGTAGTTCTTACAATAATGCAGAAAATTTGATATCGATAGCAGGAAATCAAAATTTGACTTACATACATTCATTTTTCTTTCAGTTTACGGTTTCGCTTTAACTGGAAACAACTATTGATTTTTAGCCTTTCGTGCCAACGTCCAAAGAGTCTGAGCTCCAGGACCACGGATTAGTTTTAAAGCTTTCATTACACCCGAGCAACGCCGGGCTATACTGTTAGTAATAGTTATAATAAATGAAATTCTCAACATGAGTTCGTTGTTATGGTTTGTAAACCTTTTACAAGAGATGTCTATGGTTCGGTAGATATGACTTGAAATCAGTAGGGAATGATATTTCGTAACTGGCCAGAATTCATGAACACTGGCTATGAATATAGATTTTGCAGATCTGCCCACATCGCTACCTGATAGAACACATGGTCGAGGTTTAAAGTTTGTTTATCAATAAAACTTCCCAAGCCTCTTCGGCACTTCCCCTTTGAGAGACGCCCCAGACGCCGGATAATGACCCGATTCCCTTCCGAATGAGAATTACTGCTCGGGACTTAAACTAATATTTTCAACGCCCAAGGCAAAAGCAAACACGTGAGCCAGGTAAGTATATTTACCCTACTTCCCCACTGGAGCGAGATGTGACACAAGGTCTTTTTTTAAGGTAGAGCCACAGGGACAAAAATTCCCCAGTCCCCTCAACCGCTGGTTGAGCTGGCCCCGGTGACGAGCACCTGGTCCACCCCTCTGCTGCACGACCCCGGGGCACTGTTCCCCGGGACCAGGCATCTATCAGTCTAATTTTTCTCAGAAACAACCCTGTCCTCGCGGACGGAGCTACAATTGAGCCGCACTCTGTATTCGAGGACAGAGACGCAACTGAGAGATGATTTGGGTTCCTACCCGACACAGAAATTGCGTGTAGCAAGTGTTTTCAAATTCGGACAGCCGGAAGTAGGAACATCAGACGTTATAAAAAAACACGCGCACCGTGCCCGGCCATCACTTATAAGCCGGAAAGCTGTAAGAAGGATGGAAATGTCTAGAGACTTCGTTCAGGGCTGTTTGCTTTACGACTTCAAAGTGGGCTTCTCAGCAGCTGCATCAAATCGAAGACTAAATATAAGTTACACATACTGTGAAGCGTTTTCGTTTTTTCCTTTAAAAACGGACAGAACTTTTTTGGTTACCTTGTAAGATGTTAATATACAAAAGACATTAAAACATCCAATATTCATTGTTTTCATCTTTTTTTTTTTTTTTTTTTTTTTTGCTTTTTTTGTGTTAATAGAGAAGCTTGAAGGCTGAGGATCGCCAAAATATTCATCACGTCCGCCAAGAAAAAGTAAAAGAAGAAAGCAGATAAAAAACAATAATTTTTATATTCATCAATTGTTTTACAAAGAACGTCAAAAAAGTTTCTTATTTGGATGCTTTCGTGCTACCGGAAATAGACTATACAAGGTATTTGAATATATTTCTGAGATAAAGTAGTATTTACACGATTTACATTGTTCGGATTATTGTCCTCATCTTTACTGCCATGTTTATGAAGTTTTGGCCGCTGTACGCTCCGGTCTTCGTCAGATGCTAAAAATTTCGAACCGAACCCTTTATTACCATCACTGGAGTATATCATCCTGGTAGCAATGCAGTTATCTCCCTTTAGCCTAACTCTAT